>NW_006494789.1:3455821-3557254 GCF_000471905.2 Amborella trichopoda
TGGAGGGGCACTCACAATTAAAGTTAAGCGAATCCCAACAGCGTCGGCTCTCAATGTCAGGTTCCCCACACGATGTTAACGTGAATTTTGGGGGCTTTCAAAAAATTTGTTTTCTGGTTTTCCAGGATTCCCGATCGGTGTGTACTAGAGTATGTAAATAAGCATGCAAATGAAAATACAGTCAAGCACACATGCACAAAATAAGAAAGAAAACAAGTGAGCGCTCGGCATTGATCGCGCCTAGCGATGTGCACTTCGAGGCGAAACTTGCTCGAAGCACAGTGTAGATGGAGGGGTAAGCAACCCCTAAGAAGGTAAAGTCAGAACAATGAAACCAGGCACAGTCCGTGTTAATTTGAGCATGGCACGAGTCGAGGGTCGAGCGTGGCTCGAGTTGAGGGTGACTCGAACGGGACACGGTTCAGGGAGGGTGCAAGCAGCCCTCGAAGTATATATATTTTATTTATTTATTTTAAATTTGATGAAATACAGTTAGACTACGCATGGTGAAAGAAGGGAAATATGGTTTCAGCCAAAATTACTAAACTAAAATAAAAAAGAAAAAGTCAAGAGCAGGACATACTTATTTGAAGCAAAATATTTTTTTTATATTTTTAAAAATTTTATTTTAAGCCAAACATTAGTGAACAAGCACAAAAAGGGCTCTGGAACAGGCCTGTGGGGTCCCAAAAGTTTTTTGGGACCTCTATGATAAGGCAGCACGAGTCGTGTCGCCCAAATTTATGTATTTATTTATATCTTGTTGATCTTGATGAAATAAGGCTACTGAAACTGGCAGAAGTAGAAAAAATCAGACTTTTTGATGAAATAAAATTAAAACTACGTGAAGCAAAAGAACAATAGATAAAACATACTTGTATCAAGCAAAATATTTTTTTGGTATTTTAAAAAAATTTATTTTGCTTTGAAATTTTGTGAACAGCCACAAAAGAGACCCAAGACTCATCCTGAAAAATTTCAAATTTTTTTGAATTTGGCGATGGGGGGAACTAGAGAGTGTGTCGCCCTGGACTTGGGCGGCACGGTCCGTGTTGCCTAGGCAGCACGCTCTGTGTCGCTTGGGCGGCACACCTAGTGTCGCCCAAAAATTTATTTATTTTTATTTTTTTTATATTTTTTCTTGTATATCGTGATAAAATAAGATTACTTTAAACTTGGAGAAACAACAAATAAAATGTTGTTTGATGAAAATATTAAAATAAAGCGACAACAGATCTAACATAAATTATTTTTTTCTTGTATTTTTAAATATTTTATTTTGACTTGAAGCTTTCGGGAAAATCACAAAATGATACCTATAAAATTCCTGCAAAATTTCAAAATATTATGAGATTTTTGAAATTTTGATGCTCGGATCACGCTCGGTTTGCCCCATGGTGGGAGCCAAACTGTTTATAGTGAAAAATAGAAGCAATCTACGAATCTAGATCTCTCAGATCTGACACTTTAAACTGATAAAAAATAAATGAAAAGAAATGGTAGAGAAGGTGGGACAAATCGAATTCAGATATGAGGCCAGATCTGCCTAGAAACGAGCAGATCTGCTCTCAGATCTATGGCGGAGCCAGCATGATCCAAGATATCAAAAATATGATTTTTAAAGAAAATTAATAAAAAAAAATCAAAGTAAAATAAATTAGTAAGGAAATGAAGAAAAAGAGAGGGTCGAGAATGATACCAAACCGGGCTGGATGGCCCGGGACTCCCGAGCGTTCTGGGGCTCACCTTATCAGACCCAGTCCGCTTGCCCTTCTGGTCCAGATGTTGATCAACAAGTCTCTGGTAGATCTGGTCTGTGTCCTAAGGGTAGATCTAGGGTTTCTCTTAGGGGGCTAAGGCTTAGGTTAGATAGGGTTTTCTCTCTGAGTTTTTCTCTCAGATCTCTATCTCCTGCAACATTCTTGGATTTTTGTCTCTATCTCAGGTTTCAATCTCTCTCTTAGGGTTTTTTCTCACTTCTCCATCCTCCTTCTATTTCTCTCACCATCCCCCCTTAAATGGTCCCCAAAAGATGCTAAAAGGGGGGGAAAATTTGTTGGGGAGAATATCTTCCCGTAACTAACCAAAAACCTCAGTCAAAAATGCATTTTAGAGGTCTCGAATCTGGGCGGCACGGGGCGCGTCTCTTGGGTGCATGGGTCGTGTCTCTTGGGTGACACGCCTCGCATCCCATGGGCAACATGCTCCATGTTTCACAAACCAATTTTGTCAAAATTTAGATTTTTCACTTCTGATGTGTTTCTAAGCCTCTTGTGAAGCGCTAAGAGAAAATTTGGGTCAAAATGGATTTTTTTACTATTTTTGATGATTTTTTGGTAAAACAGGTCATTTACAAAAATCTGGGTCAAAATAGGGTCTCTGCAGGGTTTCGGGCAGGCAAACTGGTTCCGGATCACAACGTAGGCTATTTGAACTATGTATTTGGGGGTCACTAAGTTAAGTGCGGTCCTAAGGGTTCAGAAAACCGCAAAATTTGCCAGATTTAAAATTGGGTGCTTACAATATTATATATGTATTATATATTATTGGAAAGTATATAATGAGACCATTTACTTTTGGTATAAGGTGCTCCTAAATAATCTTGACCATTGGATGTGAATTGGGTGCCTGCATTTATTTCATTGACCAAGCTCAAAGTTCAAAAGAAATTTTCACATATTTTGTAACACATCTAAGCTATCAGATTTCACATCTAATTGTTGTAAGTAATTGTGACTTCCTTGTACAAAAGGTAAATGGTCTCATTGTATACAATCCGATATATTTACTATATATTATGTGAGAGCAACATCCTCTCTATTCTTGTGCCAAGTGTCATTTTTTTATAATTACCTTCTGCCTCCAATTTCTCTCTCCCCCTCTTCCCAACGCCATACCTCTCTCTCTTCGTTCTCTCTCTCCCTGTTCCCAACCCATATTTCTCTCTCCCTCTTCCCAACGCCATATTTCTGTCCCTTTTCTTTCCCTAAATATCTCTCCCAAAATCAAATCTCTCTTTCCTTAAAACTCTCCCCCATATTTATCTCTCTCACATTCTTTCCTTCCCCCTCTCTTTCTCTATTTCTCTCTCAATAGATATCGAAGGTGAATATTATATTTTAAAAGAAGATTAAATTAGATGGGACGTGATTAGGAGATGTGCAAGAAATTTGGAGGGTGACAAAATAATTATGCCTCTCTCTCTTTTCCTCTTTCGCTGTTGATAGAATTGGTGTATGGATAGAGAAGGAGAACGTTGAGAGAAAGAGAGAGATAAATAGAAACGTAGAATTTTAGAACAAGCCTATTTAAGAAACATGATATTACTTAGAGAGCAAGAGAGAATGAAATCTAGAGTTTCTAAATTGGTGTGTGGATTGAGAAGTAGAGCATTGAGAGAAAGAGAGAGACCAATGATAGCAAGAGAGAGATATATAAATAAAAAGATAGAATTTTAGAATTAGCTTATCTAATAAACATGCTCTTTCTCTCTCCCTCTCCAATGAACTCTCTCTATTATCCTCTTAAATTTCTCTCTTCCCTCTTTCTTTATATGATGAATTTACAGCAGTGGAATAAGCATCTCCAACGAACTCTCTCTATTATCCTCTTTGATGTCGGTGGGGTCCTGGTTTCCCTCCGCACAGGGATGAGGAGACCCTCTCTCGAACAACCGTGGAGGTCTGATGCACGGTGGACGCGTGCTTGTGAATAGGAAGCAAAAGATGAGAGAGATTTTTGTGACTAGAGCGCGGATCGCTCTTACGCAGCTTGAGGGTTCACGGACGAGCCCGATGGATGGCCCTCTTAGAGTAATTACGAAGCCCTCCGGCTGCTTGTTAGCATGATTTGGACGGGAGTCCTCCTTAGGTTGTCAATCTCTCTCTCTGCTTTCACTCTCTCCGTGCTATAGGGATGGGATCTTGATGTCCCTCCTCCCTGGATGCTCTTTTCGGAACGGTTTGCTGGCCACTAAAAGGGGGCGTGGGTAGAAGTCGAGGGAAGAGTCCCGCAGGTTAGGACACGTTGTGGGCTCGGGGACAGACGGGGGCTTCCGCCAGACAAGGTCATGTGTGCGAAAGTGGGAGGAAGAGAGAGAGAGAGAGAGAGAGAGAGAGAGAGAGAAGGAATGACCCGGCTCGGGGAAATGGGATGACCCGTGTGAACGGGGTATCTGCGGGACCATACACTCAGGGGTACCCTCCCTCTCAAAGTTTTCTCTCTCTTTCTCTCTTCTCTCCCGAATGGGCTAGAGGCTCACATAATAAGACAAAACAAGAATGAACTAGCCTTGATTCTTCCCAGCCTTTGGGGCTATTGGAGCTTCAAAAAAGAGAACCTTTTGGAGCGATTTTTTGGGCCCTTTTACCAATGAGCTAAGCCTGCTTATATAGCGGATTCACCAAACAGGGCTGAATGCTCAAAAGTCAAGCTTAATTACAATTAAAGTAATTGAAAAAAAATCCAAAATTAGACACAAATGACCAAAATGCCCCTGTGATCTTTTGCCCAAATGACTAGACCGTCCCTACATGCAGGTTGCTCTACCATGGGAAGACCTTGGAAGCTGGTTCTGCAACTTGCGACAATTTTTCAGCTTTTTCAGCAACTTATCTTCGTTTCTCTTTTGATTGCGAGCATTTTGATGCCCTTCAATCGTGTTGTGGTGGCCTTCTTCCTCAGGGTGAAAGTCCGGCCAGTTTTGTGAACTTTTTTTGCTGACGCATCTCCAAGTTGTGTAGTTTTAGCTCCTAGCTTTGCTTGCAAGTCACAGAGGAGGTCGTTGCAGTCGTTTTGCACCAAGTTGGGCCCGAATTGGTGTAGATTTGCGTCTTTGGCTATTTTGAAAGGTTACCGGAGAAAGGGATTCCAGCAACTGACTGGATTTGCATCTTTGGTGACCTGAGGACTCGCACTCATCAAACAGGGGATTGAATGCGAGAGTCATACTAGAATGTAGCTCTGTGCCGGGTGGTTCTTTTGAACTCTTCCTCGCGCCAATCCATGGCCTGGATTTTTATGCTCCATCGAATCAGGAGCCTATAGGTTTTTTGTCTTGGTTTCTCTAGCTACTTTCCTCTTCAGCGAAATAGGGGTTCTCAGTCACACCACAGTGAGTGCTATAGGTCAAAATGACGGGGGCTGGGGTGATCTAAAACATATCAACATTTGAGTTCGGTCTGATTTCAAATAAAGGCCCCGTAGGTTGGAGAAGTCGTTGTCAAAAAACCTTGACACAGCCTCATTTCTGGGACTGGTTTAGTGAAGCCGCATCGTGCTATGGTAAAACCCATGAGTTGTGAGGCCGCATGAGCGTATACCCTTTTAGAGGGGTTCGATTGAGCCCAAATTTGGTCCTCAGGGGGCGGAGGGGGGGGGGGGGGGGGGGGGTTTAACGTTCTGAGCACAATGGCGATGGTTTGGTGCCCTGATGCAGCCTCTCTCATAGGGCTACAATGGAGGGTCCTCCTTTGGTGCTGGGGCACTGCACCCAGGTCACTAGGTTGGAGGCTTTATTCCTTGGCACAATCCTGGTTTGCAGGTGTTTCGTGAACTTGCGAGAGCAGACTGTCGCTAGCTCTCTCCTTATTCGTATGGGCTCATGGAAGTATGTCAAAAATGACGTACAACAACTTGCCCCACCGGCTGTTGCGCTTCGAGAGAAGTGAGAAGTGCAACATTCAGAAAAATTTAACGTCGTAGCTCCTCTGATGAATCCTTGTCAAGATGTGTTTATTGTCTCTCGATCATATTTTTTTTCTTTATCACCGGCATAGCCAATCCTCGAGGGGTAGACCTTGCTGAGCTTTTCCCTTGACTGGGGGTGAGCAAAGTGGTTGCCAGTGGTCCAGTGCCTTGTTGAGGGGCTTTCTCCTGGTTTCGTCAGAATCCGTTTTTCGTTTTGGGAGATTGCGCCGATATTCTGCCGTTAGCGGGCTTACGACTTCTCAACACAGACTCCCGATTTTCCAGCCAATTGGGGCCTTTCTTGTGAGCTTTATCTCATTCTAGCTGGGGAGGTTCTGATGCTTCAGTTGGCGAGGGCCCTTCTTATGAGCTTTATCCCTATCCAAATAGCAACGCCAGGAGCAAACAAGGTACCTCTTGGCTTACGTCCTACAGGTCCAGTTGGGGGTCTCTCTAATTACCCAGACATGAAAGGAGGATGGCCTTTGAGGCGGTCCCATTTTAGGGGACTTAACATTGGATGCTTGAAGGTTGGTGAAGGAAGAAAAGGAAGACAAGGTACCTCTTTGGATTACGTCCTACTGACGTGGTTGGGGGTTTCTCGGCACGTCCCGATTGTCCAGGCGTGACAGGGGGATGGCCTCAAAAGCGGTCCCATTTTAGGGGACTTCACCTTGGGTGTTGGAGTTTCATTAGAAGAACGATAGTCAAGGTACCTCTTTGGCTTACGTCCTATTGGCATGGCTGGGGGTTTCTCGGCGCGTCCCAATTGTCCAGGCGTGATAGGAGGATGGCCTCAGAAGCGGTCCCATTTTTAGGGGACTTCACCCTGGCTGCAAGAGTTTGATGGAAAAGAAGAGGAGGGGAGGATTTTTTTTTTTTGTGTTGGCGACACTAAGGCCTGTGATAAAAGGGTGGCATCGGAGCACTAAGGCTCCGGTGCTAAAAATAAGAAGGCGACACTAAGGCTTGGGATAAAAGGGTGGCACCGGAACACTAAGGCTCCGATGTCGAAAATACGAAGGTGGCACTAAGGCTCAGGATAAAAGGGTGGCACCAGAACACTAAGGCTTCGGTGCCAAAAATAAGAAGGCGGTACTAAGCCCCGAGATAAAAGGGTGGCACTGGAACACTAAGGATCCGGTGCCAAAAATAAGAAGGCGGCAGTAACGCTTGGGATAAAAAATGGTCGCACTGGGGCCGTAGTTATTTTTGGGAGGCACAGGGGCTGTGGTTTTTTTTTTGGTGGCACAGGGGCTGTAGTTTTTTTTTTAGAAGGCACTGGGGCTGTAGTTTTTTTTTTGGAAGGCACTGGGGCTGTGGTTTTTTTTTTTTTTTTGGGAGGCATTGGGGTCATAGTTTTTTTGAAAGGCACTGGGGCCGAAATGAGGAGGTTTTTGGAAGGCGGGCAGCAGGAGGTTTGGTCCAGGTGCCCATTGCGGGTTTTCACTGGGATCGAGGGGATATGGTGCCAACGAAGTGGTTTTCACCATACCCTTTGTGGCTTTTCGCCATGCTCAGATTTGTTTTTAGGACTCTTTTACTCATGGCTTCGTGGCCATGCCCACAACTCATTTTTACTCATGGTGCCCTTTGCGGGTTTTCACCATGCCCTTGTTTTTCTTATTGGACGATTTTACCCATAACACCCTTTTTTTTTGGGCTATGTCTGCTTGAAACTCTTTTTCTTTACCTCGCGATGACTTCCATCGCGTCTGGCTTCTGTTTTTTTTTGCAGAAAGAGGCCACCAATGTGGTGAACCTTGATGGAGGGGTCTTGAGAGTCGTGAGGGTGCATCCTTGCCCCGGGTCGATTGTAGCTGCTCGAGGCTGAAGCAGGGCATCTTTTTTCCTTCTGGGGGGTTGCCCCAAAGAGTAGGTTTATGGTGACCCAGGCGGTTTGTGTCCTCGCGGGGTCGATGATGGAGGCATCAGCAGGAGGTATCGGATGGTGCCCACGGTGCTGGGATATTGGAAGTACTTGCGGGGCGGTGAAGTGATGGAGGCACCCGCGGGGGATGAATGAAGAGGGCACCCGTGGGGGGTGAATGAAGAGGGCAACCGTGGGGGGTGAATGAAGATGAGACCTACGGGAGTGAATGAAGATGGGACCCGCGGGGGTTAAATGAAGATGGGACCCGCGGGAGGTGAAAGAAGATGGCACCGTGGGGGGGTGAATGAAGATGACATCCACAGAGGGTGAATGAAGATGGTACCCACGGGGGGTGAATGAAGATGGGACGCGCGAGGGGGTGAATGAAGATGACACTCGTAGGGGGGGAATGAAGATGGTACTCGCTGGGCTTGAATGAAGATGGGACCCGGGGGGGGGGGGGTTGAATGAAGATGGCACCTGCAGGGGGTGAATGAAGATGGAACCCGCGAGGGGTGAATGAAGGTGGGACCTACGGGGGGTGAATGAAGAGAGACATACCCTGAGGGGGCAAAGTTTGTAGAGGCAGCATTTGGCTAACGAGACGCCTACATGCAGAGCGAGGTTAGATGGAGAATGCCACGTGGCGACGGGGCCTCAGCGCAAGATCCGCTTGAGTGATCTGTTGATACGCCAGGCTGACAGTGTGGCAGTGCAGGATTTGACCATGACGCTTTGTGAGTAATGCCTGGTCGGTGAGGCACGAGAAGGTTAAATGTCACGGTCAATAAGGCACTATTGTGGTGACATGTGGCTGAGCAACTAGGCGACAGAGCACTTTGGAAGCAGCAAGGTTTGATGAGCCTAGGCCTTTAAAAAGGGGCTAGGCAGGAGAGCATGATTGCAGCTTTTCTCCTTTGTGACAAAGTTCCTCTTTGGATGCTCCTTTGTGTGAAGACGACGTGGAGACTTCGTTTTCTTTGAAGAGCTTGGCAGGTGAGCTATGCTCACAGCAGGGGTTGTCTGCTTAACACCGACCTTTGGGGTGCACCCAGACGTTGAGCGTCCTTGTGAAGAGATTTGCCCATGCAGAGGCGATGATGGAACCGTGACAGAGGGCGAGCTTGTTGATGCGGTGCTCCTTTGTTTGTGTGGGACCCATGGCGTGAGGCCCGTGACCGTATATGAGGCACCGGGGGCCTGTCATCCTAGTTGGAGGATGAGTTGAAGGAGGAGGCTCTCCCTGCCTTCTTCAAGTCCTGCTTGAAGAGATGGACGTGGCCTCCTAGTAGTTACCATCGCTGTGAGAAAGCGGTGGACGCTCAAAGGGGACGAAGCCACTTCAGAACAGATGTACACATTTTTTGTGTGTTAGAGATTGTATTGTAACAAAATTATGTAATTGTTTTTTTTGTTCATGAAATGGAATACCTTTTTGCATTGAATTCTCCTTCTCTGCTTTGTGCCGCCACGTGCTGCTCTCCTTTTCTTTTGTGGGCTGGGTCCTTATCCCTGCGGGTGGTGGGGATAAGGAATGGCTGATGGAATGCCCGTCGCGCCCGTTCATTGCTAATTTTCGTAAGACAACTTTTTGGTTTTTTTTTTTTTGGTGAGGGGGGGACCACAGGGGGTTCCGTATGTGGGCAAGACAAGGAACAAGGTTCGTTGTCTGTAAAGCACAGTGGTGCAGAGGCATGCCTTAAGTGCTCTGAAGGGGCCCTTGTTGTGGGCAGTCCAAGTGGGGTTGGGCTGTATGCATGAGCTAAGAGGCGTTTGAACGACGATAATTGTGTTTTTCCTGGTAAGCCATGTCATGATGTAAACACCCCATTTTAAATCTAGTATATTTGGTGGTTTCCTGAACCCTTAAGACCACACTATCTTAGTAATCCCAAATCCATAGTTCACATAGTCTACCCCATGGCCTAGAACTATTCTTCCTATCTATAACCCTGCAAATACCCTGTTTTGACCCGAAATCCTGCAGACACCCTGTTTTACCAAGAAAATTATTGAAAATAGTAGAAAAATCCTTTTTAACCCAAATTTCTTTGAGAGCTTCACAAGAGGCTGAGGTATTGGCTTGGGCGACACACCTAGTGTTGCCCAACCCAGATTGGGTGACATGCTTTGTGCCGCCTACCATACTAAGCGACACAACCCAGTGTCACCGGGGCGACACACCGTGTGTCGACCAACCCAATTTGACCCAAAAGTTTCATTTTTTGGTAGGACAACCTAGAGATTAGTGTTGAGCAGGAATCTTCCATTTTGGGCAGATCTAGTCTAAGAGACACATCTTGTGTTGCCTAGCCTAGACAGACCCAAATTGGATGATTTTTGGCAGGCAACATCTTGACAACCCCAGCATCTGCTCTGCACTGGAAATTTCCGCTTTCGAGCAGTCTTGACTTGGGTGACACACTATGTGTCGCCTAGCTCTGACAGACCAAAAATGGTAGTTTCCACATGCCAGAGGCCCTCCCAACTGTTTTAGGTCAAATTTCCTGACTTTGACCAATTTTGGTTGGGCGACAGACCTAGTGTCGCCTAGACCTAGAACCCCAAAAGTGGAAAATTCTGGCTGGTAATTTGTAAGTGATGGTAATTTCTCTTTTTGGGTTAATTCCCAATCTATAAAAATGAAAAATTCGTGGCTCCAGGGAGAGAAAGGAGGAAGATTGAAACCCTAACCCCTTTGCTCAGAGAAAGTTAAGCCTAAAACCCTAACCTAAAAACCCTAACCCTAAGCTTGAGAAACTTTAAGCCATGAAAGGATAGGTCCAAAAACCCTGACCATTTTAAATCATCTCTAGAGCAAAACAACCCTTTTAAATCAGAGATCTTCTGGTCAACTTCTGAATCACAGAGGCAGAGAGGACACCGGTTCTAGTACAGGAGAGTCATCGTGTGCCATCCAATCTGGTTTGGTATTGTTCTCTTATCCTTTCTTTCTTCTTCTTCTTACTATTTTGATTTTATTTTGGTCAGTTTGCTGCTTTGAACTCGTATTTTAATGTTTTGGATCATGCTGGCTCTACCACAGATCTGAGAGTGGATCTGCTCATTTCTAGGCAGATTTGGCCTCAGATCTGAATTCGATTTGTCCCACTTTGTCTACCATATTATTTTTATCAGTTTAATGTGTCAAAATTTGAGATATTTTCGTCGAAAGATCAGTTTGATTTTCATTGTAAACAGCTTGGCACCCACCATGGGGTATTTCGAGCTTGATCCGAGCTCAAAAACACGAGTTTCATTCATTTTTTTTACTATTTTCAGTCACAAAAAAGTCCCAAAAATTGGTTGTGACTAGGACCCAAGGTTTCAGTGCTGCGAAACCCTGTCTATCCTTAGTGATACCAGCAGTGTCGCCCGGGCGACACCACTAGTGCCTCCAAGGTCCAAGGCGACATGCCCCCCTGTCGCCCAGATCCAGAGGTCTCAGAACATAATGAAACTTTATAGTTCTATTCCAGGGACTCTTTTGTGACTGTTTAAAAAATTTCAGATCAAAATAAAATTTTTAAAAATACAAAAAAATATTTTTCTTAATACAGGTCTATTCTATCTACACTTTTTTTTTACTTAATTTTAATTTGTTTCACTAGAAATATTATTTTCCGTGCAAGTTTATTATAACCTTATTTCATCAAATTTAAAAACCAAAAAATAAAAAATTATAAAAATGTACTTTTCTTTGGGTGACACTAGCAGTGTCGCCCAGCCTGTAAGGGCGACACCAATGCTGTCGCCCGGGCGACACCACACGTGTCGCCCAGTTGCAGTGGTCCCAAAAATTTCTTGAGACCCCACAGGCTTCTACCAGAGGCTGTTAGCTTCCTGTTCACCAATTTTTGGCTTAAAATAAATTTTTTAAAAAAATATAAAAAAAATATTTTGCTTCAGATATGTCTGTTCTGTTCTTGGCTTTTTTATTTTATTTTAGTTTGTTAATTTTGATTGAGATCATGTTTTCCCTGCTTAGTTTAACTATGTTTTATCAATGTTAAAAAGATAAAAAAAAATAAAATAAATACATTTAGGGTTGCTTGCACCCTCCCTGAACCGTGTTCTATTCGAGTCACCCTCGACCCGGGCCACGCTCGACTTAGCACAGATTGTGCTTGGTCTCACTATTTTGACTGTGCCTTCTTAGGGGTTGCCTACCCCTCCATATATATTGTGCTTCGAGCGAGCTTTGCCTCGAAGCACGCATCGCTAAGCATGACTAGTGCCAAGCGCTCGCTTTATTTCTTCATTGCATTGTGTGCGTGACAATTATTTTTGATTGTCTGCTTCTTTACACACTCTAGCACGCACTGGACCGGGAATTCCCAGGAAACCAACAAACAAATATTTCGAAAACCCTCAAAATCTGCGTTAACGGCATGAAGGGAACCTAGCTTTGAGAGTCGAGGCGGTTGGGATTCGCATAACTTTAATTGTGAGCGCCCCTCGATAATCCTTTGCCTCAAAGCAAATCCGCTTATAGTAGGACCTGGTGGAAATCCTATACAGGAGGCCAAGACTTGTGTGGGAACCTATATCAGCCTAGCCACATTTCAATAGTTAGGAACCCACTCTCAAGCCAAGCCTACCTATAATCTAGGTCAAAAGTTTTCATGTGCTGTGCTTGCTTATTTTTGTTGGTTAATCTTAGATCTCAGTCTGGACCCGCTTTTGGTCCGAGCTGAACCCTCTAGGTCCAAGTCCAGGTTTGTACCCAGCCTAGCCTAGGTCCGAATCAGGTTTTGCCTTGGTCCGAACTTAAACCCCCGCTTGGTCTGAGCTTGAGGCTCGTTCCTAACTCATCTTTGATCTAGTCTGGGTCCATACCTAATATGATCATCAAAATTCTCTGGGTCCAAGTTCAGGCTTATATCCAGTTTAGCCTAGGTCCGAACCAGGTCCACCCCGTTTCGAACCTAGGCCCCCTTCTTGATCCAAGCCTAAGGCTCGTGCTTGTCTTAACCTTTTATTCAGTCCGGGTCCATACTCGGTCAGATTATCACAACCCTCTAGGTCCAAGCTTAGGCTTGCATCCAGCTCGGTCCAGGTCCGAACCAGGTTCACACCTGGTACGAACCTAGACCCAATCTTGGTCCGAGCTAAGACTCATACCCATCTAGTCTATATCTTAGTCTAGGTTCTAGCTTAGGTCTAAAGCTTAGATTTTCCTCTAAATCTAGACTAGGCCCTAGTTCAGGGGCTCAACCAAAACCCATTAAGTCTAGATTCCATTCTAGTCTTAGCCTAGATCTCAGTGAAGGTTTTACCCCTAGAAGTCAGGCTAGGTCTGCCCTAAGTCGTCGAGACTAGATCTTAACTAAATCTCATTTCTAGAACCCCATAAAAAACAATCACTATGTCAGTCACTCAAGGCAGCTATGATGATTGCTCCACGACTGACTTTAAGCCTAACCTGCCCAGACATAGGAGCTAATATGCGACGATCCCTTGGGATTATCGACAGAACTCAGATCAATCCATTATCCAATGCCCAGGCCTTCAATTAGAGACAGAGTCCCAAGGGTCCACACCTAATCCTAAAATCTGTGTGGTCCGAAAAGTCGGCTCCACTCGAAAAACTATGAATAGTCAAGGGGTCCCACCAGGCGTCGTCCTACAGGGGCTTTTAGGCAACCAAAGTAGAAGTCGAGTGAGGGAAGAATTTTATTCAGTATATAACGCCAATTCCCACAACTCGAACCGGGATAACCTCGAGGCACAATGATCTCAAAACTAAGACCCACCTAGGTCTAGGGGATCTAACCCAACCTCGTGCCACCATAGTACAGTTTGTGATGACCTGAACACTGTACGAAGCAGAGGTGTCAATCTAGACCGACCCTTAGGCGAGATGGGCATCCAAGATTCCCTTAAAAGTCTAGTTGACCTAGGTTACACCATTCATGCTCCAGCTTACGAGGCGATCCCAAACCAACTCAGTGGTATAGGTCAACCCCTAGCAACACCGAGTCTGCCGATTCTTCAATTAGTCCCTCTAGTTCTTCTGATCCAACAAACTGTGCAATTTTCGCAACCAGTGGCGACACCTATTGGTTAGTATGCCCCTCAAGCACAAATGTATCAAACTGCCCCGGAGACTGCGGCTCATCAATCTCAGGCCCATGCAGGCCAACATGTACCCCAAGTCTCGACTCATCAATCTACACTTGGGAGTTGATCGACTGATGGGCCTATTGTCATGCCAAGTACCCAACATGAAGCCACCATAAAAGCAATGCATGATATGATCATGCATGATATTCTACCCTTGAAGTCCTATGTTCATGAGAGTTGGAGGCATGAAAGACCTTCCCCTGGGTTTTGCCATCCCAGAATTTAGAAACAAGTTCAACAGGAAGAGTGATCCAGATACTCAAGTCAATGCGTACCTCCTCTCTGTTCGACCTTTGCGAGGCATGCCTAACCAGCTGAAGGCCATATTTTCGTAAACATTGACCGGCAAGGCCTTAAACTTGCATCGAAGAATAATGTCCACTCAACCACACATCACTCTAGACGAAATGTTCAACCTATCCGTCTCTCACTATCACTGGCCACCAAGATCTCTCTCCCTGAGTGAGCTTAGTAAATGAAATGAAACCCATGAGAATCCTTCAAGGATTTCATCAGTCGATTCCGCGAGGCGACTATGCGAGTCGTAGAATGTCCACTTACGGACCCAGCTAAAATCTCCATAGCCTTAGATAACGCTGTTCCTGAATACAAGACCTTCTTCAGCCAAGTTCTTATCCCCCACTCTTTCAACTCCATGATTAAACGGGTGGCGTGACATGAAAGGGCCAAAGGGACACCCCTCAGCACCAGACCCGACAATAAACCGATAACAACTCCCCAAAATAAGAACAAAAACAATAACAAGGGGAATGCTTCCGGTCAGGTTAATGAGATTGTCATTAGCAGACCGGCTCAAGGTTCAGCCACTCCGCACAACAATCGGAACCAAAATCGAAGAAGGTCAGCTTAGAGCCAACACTCAAAATAATAATAAAAGGCGAGAAGATAATTTCACCCCTCTCAAAGACCCATTAGAAAAAGTGTTGGATTTACTCCTGGCTAGAAATATGGTTTATCTTTTGCCACCATCTGAACCACCATTTCAAGTCACGGATAAGAGCAAGTGGTGCAAATGGCATCAAAACCATGCTCATGATACTCAAAACTGCTTGTATTTGAAACGAGTGATTCAAGGGTTAATCAGTAGGGGGACATCAACGTCGCACCTAGAAATCAACCTGTCGAAGGACCTATTCAAAAGATCGGTATATTCACAAATCCTCTCCCTAAAAATATAGTCATAACGACCTAAAAGCTGGGAGCTCAAGACAACTCAAAAGAGAATGTGGCAATGCACATGATTGAGAGTGGAGACGAGAAGATGATCCCAGTCAATTAATATTTGCCTGTGATCATCACTTCTAAGAGTCCGAAGAAGACTAAGAGGAAACCCTTCACCTCTGAACCTCGATAACCTTCTCAAATGGGACCAATATGGTGAAGATGATACGTTAGAAATCGATATGGTCAAAATCAATGAAAAGGCGTCATCTCCCAAACAAGGGGTCAACACCTTGAAATCTCCCATTACTATCACTAGGGCTGACTCTGTTGAGCTTCAGGCTAGCGAGGTTGATTCCCTAACCCGAAGAGGCCGAGTGTTCAAACCCATTCAATTGATGGCCGATACTCTAGATGAAAGAATGGGAAACACCTCAAAAGTCAGACAACTACCAGAGGTCGCAGATCATGAACCGAATAAAGAAAATCAAGGATCGGCAACCACCTACAATCTACTGGCTCATATCGGGAGGATCCAGGCTCAAATCTCCATCTTGGAGTAGCTTGCCAATTCACCAGCACACAAAGCTTATATTGAAAAGGTCCTCGCCAATACACACATCCCCAGCAACACACAACCAGATTTGTTGTGCAGAATGATCAACCAACTGATGACACTAATGTCAATCGTGTTCATGGACGATGACATCCCAGCTAACTTCAACTGCTTTCATGTCCAACCTTTGCAGATCACCGTTTTCATGCAAGGATATGAGATACGGAGAGTGCTTGTTGATAATGGGGCATCCTTAAACATATGTGAAGCAAATATGCAAAAGCCCGGATGACTTTGCCATGTCAACTAACTATCAGTGCATACGACGAGACCAAGAGACAAGCTGAAGGCATACTGCCTCTCACACTCAAGATTGACCCTATTGTTCAAGTGGTAATGTTTTATGTTTTGGACATAAAACATTCACTCAACATGATGCTAGGAAGACCATGGCTGCATGAAAACCTCATGGTTGCCTCTACACTCCATCAATGCCTCAAATTTCGGACTAAAAACGACGTCGTGAAGGTGTATGCCGAACCCCCTTCTTTTCTCAATCCTAGTATAGGTAACGGGAAGCTAGCCATAGGGGTCAAGCTTGGAGAAATCTCATTCACTTCCTTCGAGCAAGCCGATTGTGCCATCTTACGCCTAGAGGCCGGTGACCCTGTTCCCCAAATCTCACAAACTTCCGTATCAATGGATGAAATTATCCAATGTCAACATCGATATGGTTTCAAGTCCCTCAAGGCTTGGCACATGCTCTTCTCGCAAGGCTTCCAACCAAGCCAAGGCTTGGGGAGTCAAGGGTAAGGCCTAACGGAGGCAGTTTTTGAATCACCCCAAGCCAAAACTAAAAACGGGGATCGAAGGGGACTCGAGTGTACTCTCACCTTATTTCAAAGCCAGATGAGGTCTTCAAGCCATTCGAGCTTTGTATCTGGAGGCATTCAAAGCCTCAACCCTCTCAATCCCTGTCATTCAAAAAGCCCAAAGGTGATCCTTGAATCCCTAAAGGGGAATAATTCCTCTTCCACACCTCAACACATACAAGAACTAGGGATTGAAGACCTTTTTACTGACCTAGATTTGAAGGTATGCACAATCGGCTCTAACACAGCCAAGCATGCTCATCCACCGATACAAACCCAGGAAGGGAATTGGTCGATCATCCCTCAATCTCAAGAATCGCTGGAAGCATACTTGCAGCACCTTCAAGTCTCGATGCCAAAAAACGGATCGGCACAGGGTGGCCATCTAACCACCCTGCGAATCCAGTCCCCAACATATCTCTCGCGAGTCCCATAAGGGACGCCTCTTACGATATTTAAAAAATCCACCAAAAATTCTAAACATTATAAAATTGATAATAACAAAAAAGAATTTTCAAAAACGGTGAACACTCAAGATAGCCCAATAACAATGCATAATACCTAAGACGACGAATTGAACGACCAAGACGAAGATCAAGAGAGCTAAGAGTCTAAAGAAATCTCTCAATCTGAGCAACTCACTTCCCATGTTGAGCAATTCAAGAAGAGGTTTGATGGTGACCTAACGGCAATCATCAAAGAGATGATCGACGTAAATCTAAGAACTGAGATGGACCCAAGGTTAACTAAGATTGGAACCTCCCTATCTCTTGAGGAGTGGAAAAATATGATTTCCTTTCTTAAGGAATATCTCAATGTCTTTGCCTGATCATACAATGATATGCCAGGGCTAGATCCCACATTGGTGCAACATCCCTTAATATTTAACGAAGGGTCAAAGCCTATAAGGCAGAAACTCCGACATCAAAAGACCCACCTTGAGCTCAAAATTAAGGAAGAAATTGACAAATTTCTCAAAGCGAAGTTCATTACCCCCATCGATTACTCAGAATGGTTGGCCAACATAGTGGTTGTAATTAAAAAGACGGGAGGATCCAAGTGTGTGTCGACTACCGAAATCTCAATAAACCAGGCCCAAAGGACAATTTTCCATTACCAAACATAGATGCCTTAGTCGACAACACTGCGGGGCACGAGATGTTGTCATTCATGGACGGCTTCTCAGGCTACAACCAGATCCTCATGATAGAAGAAGACCAAACCAAGACTGCATTCATAACACAATGGGAAACTTACTACTTCCAAGTCATGCCCTTCGGCCTAAATAATGCAGGGGCAACTTATTGGCGGGCAATGACTAGCCTCTTCCATGATTTGATGCACACTATTATGGAAGACTATGTCGACGACATTCTGGTCAAGTCAAAGTCTAGGTCTGATCATCTCACCAACCTGAGAACCATTTTTGAAATACTCAAGAAACATCAACTCAAACTCAATCCACAGAAATGTGCCTTTAGAGTTGAATTCGACAAATTACTAGGCTTTATAGTGAGACAAAGGGGCATTGAGGTGGACCCGTCCAAAATACGAGCCATCACTGAAATGCCCCCTCCCCAGAACATTAGAGAAATCCGAGGGCTTCAAGGTTGCATACAAGCCATAAGACGTTTTATTTCATTATATGGGATAATGAATGCCAAGAAGTGTTCGATCAAATTAAGGAGTACCTCACGAAACCTCCCATCCTTAGTCCTCCTAATCCAGATACACCTCTGTTTCTATATATGTCAGTGAAAGATAACACCATGGGGGCAATGCTCAGGCAATACGATGACCATGGAAAAGAACGAACCATCAACAAAACCATGGTTGACTATGAGACAAGATACACAGATGTGGAGAAGCATTGTTGATGCTTGTGTGGTTTATGTAAAAATTAAGACACTGTCTTATCTCATACAGTCACGCTCATCTAGAAAATAGACCCACTCAAGTACCTATTGGAGAGACCAGTCCTTACCGGACTTTTGGGGAAATGGAGAATGCTTTTGAGCGAGTTTGAGATCGAATATGTCACTCAAAAATCGGTTAAAGGACAAGCCATTGCTAACCACTTAGTTGAATACGCACTGTCAGATAACACTCCCGTTAACACGAATCTCCCTGATGAAAACCTCTTCTCAAGCGAGAAATCAATTTGGGAGCTATACTTTGATGGTGCAAGGAATGAATACGGGTTAGGTGTAGGTATCATACTATGCTCACCCGAGAAGATTTTAATGCCATTAGATTGAATTTGCCATGTACCAATAACATTGTTGAATATGAAGCCTTGATAGCTGGGCTAGAGAACGCTATGAGAATGAAAATCCAACAAATACGAGTGATTGGTGACTCCTTACTTGTCATAAACCAAGTTCAATGGATTTGGAAGGTGAAAGAAAAAAAGCTCAAACCCTATCAAGAAAGGGTGGAAAAGATGATACCATATTTTAAGAAAATCATCTTTCAGCATGTAACTGGGGAAAATAATCGATTCACCGACACCCTTGTGACCCTTGCTTCAATGGTTGATATTCCTTCAGAAATCACCACACTGCCATTCTACAAAAGGATCAAACATGACCCTTCCCCACCAAGGATTGAAAAGAAATAGAGCAAGAAAATGAGAACGATGGGGAAGTCTCTCTCGTGGCTTTAGATGCTCAAGTTAAGGCAAAACCATGGTTCCATGATGTTATGTCCCTACTGAAAGATGGTTTATACCCCAAAGGAGTCACCAAAAATGATAAAGAAACCCTTCAGAGGTTTTATATGGGATTCTTAATAAGAGGTGATATCCTGTTCAAGAAGTCCTTCGATGACATCATTCTATGGTGTCTCTATCAGTCAGAAATCGACCAAGTACTGACAGAGTTGCACAATGAAGGAGGTCATTCTGGGGCAGTCGCCTTGGCTCAGAAAATAAGGGGCCAAGGCTATTACTGGACCACCATGGCCGAAGATTGTTGGAAGTTTGTTAAGAGTTGTCCCAAATGTCAACTTTATGAAGACCTCATCCATGCACCATCCGTACCACTCAACTCAACACCGCCCGTATGGCCCTTTGCCATGTGGGGTTTCATATCATCGAAATGATCTCACCAAAAGCATCAAACGACCACCGCTTTATATTAACAGCTATAGAGTACTCCACAAAATGGGTAGAGGCCACATCATTTGTCAAAATTGAGGGACAACATGTTGCCCATTTCATAAAGAACAACATTGTAATCAGATTCGGTGTTCATGAGTCAATCATTACTGACAATGGATCCAACTTAAAAAATGAAAAGGTCACTAGGGTATGGAAAAAGTTCGAGATAATTCAAAAATTCTCCACACCTTATTACCCTTAAGGAAATGGACAAGCAGAGGCCACAAACAAAGGACTTCTCAGGGTTATAGATAGAATAATAGAAGGTGGCAGAGGTTGGCACGAAAAGTTAAATGACACGCTATGAGCCTATCAGACAACCGAGAAGACTCCTTCTGGTATGACCCCATACTCATTGGTGTATGGTATGGAAGCAATGCTACCCATTGAAGTTGAGATACCGTCTCTCCGAGTGCTTATTCACAAAAATTCCAATGAGGAACAAAAGATCGAAGCATGAATCACTGTCCTCACTACTTTGGATGAAAGACGACTATGAGCAATACAAAATATTGTTGTTTACCAGTGTAGAATCGAGAGGGCATACCAAAGAAAAGTTGTTCCTCGACAATTCAGAGAAGGGGACGTGGTACTCAAGAAACTCTTCCACACTCCTGCATATCCACACCCTTTAGACAAGTTCAAACCTAATTGGAAGGGTCCATTCATGGTTACTCGAGTGTGTTTCAACGTATTTTTTAGCACCTTAGTCCCTGGTAGGAAGTAGATCAATAAAGCCTACAAAATAGTGGAAATTATTGACAGTCTCAGAATGGCCCCAAAATTGATCAAGATCTTCATCAGCACTTCAAAAGACCACCTGCTAGGTTTCATCGCAATCATACATGTCTAAGGCAGTGAATATAAGGAAACAATTTCAGCAAAATCGGTCTCTAACACCTTGAAATGGACCTCGTAACTAGAGTTACACTTTAGGTGTGTCAAACAGCTATGGGACCACCGTCATTAAATCCGACATGGTAAAAAACCCCTATGGATCAAGTTTCTGCTTAATCGAAAACTACAGGACAAAGTTATGGGTAAAAGACTAAAAAGGAGTAGGCTGCACACTATTCCCGTGCAACCTCACTGCACTAAAACACCATTGAAGGTGGCTGGTACACTGAAAGGCTACTCAGTCCCTTTCTACAAAAGCCAAGGAAGTTGCCATTCCTCCTGTGGGTCGTTGAAAGGCTACCCCCCACATTCCTGCACCACCTCGGGTCTTTATGCTTAGATGCTCGACACATCAAGGTGGAGACCCTGAAGCCTCCACCTCACGCACACAAACTAAGGCTTGTGGGTCATCTACTCGAACCACACCATGGGGCAACCCTTATGTTACTTAGAGTAAGGATTCAGGATCAGGCCTCCTTGGGTCAAAACCTGTACACATGCATGTGCATCCCACTACTTAGGGTAACACCATCGCTGCACCAACCCGAGCACACAGAAGACGACCCCCACGTCCTCCCTCTCAGCACACAATAATGCACCCTATGAGAGACATGCTTTAACTTGTTCTCTTACAGACACTTGCTCGCAGTTGTCGGCTTCCTAAGGCCGAATCACCTGTTCGAGCCCGGGCTAACCCCCAAGTCACTTGTGATCCTTCTACAAGGGGCGCACATGTGCTGCCTTCTTAGATTAGCTCTCGCTCCCAACTCAGACACTGTCGAGTGTCGGTCACTTCTACCTCCACCCTTTCTCCTCCTGTGGATTCCTCAAGACCTGGTACTCAAAGGTTTTCCCTAAGAGTACCATCTTGAGCCAGCCCTGTTAGGTCGGTCATACCTCTGAAGCATACAAAGGAGCTCGGGGCAAAGGCTTGATGGTTGATGAAGTCCTACAACCCCCGAGGCAGCAGCCTTAGTTGGCTTCTATCCCTGGTCTGCATTTGCTGCCCCATCTTATGGTCATGGCCCTCTCATGCTCTAAAAAGGTAGGCCACCCCAGTCTCAGTTTTGAAGAGAAGTCTATCACAGCCTCAAGATCAAGCAAGACAGAGGATTGCAGATCTTACTCAAGAAGACAACCAGGACAGTCGGAGCAGCTAGTTCCAAGGATCTCCTTCCTGAGAATCCCTTCTATCCCCTTCAAATCACCGAGTCCGGAGAGGAAGTGCGAGAATCCTACACAGTGGTCAGCGTCGCAGAAGATGACTCGACCACTTAGCAGCCACGGTCCCAAGACCGTCGAGAACTTGTCCTCACACGGTCGGCATAAAAACTGGAGTTCAGTCAGGGCATGCTAAACCCTTGCTAACCGATCTGTCGCGGACAACCCGCTAAGCCCGGAAGCCCTCAACTGCACCTAAGGTTGACCTCCCTGAAGAAATGGTTAGCGTTATGATTGTAAACGAACGTAGTGACTCTTAGGAAGAATGCATGGATAGGATCGAACAGATGGTACGAGAAATGATGAAGAAGATTGATTACATGGAAAGCATGCGGTCCCTAGTCAATATATCCCATCATGAGGCCGACTCCCTTCACTGGGATGATGTAGCTCCAAGGCAGCCTCGTCCTCCTACCTCATAGGATAATTCCGTCCCTCACCCCGTTTCATAGGTAGATATTGATGGTATGGTAACCCATAGCTTGAAGAACAGACAAATCCAGGGTATAAAGGGTACAACGCTTTACCAAAAGCCATAACCCTCTTACATTAATCAGGTTCTGTTTCCCTTAGACTACAAAAAAGGGAAGTTTCCCCTATTCAATGGTATGACCATCCCCGTACCAGCATATTGCGCATTTCCATGTGTCATGTCGAAAGATAGCGGCTGATGGGAGACTCCTCCTCCTTTAGTTTGTTGAAACTCTTGATGGCCCGGCCTTCAGTGGTATGCTCGGCTTCCCCCAATTAAGTACATACTTGGGAGGAAATGGAGCAACTATTCCACCAGCGCTTCTATGAGGTCGAGAGAGGTCCAAACCATCGAGCTTCTCACCTTGACTCAGGAGCTTGACGAACCCGTGGATCAATTCATAGTAGGATGGAGAGATTTGGCTGCTCACCATCCAATCCCATGCTTGAGAAGGAAGCAGTTGGGACATGTGTACAAAACATGCGACCTAAGATCGCTCTACATGTTGAGGCCTCTAATCCGACCTCCATGTTAAAGCTGATCTCTAAGTTAATTCGCATAGAGAGTTTGTCATGCCACCATAGTGGGTCAAATCATCAATCTTCAAGTTCAGGAAACAACCGGGGCAATGGCAATTCTCGGATCAATGCCCAAGGTAACTAGCAAAAAGGAGAAAAGTACAAAATGACACATTAAAAAATGATCAATGATCTCATTGATCTTCACTTTGGATGCTGCAGAAGAAGCTTGGTCATGCTCAATGTGTTATTTCAGATCAAGCACTAGTTGGGCCTCTTGTTCCAAAGAGGGCGTTTCCTCCCCCAGGGTGTAGTCAAGGGCTGATATTTCTTGGGTCAAGACCCCATCTTCTGTCTCCCAAGCTTTTGCTTCCTTCTCGAGCCCATGAAACTCCTCCCTCATCCTTTCCTTCAGGGCTGTCATTCTGTTGAAGCGGGTGATCACCCCTTCATTTAGGTCAGACCTCTGAGAAGCCACATCGTCCCTCCTCTGTGTATGGGCCTCAATTGATTCATGATGATGCATGAGAGAGGCTTCTAGAGAGGCCAAGTGAGAATCCTCTAACTACCGTACTGCTACCTCCTCTTCAAGTGCCTTTATTCGTCATCCCTCCAGCTTGTTTATGGTGTCATCAAAGTATGAGAGGACCTCTGGTGCACCCCTTAGAAGGGCGATCTACCTTAATTTTTGGATCTCATCAGCAAGTTCAGTAAGAGGCAGATCCTTCAGTCTTTGAACGCCCAGGCGGAGCATGTCCATAATTATGCCGGACATCCAACCGAAACTAGGCCTAAACGTTGCTACTAGGGCCACCACGACAGAAGAAGCTTTGGGAACGAGCTGGTTAGGTGCCTCGATCTCACCCTTTCAATTCAGATGATCGGGCGGCACGCGTCTCGGGTTTTAGGGGAACCCGGGACTTTGAGATCGCTCTCTCGGGAAACTCGTTCAAGAACAAGGGCAGTTATTACCAATTGATGAGAGAAGAATTTAAGGTGGGTTCGAGACTTACTCGAGCTGGCTCATGTGGGTGACCTCTTAGATCACAAAGAAAGCCCCCTCAGTAGTAAACTTAGTTCAGAATCGCCTCCCTTGGCTTGTATTCTTCTATTTTATGTAATCACATACATATGACAAATGTTATAAGACAGGTGGGTCAACAGACCTCACCTTGCCTTTGAGTGAACATACACCAGCGTGCACGTTCAAAACGAAGAAGAGAATAATGAGAGAAGAAAGTTGGGGAGAGAAGAATTTGACCAAGTGGGGAGATCAACACAATGACTAAATTGGTAGGTAATTGGTCTGACGTGGCAGTAAAACGGGCTCAGTAACTCAGATCGACTCCAAAGGATGTACCAATATTGACTAGTTAGACATGGTGGTTAGTCTGTCGTGGCGATAAAGCAGGCGTAGTAACTCTGACTGGCACAATATCATTATGGCTAGACGACAGGGCTACCACGGAAGGTTAATCTTGACCCCTCTGAATCAAATAAAAGAATAACAGAAAGAATGGAGATCATAGAGAAAGAATAAGAAGTGAGATAAGAGAAGAAACAGAGAATAGAAAGGAGAGGAAGAGAAAGAAAGGAGGGAAGAGTGTGAGAGGAGAGAGGAGGAAGGAGCAAAGACACAGACGACAACAAGAGGAGGAGCAAAAAAACTTAATCAGCGATGAATCCCCGCCAGCTATGACAAGTAGAGAGAAGAAGGAAAAGGCACAAGCAGCAATGTGCTTTCCGCCAGTGTGACAAAAGTGAGAGAAAGAAAAGAAGACAGATGACGCTTGACCTTCACCAGATGTGAGGCAGACCCAATGGGGGTTGCAGCAGTAAAAATGACCCCTAACTCTGTGAGGGATAATAAGCTACAACACGAGTATGAATCTCCAATTGGAGTCAAGAAGTCATGGCCTGAGATTGAACAACTTAGGAACCACTTTGCTTGGGATAATAGGTCACAGTCAAGGTGCAACTTCACTGGGGATAATAGTAATAGGACACACAAGGCTTCGACCTGGAGTAGGTGACAATAGAATGTTTAAAACACAGCTGGCGGTAAGCGCAATAGCCATTATTTCTTGAACACTCAGTTGACGTTGGGTTTGTTAAAAACACAGCTGGTGCCGAGAACAACCAACATTATTTCTTGAACACAACCGACGCTGAGGACAACCCATGTTATCTATTGAGCACAGCTTGCGTTGAGTCATTGAGAATGTAGGCGGCACTGGGGTTACTACAGACATAGCCGACGTTGGGGTTACTGAGGACACAGCCGGCGCTGGGGTTACTGAGGACGCAGCTGACACTGGGTTACTAACGACACAGCCGGTGCTGGGGTTACTGCAGACTCAGCTGACACTGGGTAGTTCCAACAACATGGACGGTGCTGGGTGTATATTAGTATTCATGCCTTGACCCGAGCCTGACCTGGTCCTGGCCTCTGTTGGAATGGAATTTTACAAGCGGCAATGAGACTTGCCTTGTAACCTGGGTCAAATCTTGACCCGACCCATCGTCGTTTGGCCTTCTAGGACACAGCCGGGATTCCCAATTTACGAGGGGCATTTGAGGGAAGAATCGGCTATAAAAAGGGGTAAGACTCCATTTCACCGCTTCTCACCAAAGGTAAAAACTTTTAAGTAAAAATTTTAAATAGCAAGAGGGAGGTTTTTTCGGCGAGGGCTTCATTGAGCACACAGGACAGCAAAGTTGACCAGAGTTCGCTAGCACGCAGGGAGGAGGTTCCAGCTGCGAGAAGAGGGCATCAGCAAGGAGCATGAGGCCTTTTGCAAGGGAAGGGTACTTTATCGGCAAAGGGGTTTTTTGGGGTCTGCCAAATTTTCAACAGTGAACTTTCAGGAATTCCAGGGAAGAGGAAAAGGGCGGGAGGCAGTAGCAGAGTGTTGCCTAAGCCTTTTTGCTGCTTCTTGGTGGTTTTTTTGCAGGCGAAGGTGATTTCCTGGCAACTTGGGGGAGGTTGCAGAGGTTTTTTTAGCAACAGAAGGGGATTTTCGGCAAGAACCGAAGGGTCAAGGAAACGAACCATCGCTGGAAGTGGACGGTTTCCCTTGGAAATCGTGCAACCGTCGGGGAGGTGAAGGGACTTTGGTAAAAAAACAAGGGGTCATGAAAATCGAGGAGACACATGGAAAATGAAAAGCGACCGGTAGGTGAATAGTCATGGTTGTGGGAGGCCTTAAAACACGGTCGGCGTTGACTCGGGATATGTAGTCGGTGTCGGGCTTAAGGAAGATAGTCGACGCTAGCATTTAAGATACACGGCCGGTAATAGGCACTAAAAATGTGGGAACTGTTGCGCATGACGTTGAGCCATGTGCGATGATGTTTACACATGATGCTGACTTGGGTAGGCAAAGGGTGGCGACGAGTGGTCAAGCCACGATGCCCATTGGAAGCCAAGTCTTCCAGCACAACAGTGAAGTCCATGTCGTTTTGTGGAAGAGCATCCACCGTGGACAGGTTATGCTCTCCATCATAGGCCAGTTCCTTGCTAAGGAAGTCTTCTTTGTATGTTTGATATACTCGTCATATGAATTGAAGCTGACTCGAAATGGTTGCTTCTTCTTTTGGCCTGTAATCATCCTCTTTGAAGACACTTGTCAGATGAATTGAAGCTGACTCTCTAAGTGGTTTTGCTTCTTCTTCATTATGAGGGTGTTTCTTTGGTGGGTTTGCTTCTTTTTCATGAGGATAGAAATTCTTTGGTGGGTTTGCTTCTTCTTCATGAGGAGAGCAATTCTTGTGGGCCTGTAACCGTCCTCTTATCCTCAGATGTAAGAGCAACACTGTAGATTTTAGTTTGTAACCGTCCTCTTATCCTTAGATGCAAGAGAGTTGTAACCTCCCTAATAATGGGCTTTTTGGCTTGTAACTTGTAACTCAGTTTTACTACAATAAAAAGAGTTAGACTTTGTTTGGACTATCTCGCTTGCTTTGCGTTGAGTCTCTTTTCTTGAATATGAATAACAAATAGTATTTGTTAAGGGGCATTGCCTCCTCTCCATCAGTATGTGCCAGTATGTAAGCTCCATTTGACGAGACCTTTTTGTCTATAAAGGGACCCTCCCACTTGGGTTCAAACTTCCCTTTATGACATCCATGCATAACAATCGGCCTTTTGATGGCTAGAACCAGATCACCATGGGCGAATGAGCGGGCATTGATAGACTTGTCAAAAGCTCTCTTCATTCTCCCTTGGTTAAGTTTGAGGTTCTGCTGAGCCTCTAGCCTATTTTCATTGAGCGCATCCAATTCTTGATTCTGAAGTTTGAATCTCTCATTTTCGGTTAGTCCTTGATGTATAGCGATACATAATGTAGGAATCTAAATTTCAAGAGGTAAAACTGCTTCACCCCCATAAACTAGAGAATAAGGAGTGGAATCAGTAGCATTTTGTGTAGTAGTACGATGAGCCCATAATGCTTTTGGAAGCTTCTTGTGCCAATTCTTCTTTGTTTTTGATACTGACTTCCTTAAAACATTGCACAGAGTTTTGTTAAAGGCCTCAACCAAGCCATTCACTCGAGGGTGGTACATAGTAGAGTATTTCCACTCAAAACCAAACTGATTAACCAAGCGATTAATATGATGACTTTGAAATTGAGGGCCATTGTCCGAGATAATCCGGTTAGGCGCCCCAAACCGATATATAATGTGATGTCGAATGAAGTTGCCCATTATTGTCCGAAGAACTTGCTTAAGGGGGGCCACTTCAACCCACTATTTCAACCCATTTTTCAACACCTTAGTCCTTGATGTGAAATAAAGAAGGAAGCAGGTCAATAAAGCCTACATAATAAGTGAAAGTTTGATAGTCTTAGAATGGCTCTAGTATTGATCAAGATCTTCATCAACACTTCAAAATACCATCTGCCAAGTTTCATCGTGATCAGACATGTTTAAGGTAGTGAACACAAAGAAACAATTTCGGCAAAACTGGCCTCTAGCACCCTAAAATGGACCCCTATAACTAGAGCTGTATTTTTGGTGCGTGAAACAACTATGGGACCACCACCATTGGATCCAGCACAGTCGAAACCACAACAACATTAAAGGTAGCTATTCCCGTGTGGCTATCCTGCACCAAAACACCATTAAAGGTGGCTATTTTTACAGTCACAAGTAGTCACTTTTGGGGCCTATATCTCACTCTCTTTATGTCGGATCGTTCCCAAATTTAGTGAGCGTGTTCGTCTCATGAAGACGAGCGATTCGATATGTGGTATGCCTCATAACGATGCCCAAGTAGGGAGAAAAACTAAAAAGAAGTTGCTGATCCGTGAAGAAAGTTACAGAAAATTCAACAGTAGCACACCTCGCTCAAGCGGCCAAATCATGACACTCGCATACCCGATCAACATAAAAAAAAATTGCATTATGTGCGTAAGGTCCGAGGCTATCTCTGATCCGAATCCAGCTTTCGATGAACGGTTGGATTTCACACACAAAGGCATCGAAGCTACTGTAAATTCCAGTCGCCAGATTTTAAGATTTCGGCCAAAAACTGAAGACGACAAAGTCTTCATCCGGACACCCAATCAAGCTACGTTTATTGCATTGTGATTGTGACGACATGCTCAGTGTGAGTCAGTGAAGAAAATAAAGAAAAACATCGAGGAACGAGCACACAATCGATCAAAAGTTTTCAAGTTTCATCCAAAATTTAAGTCTCATGATCATGGCTCAAAAACATGATTCGTAGCTCGAAGTTGGTATCAAAACAATCGCCATGCTGAGCCCTATAAGAAAAAAATAATCTTTCGATCAAACGGACATCAGAACAACCCTGAGTCAGTCATGAAAGATCACGTAAGTTCTCGGGCAGTAGTAGGGACTGTTATGGAATTCCACACATTGTTAGGTAGGGGCAAAGCAATCCTTTTGCCCCATTTTTAGAATTTTGTTTAATTCAATTAAATTGTAATTATCTTCCATTTTAGGTAGTTTTTAGGCGTACACGCATGTTTTAGCCCAATTCTATATAAACATGCAAGGCTTCATTGTAAAACACCCTCTAGGTTCGTTCTTCAATATTGAATAAAGACTTCTATTTTTGCTTAAGTTCATGGGTACATCTTGGAGAGAGAGAGAGAGGAGAGAGAAAAAAGGGTTGGTACCCCTTAAGAAGGTAACTTTCTCTCTCCTCCCCTCTTTCTCTCTCTTCTTCTCAGCTCTATCTCTCTTTCTCTCTCCTCTACTCTTCTCTATCTCTATCTTCTTCTCATCTCTATCCCTCTCTGTCTCTCTCTTCTTCCCATCTCTATCTCTCTTTCTCTCTATTCGTCTCATCTCTATCTCTCTTTCTCTCTCTTTTGCTCGTCTCTATCTTTCTCTTCTTCTCATCTCTTCTCTCTTTCTCTCTCTTCTGCTCATCTTGATCTCTCTCTTCTTCTTATTTCTATCTCTCATTCTCCCTCTTCTCCTTGTCTCTATCTCTCTCTTCTTCTCATCCCTATCCCTCTGTCTCTCTCTTCTTCCCATCTCTATCTCTCTTTCTCTGTCTTCTTCTCATCTCTATCTCTCTTTCTCTCTCTTCTGCTCGTCTATATCTCTCTCTTCTTCCCATCTCTATCTCTCTTTCTTTCTCTGCTTCTCATCTCTATCTCTCTTTCTCTCTCTTTTGCTAGCATCTTCTCTCTCTTCTTCTTATCTATATCTCTCTCTTCTCTGTTTAATACAGTCGGTGAAGCCTAGTGCAGACTGCATCTTTTCTCTCTTCGTCTAACACAGTCGGCGAAGCCTAGCGCCGACTGCATCTTCTCTTCCTTCTCTATCTGACACAGTTGGCGAAGCCTAACACCGACTGCATCTTCTCTCTCTTCTTTGTCTAATACAGTCGGTGAAGCCGAGCGCCGATTGCATCTTTTCTCTCTTCGTCTAACACAGTCGGTGAAGCCCAGCGCCGACAACATCTTCTCTCTATTCTCTATCTAATACAGTCGGCTTAGCCTAGCGTTGACTGCATCTTTTCTCTCTTCGTCTAACACAATCGGTGAAGCCTAGCACCGATTGCATCTTCTCTCTCTTCTCTGTCTAATACAGTCAACAAGGCCCAGCATTGACTGCATTTATTCTCTCTTCGTCTAATACAGTTGGTGAAGCCTAGTGTCTATTGTGTCTTCTCTCTCCTCTTTTCTTAAACACAGCCAACGAAGCCTAGTGCCGACTGTATCAGTCTCTCTCTTCCAACCCAGCCGGCGATGCCCAGCGCCGACTGTGTCTTGTCTGTCCTCTTTTCTTAAACACAATGATGAAGCTTAGCACCGACTGTGTCTATCTGTCTCTTCTCCTTTTAACCCAGCCGGCGATGCCTAGCGTCTATCCCTTTCCTTCTCTTCCTCTTCAAACTCAGTACACGATGCCTAATGCCGACTGTGTCTCTCAAAATCTTCTCATTCATTCTCTCGTCTCTCACACTCTTCTTCTTCTTTCTTTCTCTTCCTCTCTTTCCCTTCTCTTATCTTTCTTATTCTCTTATTTCTTACTCTCAAGAAGGGTTGAGATTAGCCTCTTATGATAGTTCTATCGTCTAGCTGTAATGTTGTTGTGCCAAAATTACTGTGCCTGCTTTATTGCCACGACAGACTAACCATCGTGCCTAGTTAGTCAGTATCGGTGTTAAGGTCTAGTAGTAATCCTGTGAGCCGATCTGAGTTACCGAGCCCGTTTACTACCACGTCAGGCCAACTATTCACCAGCTTAGTTACTGTGCTGATCTCCCCGCCTGGTCAAATTCTTCTCTCCCCCATCATTCTTCTCTTATTCTTATCTTCTTCTTTTGAATGCGCATGCTTTTGTACGTTCACCAAAGAGGAAAAGGGTGATGTCCGTCAACCCACCTATCTTATAATATTTTTCATATGTGTGTGATTGTGAAAAACAGGAGAATACAAGCCAAGGGAGGTGATTCCGAACCAGTTTTTATTGGGGGGCTTTCTTCGTGATCTAAGAGGGTGCCCAGAGAGCCAGCCCGAGTAAGTCCCAAACCCACCTTAAATTCCTCTCTCACCGGTTGGTAATACCTGCCCTCGTTCTCGAATGAGGTTCCCGAGAGAGTGATCTCAAAAGTCCTGGGTCTCTCCTGAATCCTGAGACGCGTGCCGCCCGATCCTTAAATATATGAAAGGTGAGATCGAGGCACCTAACCCGCTTGCCGACTCCATTAGGGACTTACTACCCCTTCGTCGGATCGTTCTTGTTGGACTAGTTTCTTCTTTTATTATCTGCTTTCATTATCTCTTCACATTGCATGGCATGCAGGTTCTGTAACCCATTCATCTGAATCGAGGATTTTCTTATCCCTGCATCCGTGAGTGTCCCTAGGGAACAAGTTCCTCCAACTTGTTCTCAACCATCCTTTTGAGCACAAACCTCTTGTTTAGCTCCCTAGACCGTTGTGAGGTGAGACTTAAAGGTCCCTCACTCCCCATCTTCTCCCGTTGCTGGAACCTCCACCAAGGCACCCTGCATCGGCAACACTTTTATTTCCCTACATAGCATGCACCCAGCCACCGACAAGTCACTTGCAAGTCGTATTCCTGAGGTACGTCGGAAGGCTACCTAGTCCCTTTATACAAAAGGCAAGCACGTTGCTATTGCTTCTGTGGGTTGGCACAAGGCTACCCCCCACATTCCTGCCCCACCAGTCTCTATCCTCAGAGGCTCAACACATCATAGCAGAAGCCCTACGGTTTCCACCCCTCACACACACCACAAGGCTCGTGGGTCACCCACTCGAGCCACACCTCGGGGCAACCCTTGTGCTACCACGAGTCAGCACCTAGGAACAGACCTTCTAAGGCCAGGTCCTGCGGACGCTGATCACATGCATCTCACTGCTTGAGGCAACGCCATCATTGCGTCAACCCAAGTACACAGGACACGACTTCCTCATCTTCCTACTCAGAACATACAAGGGCACCCTGGAAGGGGCAAGCCTCCACCTGTTCCCTTACAGACACTTGCTCGTAGTTCTCGGCCTCTTAAGGCCAAACCACTAGCTCGAGCCTAGGCTGATCCCCAGGTCACTTGTGATCCTTCTTCAAGGGATGCACATGCGTCTCCATCACATATGTCCCCTTGCCCTCGACTCAGGCCTCCTCATGAGTCAACCTAGCTCCTGCATGCTTCTCCTTCTTCAAACAACAACCTTCAGCCTTCGCACTCAAAGGTTTTCCTTAAGAGTACCATCTTGAACCAGCCCCGTCACTTTGGTCGTGTCTCTGGAGCCCACAAGAGAGCTCAGGGCAATGACCTAATGGAAGATCGAGTCCTTCATCCTCCCCGGCCCAAGATGACTACAATCCTTGGCCCTCATCCTTTGCCGCACCTGATGGAGACAGCTCTCTCTTGTGTAAGAAGAGCTGACCAGCCGCAACCTAGATCGCAGTTTTGGAGTGAGGTCCATCAAAACCTCAAGGCTAAACGTGATAGAGGTCTGCGAATTTTGACCAAAGAAATGACCAAGGTGTTCAGGGCATCCCTCTTTGAGGACCCTCTTCACCTGAATCCCTTCTATCCTCTTTAGATGATGAAACCTGAAGAAGAGCTCCATCAGCCCTGCACTGTGGTTAGTGTCGTAGAAGATGACCCAACCATTTAATAGCCACAGTCCCAAGACCGTCGAGAACCTGATCAAATGAGATCGACAAACAAGAGTCGAGTTTAATCAGGGCACACTGGCCCCCTACTGACCGACCTACCACGCATGACCCGTCAAGTTTGCAAGCCCTCAGTTGTGATGAACGTTGACCTCAATAGTGAAACAATCAGCGTAATGGTCATAGGCGAGCATGGTGATGCGCAGGAAGAGCGCATGAATAAGTTTGAGGATATGGTGTGCGCAATGATGGAAAAGATCGATCGTATCGATGTTGCACACCAGTCATCTAACCATGAGGTCAATTCCCATCATTCTGATGGTGCACCTCCAAGGCAGTCCCTTCTTTCTGCCTCACAGGACAATTCTGTCCCTCACCCCATCTCTCAAGCAGACATTGATGCTATGGTGACTCGTAGCCTAAAGAATAGACAAATCCCAGGGATACAAGGTGCGACGCCTTATTAAAGGTCGTACCCCTCCTATATTTTACCAGGTTCTGTTTCCCTCATATTACAAGAAAGGGAAGTTTCCTTTATTGAACGGAGTCACGTCCTCGAACCAACATCTTGCCCACTTTCAAGCAGTATGTCGAGAAATAGTGGCTGATGGGAGACTTCTTCTCCGTCAGTTTGTTAAAACCCATGACAGCCCAGATTTTAGTAGTATGCTCGACTTCCTCCAAACTCAGTGCATACATGGGAAGAAATGGAGAAATTGTTCTATCAACGCTTCTATGAAGTCGAGGGAGAGGTTCAAACCATTGAACTTCTCACCCTGACTCAAGATCCTGATGAGGCCATGGACCAGTTCGTATCAAGATGAAGAAATTTGGCTTCTCGCCATCCTAATCCTATGCCTGAGAAGGAAGCAGTCCAAACTTGCATGTGGAACAAATGACTCGAGATCGTCCTACATGTCGAGGACTCTAATCCGACCTCCATGTCAGAGTAGATCTCTAAATCAGTCCGCATAGAAAGTCTGTCACGCCACCACAGCTGGTCACGACAACTATTTGCAGCTCAACAAACAATCGATGTAATGGTAACCCTCGAACTAACACAAGGGGCAGCCAACAGAAAGGAGTAATCAGTGCAGCCGTCACGGTCATTGATTCACCATAGGCTCCCTCACAAACTTTGGACCTTTTCAAAGGGGTGAGCACATAAAAAATAACACCTCAGGCAGGCAAGCAGCCACAGTCATACAATCGAATACCCAACCTTGATCGGGGTGATTATATCACCAGGCATAGGAACAAGGTCTACCCCTTTGAGAAGGAATGGGTCCCTGCACGGTTCTGGTTATTATTGGAACAAAATATGATCCGAGTTTCGGAAGTCAAGTTCCCCAAGCAAGCTTACCTTGACACTCAACCAAATTATTGTGCCTACCATCGGAGGATCAATCATCCCACAGATGAATTCTACACGCTGAAAGATATTATCGAGGCCCTGATTCAGAAGGGGCAGATAAAGCTTGAAGACTTAAAGAAGGCCTTTGGGGCAGCCGAGGCCTCCCATGCAGTAACCATTCAAAAGGAAGATGAAATGCCTGGTATCCTCTATGCCTTCTTCATTATAATGCTTCGAAAAGGCATAATCACACTCAAATAGGCAAGGCAACCCCGTCACCTTGCTAAGGGAACTGAAGACTGTTGGTGCCCATATCACCAGATAAGAGTCCATTACCTATCGGAATGCATCAGTTTCCATGTTGTATTCGCAAAGAAAATACAAGAATATCAGGAATTTTACAACGTCCCAATAAGAGATCTCCAAGTCACTGCTCCATCGGTATAAGAGGATCTCCCAAAACAAGACCTTCCCATTAATGACTTAGACTATGTGAAACCCTTGACTTCCTAGCCATGGATAGTCAACCACGGCCGAAGCAGATTCAAGTCCTTAAGATGAGAAGCAGTTCACCAAGCTAGGGCTGTTCACAAGCCTAGCGAGAGGAATCAAACAGCAACTCAGAAAACAAGAAGAAGGCGGGCACCAAGGGCTGCTTGTCGATCGCTCAAAGCCCAGTTGAGCAAGAATTTCTCAAGGCCCCTTCCCCCACTGCTAACTTTACTGGACTTTATCCCTGACATGATCCTTCTTCCTTCTTCATCCTGTCAAGAAGATCTTTCTGTACCATCTTCTACTCAGAGCACATCCGATGAGGGTGATGATGTTAAAAGCACTCCCCGACGGTCTAAGCATGGAAAAGACCTAAAAGACCCCCTGCACTAGTCCAACCCTGGTGATGACGAAAAAATATGCCCAGATCAGTATGATGAGGGGAATGACCTTAAAAGTCCCCCACCTTTTAACCCTTCTCCTGTTTCTTCTTCTGCTTATCATTCTTCCTCGTTTATGTCTCTTGCAGGTACAACCTTGATATGTCCTGACTTTGAGGATCTCGACAGAGAACTTGAGGGATCAAACATAAATACGACGCATCATAAGCGATTGAGAAAGACCCTGGCACAGGCAGTGGGATTCTTAACAGTCGTTGACACCTTAGCAGCTCAAGCCAAAGCACAGCCGCTTTCCTCAAAGAAGTACAAAACTTGAAGCCAAAGAAACCCTAGTGGTCTCCTGAGCCCGACTTTGAGAAAAGACTGAGAGAGTCAAGAGGGCAAAGTTTCTACTCTCAAGAAGCTTGCCACATGGTGAAAATCTCAAGAGCAACACCTAGCACCGGGCAGATAAATATCAGATTGGGGAGGACGCTGCAACCTCCACCATAGAAGTCGAGCACCTTGAAGTTGTCTAGTCCACCACTGCCCCCTAATCCAAAGATTAATCTGCCTATCTTACAGCTCCCTAGGTCCCTTTCCAATCCCAATAACTCAAACGATCCACCTATTCTCCAATTCCCTAGGACACCTCTGATCCCATATACTCAATCTCTTTCAAAACCTCAAACCTCCATCACCTAAACCAAACCTGCTGCGAAATCAAGATAGTTAGTAGGCTAAAAAAAACCTCTTCCACCCCAGTCTGCTCCTCAACCCAATACACGATCCAAACAAATGGCAGGACTAGAAGCACAAGGCCTTGATCAAGAGAAGGTGAAATATGATGTGATAGGGCATCTGCGGAAGCTTCCAACTCTCCTCAGTATCTACGATGCCCTCATGCTCTCGAAGGATTACCAGATGGCTTTGGTTCAGGCTCTCTCTTACTTAGAAGTGTACGAGACCGAAGTAGAACCTATTGAAGTGGACCTAGCGATTTTGAAAGGATGTATGCCAATCACTATTTCAGAGGATGATCTGTAGTTGGGAGAAAAGTTTCATAATCGCCCTCTCTTTGTTACTGGTGAATTACATGCGTGCCCCATCAACCGAATTATGTTAGATGGAGGGTCGGCAGTCAACCCTATTCCAAGGAGGATCCTTACTCGATTAGGGTTAGGGTCCAAAGATCTTACTCTGATGCACATCACAGTTCAAGGGTTCAACCAGTCAGGAGAGAAGCTAGCTAACATAGTTCGCCTTCATTTAAAGATCGGTGAGTTGAACGATTACACCCAGTTTCATGTAATTAACATCGACACTTCCTGCAACATTCTCCTCGGTCGGCCATCGCTATGACCAGGGAATGGTTCCATCAACGTTGCTCTAGTGCTCAAGTATAATCAAGAAGGGAGGCAGCATACAGTTTATGCTGGCAAAAGACCTTTCCCTGTAGCCAAGACTCACTATGCCGATGCTAAATATTACTTTACAGATCTGATGTCGCCTTAGAAGCCGAATGATGGAAGTCACAAGTTTCTAATCAAGATAGCATCTTTGTCTCATGAAGATGTTGAGGATGTTGCAAGAACATTGGTGAACATGTTCAAAGAGGAAGAAAGGCAGGGCAGAATTTTACCCTTAACCACTATTCATTCTAATGTCCCAACCATCATCCCTGAAGAAACTCCTTCTTCGTTTGAAAAGGAGTCTTCGCCCTCAGCCCCAGTTCTGAGCCACCTTGGCTGGAAGATGAACCGGAAGTCATTCTTGAGATTGAGCAAGTCATTGGGACATAAATCCTGGCTCCAAAGATCACCTATACATCGGACCATCAGAAAGTCCTGCGTATCCCCATTGCGCTCTTGAAAGCAGACGTGGCACGTCAGCCACCGCGAAATATTTTTCAAAGTCCAGTTGCTATAAGTATAGAGGACGCTCCTCAGACCGGTGACTAGCCGAAAGTTCTACTTTTCCCTAATTTGGTAGGAGGAGAGCAATCTAAGAAAGCGCAACTTTCTTCCCTTCAAGGGCAGGATCCCTTGACAAAATTAAGGAGCGAAGTTCACAGTCTCCAGAGCCAATTGGAGGTTATGCACATTGCTTCAAAACATCTCAAGGAGTTCGTGCACGAGACCAAAAACTATGATGAGTTTGAAGTAAATGCACCATTAATGGAGGTCGAAGCCCCTCTTGATTGGACTATTTACAGTAAAAAAGCTCATCAAATAATGAGGAAAATGAATTATGAGCCCTTGACCAATCAAATGTTAAGAAGAGAAAATGCAACGACTCCCCATTTCGAAACTATTGAAGCCACAACAGCCCGTCATGGGGCTAAACAAGGCTTAGGGTATTAGCTCCTTGAAACAATAAAATGTCGAAAGGCATTCAAAAAAAGGTGCAGCAAAAGTAAGAAGAGAATGACATCATGCAGCGAAGTCGACCAGAAGATAAAAATAAGAACTTTATTTATGATTTAAAACTTTTACAAGTACTGGTAAAATAAAATACATTCTCAAAACTGATAAATCATCTTATTGATCTTTGCGCTGCACACTGCAGGAGAAGTCTCGGTGCCCTGAACACACTCCTTCAGTTCGGCCACCATTTTAGTCTCCTTCTCCATCGCCACAGTTTCTGACTCACTCGTGCCATTGAGTTCGGATAAATCTTCAACCAAAGAGGTCTCCATGGCCCTCCTTTGAACCATCTCCATCTCAAGACCCGTGAATTCCAACCTCAGTATTCACATCTCCTCTCTGATTTCAATCATTCTCTTGAGGCTTCTTTACACCTCCCTCTTGAGATCCTGCTGACGACTAGTTATCGTGGCCTTCTTCTCAATGCAAGAATCTATCTTTTCGCAATGGCCCAAGATCGACTCCTCTAGGGAGGCTAGCCTGCTAGTTTCTTCCTCTTGATGTAGCACTCCCAACCGCCAGCTGTCAAACTCATTTAGGGTTGCATTAAAATGGGAAAGCACTTCTGGTGCACTCCCAATTGTGATGGTCGCAGCAAATTCCCTCAGTTTTGCCAAAGCTTCGCCTAGTTCATTGAAAGGCAACTCCCTTAAGCCCTGAAGTCTTGCTCGAAGCATGCCCACAATCATGGTAGAAACACCACTTAAAACAGGTCTGGATGATGCTGTTGAGACCATTACTTTCGAAGAAGCCTTGACGTCAAGGACCGGGCTTGTCGAAGTGACAGCCATCTGAGTCACTGACTCCTCTGGAACGATGGCAAAGTCTAGAGCTTCTTGCTCCTCAGACTCAAAGGCATCCTCAGCCTAAACCTGCCTGGGTTCTTCAATGCCAGCCTCCCTGCTTTGACCCTCACTTATGGGGACCTCTACTTCTGTCCCAGCAGGCTCTGAAGAAACCTGTTCCCCTTACTCTTCGCCCTCCTGAACTACCACTTCAGCATTAGAAAGTTTAGGAACTGCGTTTTCCCCTTAGCCTTTGCCAGTCGATTCACCCGTAGCCATGGCTTCTTTCATTTGACATGCACCTTCAACAGCTAGAACCTCGACCACAAAGAGTTCAACCCCCGCATCTTCACGACTTGGGTCCACGGGCGCAACAACCTCTTGGTGCTCAAGCACATCATCAACTACAGGCTCTTCTTCTTGAGTCATAACCCCTGCCTCGGTCGGGGCACTAAGCTCTTGATGCACGGGGGCCACATCAACATCAGAGTCCCTACATGGGGCAATTGCTTCAGGGCCTTCAGCCTCGTCAGTCTCCATCGAACCCGCCTCTGACTCAGGAACTACCCTTGGACTCAATGGCATCTCCCCAAGATCTAGAGTCATTTTCAGGTCGGAAGTAACAATAATGGGCTCAGAAGGGCCGGAGTCGTCTACTTCAGTCTTTGAAGAAGAAGAAAACAATTCAATAGAAACAGAAGATGGTGGAGAAAGCACAAAAGGCCATACTGTTGGAGTTGCTAAAAGATTAGAAAAGGAAGAGCTACCTCCTTGTTCTGACATCACAGGAAGGATGACACTCTTATGCCTTCGAGTACACCCACTAACTGAAGATGGACGATGAGTGTCGGCAGAGGTCGAGCATTTTCTTTTCTTCCCCTCTGCCGAAGTAGGAACGACTGCTTCAGAACTCCCTCCCTGAGAAGGACCTTCAGCCAATTTACTATGGGGACCGCTCCCAATCAGTGCATTCAAATCCTGAATGGGACACCTCTCATAACCTGCGACCTTGCATCCGTTATCCCACTCGAAGATTGAACTAAGATTATCAAAGATGCTCTCAGTCCTGTCCTTCATCGCAAGAAAGTCTGGTGAGGTTTCATCAGCTGCTATCTCGCGTGAAAAACCTAAGGCTTTCCAGTTATAGGGATATTCTAGGACAAACACCGCGTCAGGAGTAGGGGTATCCACTTGTGTCCTCTGTCTGGTATCCTGACGCCAATTACTGTTCTCCCCTTTCTAGGGATGATCAGCATTCCAATATCCTTTGCTGGTAATCCTCCACCAGTTTGCATAAGCCTCAGTCATTGGGACCCTTCTGCCGAAGTGAGGCAACACATACTTGCCGATTTCCATTATTTCGAGACTGTAGACGCCCCATTTTAAATCTGATAAATTCTATGATTTCCTAAACGTTTAGGATCACACTTAAACAAGTAAACCCAAATCTATAGTTCACACAACCTACCTTGTGGTTTAGAATCAGTTTGCCTACCTGGAACCCTATAGAAACCTTGTTTTGACCCAAATTTATGTAAACACACTATTTTACCAAGCAAATCATTAAATATAGTAAACAAAATCCGTTTTGACCCAAATTTTCTTTTAGAGCTTCACAAGAGACAGAGGAAGACACCCAAATTGAAAAACACCAATTTGGACAAGTTTTGGTTTTGGCGACAGAGGGCGTGCTTCCCAGGTGACACAAGGCGTGTCGCCCAAGTCATCTTGTAATTAAAAATAGTAAAAAAATCCATTTTAACCCAAATTTTCTCTGAGAGATTCACAAGACACCTAGGAGCACATCAGAAGTGAAAAATCTCAATTTCAACCAAAATTGATTGTGCGACAGGAGGCGTGACACCCAGTTCCAATCAGCCCCAAATCAAATTTTGACTTTTTCAATTTACCTGAGTGACATGCCCTGTGCCGCCCAGGTGACATGACTCGTGCCGCCAAAATCCGTGCCCCAAATTTTGATATGTTTGACTTGGGATTTGTTGGTTATGGATGTATATCCTTTCCAACAGGTCTTGGGCCTTTGTATATCCCTTTTTTCTGGTTACTTAAGGAAAGGTGAGGTTTGTTGACCCACCTGTCTCATAACATTTGCCATATATGTGTGATTTGCAAGAAATAGGAGAATACAAGTCAATGGAGGCGATTCCGAACCAGTTTTACTACTGGGGGGCTTTCTTTGTTATCTAAGAGGGCACCCACGTGAGTCAACTCGAGTAAGTCTTGAACCCACCTTAAATTTCTCTCTCATCAGCTGGTCACCTGCCCTTGTTCTCGAACGAGGTTTCCGAGAGAGCGATCTCAAAGTTCTGGGTCTCCCTGAAACCCGAGATGCTTACTGCCCGATTATCCTGATCCGGAGGGCAAGATCGAGGCCCCTAACCAACGGGAGAAGAGAGAGAAAGAAAAGAGAGAGAGAAGAGAGAAGGAGAAGAGAAAGAAGAGAAAGAAGGGAAGAAAAGAGATGAAGGAAGATAAACATGGATAGTGATGAGGTCCCACCGTCTATGGCAGAGGAAAAAGAAAAGAGAAAGTAACATGGATGACGATGGGGTTCCGCTGTCCATGACAAAGGAGAGAGAAAAGAGAAGAAAGCATGGATGATGACGAGATCCCACCGTTCATGACCATGGAGAGAGAAGAAAGACAGAAGCATGGATGACCAAAAATGTTTTTTACTTCATACAGATACTTTCTATTTGCTTTTTCCTGTTTACTTTGTTTTAGTTTATTCTATCATAAATATATGTTTTTTCTTCTTCTTAAAACTTTAACGTAATATTATTTCATCAATATTAACAAGAAAAAATAAAAAACAACTAATAAAACAAACTGTTTTGAACGGTTTGTCATCCATGCTTCTGTCTTTCTTCTCTCTCCATGGTCATGAACGGTGGGATCTCATCATCATCCATGCTTTCTTCTCTTTTCTCTCTCCTTTGTCATGGACAGCGGAACCCCATCGTCATCCATGTTACTTTCTCTTTTCTTTTTCCTCTGCCATAGACGGTGGGACCTCATCACTATCCATGTTTATCTTCCTTCATCTCTTTTCTTCCCTTCTTTCTCTTCTTTCTCTTCTCCTTCTCTCTTCTCTCTCTCTTTTCTTTCTCTCTCTTCTCCCGTTGGTTAGGGGCCTCGATCTTGCCCTCCGGATCAGGATAATCGGGCAGTAAGCATCTCGGGTTTCAGGGAGATCCGGAACTTTGAGATCGCTCTCTCGGAAACCTCGTTCGAGAACAAGGGCAGGTGACCAACTGATGAGAGAGAAATTTAAGGTGGGTTCAGGACTTACTCGAGCTGACTCACGTGGGTGCCCTCTTAGATAACAAAGAAAGCCCCCCAGTAGTAAAACTGGTTCGGAATCGCCTCCATTGGCTTGTATTCTCCTGTTTCTTGCAAACCACACATATATGGTAAATGTTATGAGACAGGTGGGTCAACAAACCTCACCTTTCGTTTTTGGTGAATGCACACATGGGTGAACATTCAAAAAGAGGAAAAGAAGAGTGAGAGAAGAAGGATGGGGGAGAGAAGAATTTGACCAAGCGGGGAGATCAACACAATGACTAAACCAATAAGTAATTGACCTGACGTGGCAGTAAAACGGGCTCGCTAACTTAGACCGGCTCAACATAATTACTACTAGATGACAATACCAATACTGACTGGCTAGACATGGTGGCTAGTCTGTCATGGCGATAAAGTTGGAACAGTAACTCTGACGAGCACAACAACATTATGGCTAAACGACAAGACTACCATAAAAGGCTAATCTCCACCCTTCTTAATGAAACGAAAGAGTGAGAGAAAGAAAGAGAAAAAGATCAGAAAGGGATAGAAGAGAAGAATGGGAAAGGAATAGAAAGAATGGGAGAAAGAGAAAGAAAGGAGAAGAAGAGTGTGAGAGAGGATAGAAGAAAGGGGCAAAGACAAACACAGACAACAATGAGAGGAGGAGAAATAAACTTATTCGACAATATGTTCCCGCCGGCTATGATGAGTAAGGAAAAGAAGGTGAAGGCATAGGCGGCAATGTGCTTACGCCAATGTCACAGAAGAGAGAGAAAGAGGGAGACACAAGTAGCGCTAGGCCGTCGCTGGCTGTGGTGGGAGAAGTGGCATGAGAAGACACAGGCGGCGCTAAGCCTTCATCGACTATGTTAGACAAAGAAGAGAGAGAGGACATAGACAATGCTAAGTCATCTCTGGCTGGGTTAGAAGAAGAGGAGAAAGAAAACATAGGCAACGTTAAGCTTCGCCGGTCGGGCCAGAAGAAGAAAAGAGAGGGGGAGACATAGGCAATGCTAGACCTTCACCGACTGTGTCCGAAGAAGAAAAGAGGAAAGACAGAGTTTTTAGTAGAGGTCCGCTATGGGCAAATAGAGAAAAGAAACAAAAATCACGGGAAGAGAGACATGATCGACCAGAGGATGAATTGGGCCCAAACATGGGTGGACGCCCAAAAACTACCTAAAGTTGAAGATAATTACAATTTAATTGAATTAAAAGAAATTCTAAAAATGGGTGCAAAAGGATTGTTTTGCCCCTGCCTAACAATGTGTGGAATTTCAGAATAGTCCCTGCTGTTGCTCAAGAACTTGTGTGATGTTCCATGACTGATCTGGGGTTGTTCTGATGCCTGTTTGATCGAAAGATGATTGTTTTCTTGTGGGGCTCGGCATGACGATCGATTTGATACCAATTTCGAGCCATGAATCATGTTTTTGAGCCATGATCATGAGACTTAAATTTTGGATGAATCTTGAAAACTTCGGATTGATAGTGTGCTCATTTCTTCGGTTTCTTTTTTGAAACACACTGAGCATGCCATCACGATCACGTTGCCACAAACGTAGCTCGATTTCGTGTCCGGACAAAGATTTCGTCGCCTTGGATATTTTGTCGGAATCTTGAAATCCGGCAGCTAGAATTTACAGCAGCTTTGATGCCTCTGTGTGTGAAATCCAACCGTTCATCGTACGTAAAGTTTAGACCAGAGATAGCCTCGGACCATACACACATAATGCAATTAGTTTCATACCAATCGGTTATGCGAGGGTCATGATTTGGCTGCTCGAATGAGGCATGCTGATGTTGAATTTTCTACAATTTTCTTCACGGATCAGCAACGTCTTTCTAGTTTTTCTCCTTGCTCGGGCATCGTCACGGGGCATAGAACATATCAAAACTCTCGTCTTAATGAGACAAACACACTCTTTGAGCATGATTCAACTTGGAACGAGTGAGATATGGGCCCTGAAAGTGACTGCTCGTGACTGTGAAAACAACCACCTTTAATGGTGCTTTGGTGTAGGGTGGCCACACGGGAATAGTGTTCGGCCTACTCCTTTTCAATATTTTACTCATAACATTGTCCTGGAGTGCTCGATTAAGATGAAACTTGACCCACATGGGTTTTCAACTATTTCGGATCCAATGGAGGTAGTCCCATAGCTGTTTGATGTACCAAAAATATAACTCTAGTTATGAGGTCCATATCAGGGTGCTAGAGGCCGATTTTGTCGAAATTGTTTCTTTGTTTTTACTGCCTTAGACAAGTCTGTTCATAATAAAACTTAGCAATTACCCTTTTGGATTTCTGATGAAGATATTGACCAGCTTTGGGGTAATTCTGAGACTGTCAAAATTTCCACTGTTCTGTAGGCTTTATTGACCTGCTTCCTCTTTATTCCGCATCAGGGACCAAGGTGCTGAAAAATGTGTTCAAACAGATTGCCTAGACAAATGTTGTGCATCGAGAGAAGTGAGAAGGACAACATTAAGAAAATTTTCTTCGGCTTTATTACTTTTTTCTTCCTAGACACAAGACCACATGAACGTTGAGGAGATTCACGCAATGGTGCAACCAGGATGCTCAGACGTAGGGATGCATTGTTCGCATGTTTGTCCGTGGAGCCTTTAGGGGTAGAAAAGACTTTTTTGAGGTATCTTATCGAAGTCCTCACCCTCGTGTGGTCTGTTTGCGATTCTGAAGCTGAGGATTTTGTACGGACCTCGTTAGTCAGAATCAGGCCCGTCTAGCAATTGAGTGCCATGTCGAAGGGCATTGTTCCCATTTGGTCTGGGTTTCTTTATCTTGGATAGACAACAAAAGAGCCTTTGGTCGATGCTCGTCTGTATCATGCACCAGTTATTCCTTAGCGGGTAGGGTATCTCAGTCTATCAAGGTGACCAGCTTTGGATATAACCCCTACCCACTGCTAGCAGGCCATTACATAGCAGGTTCAAAGTCATGGTTGGTTCCTTGGAGAGTAGGGTACCTTAGTTTATCGAGGTGATCGGCTTTGGGTATTACCCCTACCCATTGCTAACAGGTCGTTACAAAGCAGGTCCAAGGTCATGGCTGACTTAGCCTTCTTGGGGCGTCTTTAGTTCGTCGAAGTATTTTTCTTGTTTGTTTGTTCTGCTGAAGAGCCTTTTTTTTACACTCGTCTGCGTCGTGCACCAATTGTTCCTTAGCGGGTAGGGTACCTTAGTTTATCGAGGTGACCAGCTTTGGGTATACGCCTACTCACTGCTAGTAGGTCGTTACATAGCAAGTCATATGTCATGGCTGACTTAGCCTTCTCAGGGCATCTCTGACTACATTTGTAACCTCCTGGGAATGATGCTCTTCTTCATGAGATTTGTCTTGCTTTCTTGGCGAATCTTCCGTCTTTCGAGTACTTTTTTGCAACTTTTGAGTGTGGGATGAAGCCGCCTGTTGAGGCGAGTGCTGCATCGACCTGTTTATTGGTCCAAGCATCCTTTGTAGATTTTCACTTGAACTTGAGAAGCGACGCCGTAGAGACGATTTTCACCAACTTCCTTTTATTTGGGGCTCTTTTACCCATGACCTTTTGTTATGTCCACCTTTATTCTTCTATTTTTACTCATGATGCCGTTTGGGGCATGATGGAGGATGATGAAATGAATGGACTCACTGGGGAGGTAATGAAGGTGGTGCATGTACACCAACAGATCAGTTATGGAAGATGCGCGTGAAAATGCACGTAAAAGGTGTGTGAGCGTATGTGGGGGAAAGTTTATTGTCATACCTCCAAGACCTGTGCAAAGTAGTTTATCGTCATGCGGTCAGGACATGCACTATGGCTTAGGGTCATATAGCTTTGACAGTGGTTATGCAGTTTAAAGTCATACAACTAGGTGCTAGACATTTAAGGTCATATAGTTCCGGCCATGGTGCTGAGCTTTTTAACGTCATTTGGCTAAGATGTACACTGCAGTTTAAGGTCATATAGTTTGGACCATGCAATTTAAGGTCGTGCAGCTGTTTAAGGTTATATTGTTCGGACAATGGAGTTTTTGGGTCGTGCACCTAGACCAAGGCTGTGAAGTTTAAGAGCATGCAGCGCAGACCATGCAGCTTTAGGGTCATGCATCAAGACTAAGGCTGTGTAGTTTAAGGTCATGTAGTACGGACCATGCAGCTTTAGGGTCGTGCACCTTGATAAAGGCTGTGCAGTTTAAGGTCATGCAACGCAAAGCAAGCGTGGGTCGCCATGTAGACGAAGCTCCATGGGGAATAAGCCTGTAGATGGAACCCTGACTCCCTAAGGATAGAATTGTTAAGGCTAACAGAGGGTTTAAATAGAAGCTGACTTCACAGGGGGACAAGTTTGAGTGTCCTATAGGTGAAAAATGGTACAAATTCATTGAAGATGACCCAGCTAGGTGTGAAGCATCCCCACTGGGGGTTGAAGTAATAAAAATGACCCCTAACTCCATTGGGAATTATGAGCTACAGTACGAGTATGATTCCTACTAGGGATGAGTAGTGATGGCTTGAGTTGATCGACCTGGGTACTACTCCGCTGGGGATATTAAGTCGTAGTCAAGGTGCAACTTCACTGGGGAAGACAATAGTATAGGGTGTGTGGCAATGGACAATTGAGAACACAACTAGTGTTAGGCACATCCAACATTACCTCTTGAATAAGCACTTGGTTAAAACACAGTCGACGCTGAGAATGGCCAATATTATTTTTGAACACTCAGCTAGTGCTGGGTAGTGGAAAACACAGCCGGTGCTGAGGACAGCCCACACTGTCTTTTGAACAAAACTGGCACTTAGTCGTTGAGAGTGCAGGTGATGCTGATGTTACTAAGGACACAACTAGCGCTGGGGTTGTTGAGGACACAATCGACACTAGGTAGTTTCAACAACACAGCCGGCATTGAGCGTAGATTAGTATTTGGGCCCTGACCCGAGCCCGATCCGATCCTAGCTTTTGTTGGAATGGGATTTTACAGGCAGCAATGAGACATGCCTTGGGCCTCGGGTCAAAGCTAGACCCAGCCTCATTTGGCCTCCCTAGACATGGTTGGGATTCTTAGTTTGTGAGGGGCTTTTGAGGAAAGCGTTGGCTATATAAAGGGGGTAACCCACATTTTCACTTTTTCACCGAAGGTAACAACTTAAAGTAAATAAGATTTTAGCAGTGAGAAGGAGATTTCCGGCATGAGTTTTAGCAAACAAAGGGTATTCCAGCAAGGGTTAGTGGGAGTTTGCTGGTAAGCAGGGGAGGTTGTGATGCAGTTGCAGAAGTTTGAAGTGAGAGTAGCGAAGCCACCAGGGAGTTTTGTGGTGGAAATGGTGAGTTTCCAAGGAAAACAGAGAGCTTCTAGCCGTGATTTTGAGGAGTTTGGAGTGCCCAGGGGCTTTCGACAGTTTTTTTAACAGTTTTTCGACGAGTGTAGTGATTTCCCAATAACTTGGGGGAAGTTGCAGAGGATTTCCGACCACATCAGGGAGTTTTCGACTAGAGCTGAAGGGTTAGAGGAAGACGGGCCGCTGCTGGAGCTGGACGATTTCTGGGAAGGTGAACGATTGCCATTCCGCACGTGTGAATGTGCTTCTCTGCTAACAGCGGTCCAGTGTTCAGGTAGCTATCCAATACTGTCAAGGTACTACTGGAGACATGGAGCCATGTTAGCAATACCTGGCTCTTGGGCATGGGGAAGCAAGAATCTCTTTGCTAGATCTTCATTTTATTGGGGGCCTTCCGATGATCGGGGCCATGTATGATGAGTTCGTGCCCCAGAACTCGGTCATCTTTGGTAGTGCTAGCTTTTTGAGAAGAGCCGTTTGCCAGTCCACAAATGATTTTCGAGGTTTACCAATTGGTCCATGCCCAGTTTAGCAATGGTCGGGTAACGTTCAACAAATGGGTGAAATTCTTTTGTGGGGACTATCCCGAAGGCGGTCGAGGTACTCCGAGAGGGAAAGGGAAGGTAGTTGTAAAGGGGATGCCTACCGTGTATCAATTCAAGACCAGCGATGACTGTGTCTTCTTGGTTGCATATTTGGCCTTGTTTTTATGCAAGTTTGTGCTCCGTGGAGGGGAGGATGACATTCATCTATCAATGCTCTATGTAACCTGTGACATGGCAAGAGGGTGTGAGTACGCCCTTGCTCAACCTGTTTTGTGCAACATTTACATGGATTGGGGGCCATCTTCCGTGGAAAAGCTCACAAAGGTAAGGAGGGAGGGAATGGCATTGTTGGAGGAGAGGCTTTTCCTGAGGATTTTAAGACCCCATTCCCCATCCATTATGTATACGGGTGGCTAGGTGCCTATTTCCCTGCCACCTATGTAAGAAGCTAGGGTACCAAACTGTGGCCCTTCTTGATGAGGATTGCTGACCAAAAGGCTATCTTCCATACCCTAGGGGAAGCTCAAATCTTGTCGGGAATGACTCCTTAAACATGCAACGGGTCCCATTTTCTGTTGGGAGCTTCACCGATCATGCTTTCATTCATGAATTAGGGAAGGAGCTAGACGGCGCTCCAACAACCATTAGGGAGCTCATGTTCATCCTGAGCATTAGAAGAGGAGTTCTACCTTACCGGACTCTGCATAGTGCCAAATTAGAGGGGTATTTCCCCCACCGCTTCACCCATCAGCATGGGCTTGATCAGAGCTGCCCCTTCTCCGTGTTTTTGGAAACGCGCCGGGGGAGAGTAAACGTAGGGAAGGCAGAAGAGATTGGGACTCTTCGTGAGTGCTGATTTCCATGACATATACAGACCGCTCAGTCCACATGTCTAGAAATGACAGAGATCAGCAAGTATGTGTTACCTCACTTCGCAGGAGGTTTCGAATGACTGAGGCTTATGCGAACTAGTGGAGAATTATGAGCAAAGGATATTGGGATGCTGATCACCCTTGGAAGGGGGAGAACGGTAATTAGTGTCAGGATACCAGGCAGAGGAGACTGGTGGATACTCCTGCTCTTGGTGAGGTCTTTGCCTTGTAATATCCCTCAAACTGGCAAGCTTTAGGGATTCCTCGTGAGATAGCGGCCGATGACACCTCGCCGCAATTTCTCACCATGAAATAGAGAATTGGGAGCATCTTTGATAAAATCAGTTCCGCATTTGAATGGAGTGAGGGCCGAAAGGTCCCAGTCATGAGGGGCATCCCATTCAAGACATAAACACACTAAAGTAGACTGGTTGAGGGCCCCTCTCAAGGAGGGAATTCTGAAGCGGCTGCTCCTCCTTCAACAGGGGGAAAGAAAATGAAACGACCTACCCCTACCGGTACTCGCTCAACGACTCAAGTTGGTGGGCGTACTCGAAGACGTAGGGGCTCCAAACTTCCTGTGATCTCGAAACCAGGAGGTAGCTCTTCCTCCTCTAATCATTTAGCAACTCCACTAGTGTCACCTTCTACACTTTCTCCATCATCTTCTCCTGAATTGTTTTCTTCTTCTTTAGAGATTGAAGCCAACGAATCCGGCCCTTCTGAGCCCATTGTTATAGCTTCTGATCAGGAAATGACTCTGGATCTTAGGGAGGCACCTCTAAATCCAAGGGTAGTTCCCGAGTTAGAGCCAGCTCCGATGGAGACTGATGAGGCTGAAGGCCCTGAAGCAACCACTCTAAGAAGGGTATTTAATGCTGATGTGGCCTTTGTACTTTAGGGGTTTAGTGCTCCGACTGAGGTAGGGGCTATGATTCAAGAAGAAGGGCCTGTAGTTAATGATGCTCCCGAGTACCAAGAGGCTGCTGCCCCCGAGGGCATAGATCGTGAAGATGAAGGGGTTGAACTTTTTGTGGCCGAGGTTCTGGCTGAGGCTGAATTAGTGATTGGCGAAGGCCAAAGGGAAGAGGCAGTTCCTGAACTTGCTAATGCTGACGTGGAAGTTCAGGAGGGTGAGAAGCAAGGGGAACGGGTTTCTTTGGAACGTGCTGAGACAGAAGTGGAGGTGCCCATAAGCGAGGTTCAAGGCAACGAGACTGGTGTTGAAGAATCCAAGCAGGTTGAGGCTGGGGCGGCCTCTGGGTCAGAGGTACAAGAAGCTCTAGACTTTGTCATAGTTTCAAAGGAGCCAGTGGCTCAGATGGCTATCACTTCTACAAGCCCAGTCCTTGAAGCCGGAGTCTCTTCAGCAATAGTAATCCCAGGAGCATCATCTAGGCCCATTTTTAGCAGGGTTTTTGGTATGATTGCAGGCAAGCTTCGAGTAGGCCTTTAGGGTTTAAGGGAGCTACCTTTCAATGAACTGGGTGAGGCTTTGGCCAAACTAAGGGAGTTTGCTACGACCACTGTGGTGGGGAGTGCACCAGAAGTCCTTTCTCATTTTGATGCAACCCTAAATGAATTGGAGAGCTGGCGGTCGAGAATGCTGCATCATGAGGCGAAAAATAGTAGGCTAGCCTCCTTGTAGGAGTCAATCTTACGTCGTCGCGAGAAGATAGATTACCGCACTAAGAAGAAGGCCACCATGGCTAGCCTTCAGCTTGATCTCAAGAAGGAGGCGCAAGGTTGTTACAAGAGGATGATTGAAATAAGAGAAGAGATGCGAATATTAAGCCAGGAATTTGCTGGTCTTGAGATGGAGATGATTCAGAGGAGGGCCATGGAGGCATCTTTGGTTGCATATTTTATCGAAATTCATTCGCACCATTGAGTCCGAAACTGTGGCGACAGAGGAGAAGACTCAAATGGTGACCGAACTAAGAGAGCATATCTAAGACACCAAGACTTCTCCCAAAGCATGCAGAACAGAGATCAATAAGATGATTGATCATTTTTTAAAATGTCTTTTTCTTTTGCCAGCTTGTAAAAAATTTGAACTCCGGAATAAAGTGCTTCTTTTTCTCTTCTGGCTGACTTCGCTGCATTATTTCATTCCTCTTTTACTTTGCTGGACCTCATGTAATCTTGTTTTTCTTTTGGCACCTCTAGACATATTTATTGTCTTAAGGGGCTAGTACCCTAGGCCTTGTTTAGCCCCATGACGGGCTGCCGTGGCTTCGATAGCTTCGAAATGGGGAGTCATTGCTTTTTTTCCTCTTAATGTTTGATTGACTAAGGGCTTGTAGTTCATTTCCCTCATCATTTGATAAGCCTGCTCACTATAGATAGTCCAGTCAGGAGGGGCTTTGGCCTCCATTAGTGATGCATTCACTTTAAATCCATCATAGCTTTTGATCTCAGGCACGAACTCCTTGAGATGTTTTGAAGCAATACGCATAACCTCCAATTGGCTTTGGAGATTGTGAACTTCGCTTCGTAAGTTTGCTAGAGGATCTTACTCTTGAGGGGAAAAGTAAAACTTGCGCAGGATCGTCCACCACGAAGACCGACCCGTTCCCTCGACATGAGCAAGCATGGCAGACCCAAGTAGCCTTAGAAGGAGGACGAGCTGAACATTCAACCACAGAGAGTTTGCTGAAGAGAAACCAATTCTACCTGCTGCAAGACCCAGATCCTCTCGCGATGGACGACATCCTTGAATTTCATGTCATCGAAGACGAGTACAACCCCCCTTACTCGCAAAGATCAGTAGAACCCCATCAAACTAAAGAGATATGCTCCTATGATTGTCACATGCCCATCAAGGACGAGCAATGACCCTTAAGCCTCGAAGCACCACGCTCGACAAAACCTTGCCCTTTAGGCCGCCCGAAACTCGTGCTCACACAGGTTCTGAGGCGAAAGGATAGGCTCAGCCACTTCTAACTAGTGTCCTAGATCGAGGCACCCAGAGGCTCAGGATCGCCCCACCAACTGAATCGTTGAGCCCCGGTGAATGGGTCGAAGTAATGGTGTTGAACCACGAAGAAGAAGAAAAGGAAGATCCACCTCCAGGCATTGAAAGCATCCTAAGATATATACTCAACAGGATAAAAAGACTGGAGGACACTCACACTGTAGTGTCTCTACACCAGGAGGTGAGTTCTCCCCGTAGACCCCAAACTGATGAGAGGAACCAAACATAGCCACCACCCATAGGCCAGGCGTTAGTATATGGCGATCCACCCTCCTCCTTCCAAGACCAACATAACGCAGTCTCGTAGGCTGCCTCAATAACCATCACCCAAGAAGATGTCCAAGCGATGATCAACAAGAGCATCCAAGTCCTCCAGGTGTCGAAAACGCTTGAGAACCGCCAATACAATAAGCCTTACCCACCTTTAAGTGACCAAGTCCCCTTCCCCACTGGATACCAAAAAGGGAAACTACCAGCCTTCAACGGCACAAGGTCACCACAACAACACATAGTTCAATTCATGTCTGCATGCCAGTAGTCAGCCGCAGACACCAGACGACTCTTGCGACAGTTCGTTAAAACACTTGAGGGACTCGCATTCAAATGGTATGCACGTCTGCCACCAAACTCAATCCACTTGTGGGAAAAAATGGAACAACACTTCTACAAATGCGTCTTTGAAGCCGAATTAGAACTCCAAACCATAGAGCTCCTCACCATGATACAAGAACCAGACGAGCCTGTAGGAAAATATATCCAGAGATGACCTGACCTCGTCATGTGTTTGAGCAGCCCTATGATTGAGATAGAATCTATGAAAACATGCGTGAGAAACATGAAACAAGAGATTGCCCTACACGTCGAGGCGTCCAACCGTACCACTTTCTCCGACATGATCACAAAGGCTGCCAAGATCGAGAGCCTATTAAAACACCATGGAGGAGATCGAGCCCAAAGTTTGAGCACAAGTCATGCTCGTAATGTCGACGGCAACAAGTCGAACCCCCGCTACTTGAAGACATTTTTCGACACCTTGGTCCTTGATGCGGAATAAAGAGGACGACGATCAATAAAGCTTGAATAATAGTGGAATTCTCGAGAGTCTCATAATTTCCCCAGAACAAGTGGAAATATTCATAAGCACTTCAAAACGCCACCTGCCAAGTTTCATAGCAATCCAACATGTCTAAGGCAATGCAGACAAAGAAACAATTTCAGAAAAATCAGCCTCTAGCACCCTGAAATCGGCCCCATAACTAGAACTACATTTTTAGTGTGTCAAATAGCTGTGGGACCACCGTCATTAGATCTGGCACAGTTGAAAACCCCTATGGGTCAAGTTTCGGCATAATCGGGTACTCTAGGACAAAGTTATAGGTAAAATACCAAAAAGGGATAGGGCACACACTATTCTCGTGTGCCCTCCCTGCACCAAATCACCATGGTGACTGATTTTGCAGTCTCAGACAGTGAATTTCAGGGGCTATATCTCACTCATCCCAAGTCAGATCATGCTCAAATTTTGTGTGTATGTTCATCTCATCAAGACGAGAATTTTGATATGTAGTACGCCCCATGACGACACCTGAGCGGGGAGAAAAACTAGAGAGAAGTTACCGATCCATGAAGAAAGTTGCAGAAAAATTATCAGCGCCATGTCTCTCTTGAGCAGCCAAATCACGGAGCTCGCACATTGGATCAACGCTGGACCAATTTCATCGTGTGCGTAAGATCCGAGGCTACCATTGGTTCGAACTCTATACGTGATGAGTTGTCGGATTTCACACACGAGTGCATCAAAGTTGCTATAAATTTCGGCTACAAAAATTTATATTTCGGCAAAAACCCCAAGACATCAAAATCTTCATCCAAGAACGAAATCGAGTTGTATTTGTTGCCACACAATCGTGACAGCATACTCCGTGTAATACAACGAAGAAATAATGAAGAAACATCAAGATAAGAGCACACCATTGATCCGAAGTTTTCAAGATTTACATGCATTTCAAGTTGCATGATCATGGCTTCAAAACACGATCCTTGGCTCGAAGTTGCTATCAAATCGATCGCCATGCCGAGACCTACAAGAAAACAATCATCTTTCAGACATAGGGGCACCAGAGCAACCCCGGATCATCTACGGAATATCACACACGTTCTAGGGCAGCAGTAGGGACTATTTTGAAATTTCATGAATTGTTAGGCATGGGCAAAACAATTAGTTTGCATCCATTTTTAGATTTTATTTTAATTTAAAATAATTGTAGTTATCATCAATTGAGATAGTTTTTGGGCATCCACTTATGTTTGGGCCCAATTCTATAAATACATGCTAAACCTAATTGTAAAGGGTTCTTCCTTAGATCCCCCCTCATACTTTCAAATGGTCAATAAAGTGTGTGTTTTTACTTTGAGTTCATGGGTGAGTCTTGGAGAGAGAGTGAGAGGAGAGAGAAGAAAAAGGTCGGTACCCTTCGTTGAAGTAATTTTCTCTTTCCTCCTATCATCTCTATCTCTTTCTCTCTCATCCTCTCGTCTCTATCTCTTTCTCTCTCCTCCCTTCTTCTCGTATATCTCGTTCTCCTTCTCTTCTTTCTTCTGTCTCTCTCATCTCCCTCTCAAACATGCACGATAATGAACATCACCATGCATGCCGCTCTTTCTCTCTCTTCTTCTTCCTTCCTCTTTTCTTCTTCTTTTCTTCCTTTCTTCTCTCCCTCTCTTCTTCTCCTTTCTTATTCATTGTTTCTACTCTATCTTTCTCTCTCTCTCTCTGTCTGAACATGCACGGTGATGGCAATGTCATGCACGAATCTCTTTCTTTATTTTCTTCTCTCTGATGCACACGAATGTGACAGTGTCGTGCATGTTTCTTTCTCTCCTCTTTCCTTATTCTTCTTCTCTCTTTCCTAATCTCTTTTTATCTCTTTCCTTCTTTCTCCTCCGGCTTTCCCAATTTCTCTCCTCACTTTCCTTTGCTCTTTATTCTTTCCCTTCTTCTTTCTCTACTTTTCTTTCTTCTTTCTCCTCCCAAAATTCTATTTCTTCTTCTCTGCCTTTCTCTCACTCCATTATCTCCTTTCTCTTTCCTCTCTAGTCATGCACGACGATGCTCATCGCCGGGCATGACATTCTCAGTCTTCCCTTATCCTCTAGAGACATGCACAGTGAGCTGGGCCTTAACCCGAGTGGCGGACCGGGCCTCTGTTGAATTTTCCCCTTTTCCATGTTGTGCACACCGATGCTCATCGTCGCACATGACATTCCTTTCTCATTCATCTCCCTCTCTAACATGGGCGACGGAAGTCCATCACTATCCATGTTCTTTCTCTGTCATCTTTTCCTCTGTCATGGGCGGTGGAAGCCCATCACTGTCCATGCTTTCTCTATTCTTTCTCTCTTCTCTCTTCTCACTCTCCTTTCTCTCTCTTCTCACTCTCCTTTCTCTCTTCTTACTCTCTTTTCTCTCTCTTCTTTCTCTCTCTTTTCTCTATCTTATTTCTCTCTTTTCTCTCTCTTCTTTCTCTCCTTTTTCTCTATTCTTATCTCTCTCTTCTTCCTCTCTCTTCTCTCTTCTTTCTCTCTCTTCTCTCACTTCTTCCTCTCTCTTCTCTCTCTTTCTCTCTCTTCTTCCGATCTCTTTTCTCTCTCTTCTTTCTCTCCTCTCTCTTTCTTCTTTTTTCTCTTCTTTTCTCTCTTCCCTTTCTCTTTTTCTATCTCTTTTCTCCTCTCTCTCTTTTAATCTACATACGCTCATCTCTCTTCTTTCTCTCTTTCTTCTTTCTTCTTTCTCTCTCATTTGATCAAGGGACAAGTTTAGCACTGTCACGGTAGTCTCTTCGTCGAGCAGTACTGTCGCTGTGCCGGTCTAAGTTACCGTGCCCGTCTTGCTGCCGCATCAAACTAGCCGTTGTGCCAGGCTGATTGGTCTAGGTATTTTGTCATTGGGTAGTATTGCCGCTACGTCGGTCTGCATTATCGTGCCCATCTTGCTACCACATCAGATCAATCATCAAGCTAATCTATCCACTATGTTAGGCTCGTCACTCGGTCAAATGTCTCTTTCTTTTTTTCTTTCTTCTTCTTTCTTTCACCCTCATCTCATGAGCTCTGCGCCTTTCTCCTTTGAATGTACACGCCTGTGTACATTCTCTTAAAAACAAGGTGGGGTCCTTTGGCCCCCTTGTCTTGTAAAATAAGCCATGTGTGTGTGATTGCAGAAACAAGAGAATACAAGCTAAGTGAGGCGATTCTGAACCAATTGTAGAACTGGGAGGCTTTCCTCATGATCTAAGAGGGTGCCCACGTGAGCCAACCCGAGTAAGTCTCGAACCCACCTTAAATTTCTCTCTCATCAGTTGGTATACCAACCCTTGCTCTTGAACAAGGTTCCCGAGAGACTGATCTCAAGTCTTGGGTTCCCCTAAAACCCGAGACACATGCCGCCAGATCATTCAGATCCTATGAGATCGAGGCACCTAACCACCTGTACCAATCAATCCAAGAACGTAATCAGTGCAGCCGTCAGAACGGTGCCCCTCAACACTAAACCTGCAGCCAATACAACCCCTCTACCACCCTTAGACATACCGACTAAAGCCAAGATGGATGTGCAGTCGCAAGCTCCTCAAAAGTAGAATTACAATAATGTCTCACCGCCGCAAAAAATACCATCAAACTGAGGAATTCTTGCACAGTCTAAATCATAAATATAGCTTTAATAAGGAGTGGGTCCTCACCCTCTTGGAAATGCTCATTGACCAAGAGATGTTAGTACTCCCTGACACTAAGAAGCTGGAGCAAGCAGAGCTCATTGACGACCCAAAATATTGTGCCTACCATCAGAGCATGGGACACCTAGTCCAAGATTGCATCCAATTAAAAGAACACATTGAAGCCCTGATCCGAAATGGACAGATCGACTTAGAAGGCCTCAATAAAGCTTTCGAGACCCCAGAAACTTCCCACATGGTCACGGTCCACAAGGGATCCATCAACGACTCTTCTCCAGCCAGGCTACCTTTCAGGCGACTCTCTTTCCTATTTGGCATGATGTCCTAGCATAAGATGATAATGCTCTGCATTCCCAAAAGACAATAATTAAGCATGCATAAAGGCCAAAACCCTTGGTGCAAATAGCATAAACAAAGGGGCCATGACTTGGCCAACTGCAGGGCGTTCCGCTCTATCTTGGAAAACTACATCCAAATATGTCAGATAGTCCTAACGGATGGACGACCTTCATCACCCCAAGGAAACAAGGAGGAACAAGCTTCCTCGCAACAAGGATCTCAATCAACTCAGCCCCTGCTCTCCACGAGTGAGGAGAATCTAAAAACCTGAGAAGAACCCAATCGGTCTCGAAGGTGGGACCTTAAAATTTGCCTCAAAAAAAAAAAAAAAATTATCTCCATCAGATAGAAGAAACAACTCCTTGTTCAATTAAATATTGAAACGGTTTCAAAAGGAGGGCCCGAGCGAAAAGGCTCAAGGAAAAGTCCATATAAAGAAAGGGGAAAAAAAGTCCTCGCGCCTTCAGAAGCGATCAAGAGAATCCTTAATCATCGCTTTTAGCTCCTTCGAGCATCGCAACAGGGTCTGCTTCTCTTCTTGAAGGTGGGAAATCTCTTGAGAAGTCGAATTGGCCAAGGAGGTGACCACCGTAGAGTCGGAGTCCAGCAGCTCTAATTCGCGCGACCGCTGGTGCAACGCTTCCCAACTAGAGTTCCGACAAGTGCTCAGTGAAGCCACCTGAGCTTGCAACTCCTCCATCTCAGACTTCACCACCTCGAGTTCCCCAGAAAGGTTCGCAACCTCCATCGACAGGGAGTCCTGCTTCGAAATGAGCCAGGCTCGCTCCTGTGCGCACTGCTACACGAGGCCTTACAAATCGACCAAATTCTGCTCAAGAGCAGCCAAACACCTCTCAAAAGAAGTCTGCGTTACACTCTCACATGAAAGAGCTTTGGTGCCCTAGTCACTCAAATTCTGCAGCAGCTTGTCAAGATTGTCAAAGATTTCACCATCGGCCACAAGCTCCTCAGACTGGCCACACAAGCCCTGAAAACCTCCATCCGTTCCCTGAGCTCCAATAAGGAACACCCCCTCAATCCTTGAAGGCCGAAACATAACATCCCCCTCACCATCGATGCCTTGAAGTTCGAAGACAACCGCTGAACAGCAAGGAAGCCAACCACATCTAATGGAGGCACATCAAGCATAGGGTTATCAGAGTCAGAAGGCATTATAGCCCTTGTAGCAGCATGAGGCCCGAGAGGAGAGCTTGCACAAGTCCTCTTGAGGCATGTGAACCCCAGGACTGCGCCCTTGATAAACTAAGAGGACGAACTCTTGAAGCGCCCATCTCCAGGTGAAACACACGTCATAGGGCGTGCAAGAGATGCCACGCGGGTGCTTGCAGTGGAGGTCATGCTGACCTCGACCCTGGATGCAGGGATTCTCGAGCTACGCCTTGGATCAAGGGCCAGTGCACTCGACCACCCAGGCCAACAATCTACCGGCCGCGATGTACCAACCGGAACTGAATATGGTACAGTTGGAGGAGAGTCCGGAGCCCTATGAGATCCTGACCGAGCCTGCCTCGCATGAGACATTATTGAGGATACTGCCTTGGAGGGTAAGTCTCCCTTTCTCAAATGACTCTCTCTCTCTCTCTCTCGAAGAAACGGGTGAAGTCTCTCTCCCCCTCTTTCTCTTTCTCTCTCACTGAGGAACACTCTTGGGCTTAACAGAAGTAGGGAGCCTTGAAGCATGACTGAACCGCTAAGATAAGCCATAACGAGTTTCGCCCTCAGTCTGAGCACGTGGAGTGGGGGCAAGCTCTTCTTCCTGAACTAGGGCCACACCCCCTGCACCTCAACCACAGATCACCTCAAGGTTATCAAAGAAAGACCGCGCCTTCTTCTTCAACAAGAGCAGCTTCATCCCATCCTCGTCCCCGCTTAACAAACGGGGCTTGGCCAGTTTCCGCCAGTCATCAAGATGATGATCCAAGCCTAAGATGACAGAAAAAGGAGGAGGGACGAGGCGTCTATCAGCCCTTCCATCACGTTTGGAGCCACCGGCAAATTGCCATGGATGGGGCACGTCCCAGCATTAGTGGAGTCCCACCACTACTGATAGCTCGCAGTTGTATGACCCACACGGCCATAATGGCGGGCCACAAACGTACTATGACCTGGGAGAAGAAGACAAGTCTTACAGGCCATACACATATCAAGGTTGGTCCAGACCTCCCAGCTTACACCAGGAGCCTCAAGGTCATGTTGCGCCCCTTTCTTTCTGTATTTCTTTAAGAAAGAAATGGCGACATAGAACCCTTGATCAAGACTGTGTTGAAGAGCGAAGCGGTGAGGAAAATAGCCCTACAACCTCTTACACGCCTCTCCCTGGATAGGAAGGATACATCCTCGAACGCTTAGGAGGTACATGGACTCCCTGATCTTGGTGACCGCCTTATTGAGAGCAAGGCTAAAAGCGTCAATGAAGAAACCATTCGAGGCATGGCCAATAGGGAAAGGTCCCCCCACGGGTGAAGAAGGATGCATAGATCAGGAGCTCACGAACATCATCGGGCTCCCTAACTACGACCCTCATCTCGGCAATCTTCACTATATGAGGGCATGTTGCCGCCTCAAGATTCCCGTTAAGCTCGTACTAGCTAGGAAAATATGCAGAAAGCCACCCAAAGATAGTGCACGGGGAAACTCATGGTGAAACGCCCTCGGAACCGCTCACCCACGGACACCTTGTCGCTATTGTCATTCAAAGGAACCTTTCCACGGGCAATGGAGCCTAACCCATGGAAAATACTACACAAGGCCGGCTGAGCCAGTGTAAAGTCAGTGCCCTCGGCGATCATACAGGCCACATAGAAACAACCAGGCCGGATGCCCTCGGAAGAAAGAACTTGCAAATGAAGAGGGTCAAGTATGCAGCCAACTACACCCGGTCCTGCACAGTTTGCCTCAGAGGAGCAATCGCCTTCTTCGAGGCCTTGATTGCCTCCACCCACTGAGACGCATCTACCCATGAAGCTCTGAGGCCTACGTCCTCACCCTCTTAGAGGTTACCGTGAAATTAATCCCACCACACTTCAAAATGGACCCCACTAGTCGAAGGCTATGACTCTGAGTATAGAAGTTGATAGATCTCGAACAGCTCACTAAGACTCGCAGAAGCACGCCTACCCTTGATGGGTACACCCCCAAAAATAACCCCATTGCTAGGGACAAACTCCTCATATTCCTCCCCCAGCAAAGGAAGGCCACCTACAAAATACAAATCCATAAGGGTAATGCCTACCTCAGCCTCCCACAAAAGCCAACTGTTGGTAGGGAAACACCATGTCGTAATAGCCAGCCGAGCGTTGATATGCCGCAGCTAGACCACTCTCCTTAAAGATACTGGTGAAAGAATCCAACATGTCCAATGTCCAAGTGCTGTGTCGAGCCTGATACTGGTGCTCCCCTTCAAAATGAAGATTTCTTGCAGCTCACTGAAGACCAGGCTTCGCCAACATCCTTTTCCCCAATGTAGGCTTACTCTCATCAAAAGGAGAGTGCCTATGCAAAGCATGATAAAGGGGCACGTCGTCCCTCTGAACGAGAGGCTCACCGTCGGCATCCTCGTGTAGACAAAGCTAAGTGCTCTCACCTACAAAGGTGATATAAGAAGGCCAGATGATCTCCTGACTAGGCTCAAGCTCCCCCAGCGAAGTTGCCCGCACCAGAGACACCACAGTGTGGAGATCAAACCCTAACTCACCGACGCGAGGAAGTTGGCTCACATCAAGAACTCACACTGCAAAAACAAAAAAAGAAGGGGGGGGGGTAAGAAAAAGCGCATCCGCCAGATCACAAAAAGCAAAGCACAAGGCAGAAAAGCACATCTTAAAAAAAAAAAAAATTCCAAGAGGAGGGGTTGAACTTGTATCAGCCATTGTCATCGCAAAACCTCTAGACATCAAAAGGTGTCCTCTCTAAGAGAAAGATGACAAGAAAAGAAAGAAGGATGCACAAAGGGAAAAAGAACAATGAAGGCTGCAACACTTTCTCTCCAAGAAAAATGAGCCATTCCTGAGACTAAGAGGGCTCTCTTCCTGTCCTGCTTGTAAATAAGCAAACGAGGAAGAGGAATTGTGTGGAGAAATCAGCAGTCGGACACACGTCCCAATCGCAGAGGAACAAAAAGCAATAGGAAATGCAAAACACCATGCAGAAAGAGGCTCACGAAGAACCATACGTGCAAAATGTCACACAGTTCAGAAGTACAACAATATTGAGATGCACACATAATAAAAGATGCCACATGAACGAGGCTGATGGCTCTCATTCCGAAGAAGAGCAGCCATGCAGCAATAAAAAATCATGCTGCCAAATCTAAGTCAGGGTCCTCCTTCATCTACGACACACCCAAAAAGATGGAATGTGTGCACTAGGCCAAGTGCCACCTAGGTACGTAAACACCCTACCCTGGACTACCCTAAGGGACATATCTCTCCTCTGCGTAGCCCGGCACATAATCACACACCCACAAGCGAGAGAGACTTTGTTCCTCTCACTATTCACACACTCAAAAGGAGGCATATGAGCCATCCAAACGGGGTAGGATATTCCCTACTGAGGAAAAAGAAGCAAAGAACAAAGTGTTTGAACATATTTTTCAACACCTTGGTCCCTGATTCAGAATAAAGAGGAAGCAGGTCAATAACATACAATGGAAATTTCAATAGTTTCAAAATGGCTCCATAATTGGTCAAGATCTTTATAAGCACTTCAAAATGCTACCTACCAAGTTTCATCGCAACCAGACATATCTAAGGCAGTGAACACAAATAAACAATTTCGGTAAAATTGGCCTCTTGCACCCTGAAATGGACCCCGTAATTAAATTTATATTTAGGTGGTTCAAATAGTTGTGGGACCACTGTTATTGGATTTGACACGGTTTAAAACCACTATGGGTCAAGTTTCGGCTTAATCGGGTACTCCAGGATAAAGTTACAGGTAAAATACTCAAAAGGGGTAGGCCGCACTCTATTCCCGTGTGGCCACCCTGCACTAAAACACCATTAAAGTTGGTTGTTTTCATAGTCATGGGTAGTGACTTTCGGGGCCTATATCTCACTCGTTCCAAATCTAATTGCACGCAAATTTTGTGCGCGTTTTCGTCTCATCAAGACAAGCGTTCTGATATGTGGTTAGCTCCATGACGATGCTTGAGCAGGGAGAAAAACTAGAGAGAAGTTGTTGAACCATGATTAAATTTACAGAAAAATTAACAGCAGCACGCCTCATTCGAGAGGTCAAATCACGGCGCTCGTGTACCCGATCGACGCGAAACCAATTGCATTATGTGTGTAAGGTCTGAGGTTATCTTTGATCCGAACGTCACGTACAATGAACGATTGGATTTCACAAATGATGGCAAAAAAGCTGCTGTAAATTTCGACTGTCGGATTTCAAGATTCTGGCAAAAATCCAAGACGATGAAATCTTTATCCAGATAGGAAATAGAGCTGTGCTTGTTGTAATGTGATCGTGATGACATGTTCAGTGCGATTCATTGAAGAAACCGAAGAGAAACATCATGGAACAAGCTCACTATCAATCCAAAATTTTCAACATTCAAGTAAATTTCAAGTCTAATGATCATGGCTTAAAAACGTGATTCACGGAGAGATAAAAGCATTTGGTGGAACCGGTGAACTACACTTGCTTTTGAATAGATGTGTGGGACAGAGCTCGAAGTTAGTATCAAATTGATCGTCATGTCGAGCCCTAAAATAAAACAATCATCTTTCGATCAAATGGGCATCAGAGCAACCCCTGATCAGTCATGGGAGATCATGCAAGTTCTCGAGCAACAGCAGGGGCTGTTATGAAATTCCACACAGTGTTAGGCAGAGCAAAACAGTCCTTTTGCACCCATTTTTAGAATTTCTTTAATTCAATTAAATTGTAATTATCTTCAATTTTAGGTAGTTTTTGGGCATCCACCCATGTTTGCGCCCAATTCTATATAAACATGCAAAGCCAATTTGTAAAGACAACACAAAAAGACTTCAGTTCAACTTTCATTGATTCAATAAAATTTTGCTTATTGCTTGAGTTCACGGGAGTATCTTAGAGAGAGAGAGAGAGGAGAGAAAAGAAAAGGCTGATACCCTTCGGGAAGGTATTTTCTCTCTCCTCCTCTTTTCTCTCTCATCTCTCTCTTTCTCTCTCCTCTTTTCTCTCTCCTCTTTATCTCTCTTTTCTCTCCTCTTTTCTCTCATCTATATCTCTCCTTCACCCTCTTTTCTCATCTCTATCTCTCTCTTCTTTTTTCTTCGACTATCTCTCCCCTTCTCTTTCTTGCTTCCATCTTTATCTCTTTCCCTCTCTTCCTTATCTAATCTATCATGTCTCTATTCCCCTGCTCTCGGTTCTCTTCTCTATTAATTCATGACGAATCTATCAAACCGCTTTTTTCTCGCCTCTATTTACCTCCCTCTCGTCTTCTTCTCACACCATCGATGAAGGCTTAATGTCTCCTGTGTCTTCTCTCTTTTCTTTATCTAACACAGCCGGTGAAGATTTAGCGCTGCCTGTGTTCTCTCTCTCTTCTTCTTCTAACACAGCCGGTGAAGGCTTAGCACCACCTGTGTCTTCTCTCTCTTCTTTGTTTAACAGAGCCGGTGAATGTTGAGCGCCGCCTGTGTTCTCTCCCTTTGCTTCTTCTAACACAACCGATGAAGGCTTAGTGCCGTTTGTGTCCTCTCTTTCTTCTTTGTGTAAACACAGTTGCTGAAGGCTTAGCACCGCCTGTGTCTTCTCACGCCTCGTCTCCTGTCGTAGTCGGTGAAGGCTTAGCGTGCCTGTGTCTCCTTCTTTTTCTCTCTTATGTCACATTGAAAGAAGCACGTTACCGCATGTGCCTTTTCCTTCTTCTCCTTACTCATCATAGCCGGCTAGGACACATTGCCGACTAAGCTTTCTTTCTCCTCCTCGCATTACTATCCGTGTTTGTCTTTGCCCGTTCCTTCTATCCTCTCTCACACTCTTCTCCTTCTTTCTATTCTCTTCTTCTTCTCTTATCTCACTTCTTATTCTCTCTCTATGATCTCTTTGCTTTCTCTTACTCTTTCGTTTGATTAAGAAGGGTTGAGATTAGCCTTCCATGGTAGTCCAGTAGTTTAGTCATAATGTTGTTGTGCCAATCAGAGTTATTGTACCCTCTTTATCAACAAGAATGACTAGCCATTGTGTTTTGCTAGTCGGTATTGGTATTGCGTCTAGTAGTAATTCTGTTGAGCTAGTCTGAGTTACCGAGCACGGTTTACTGCCACGCCAGGTCAATTACTTATCGGTTTAGTCACTTTGTTGATCTTCCTGCCTGGTCAAATTCTTCTTGTCCTAACCTTTCTTCTCTCATTCCTCTCTTCTCCTCTTTTTGAATGTGCACCCTGTGTACATACGTCGAAAGGCAAGGTGGGGTCTCTTGACCCATTAATCTTATAACGTTTCCCATATATGTGTGATTGTAGAAATGTGAGAACATCGGCCAAGGGAGGCGATTCTGAACCAGTTTTATGACTTGGGGGCTTTCTTCGTGATCTAAGAGGGTGCCCTTGCGAGCCAGCTCGAGTGAGTCCTGAACCCACGTTAAATTCCTCTCTCATCGGTTGGTCTACCTACCCCTGCTCTTGAGCAAGGTTCTTGAGAGAGAAATCTCAAAGTCCTGGATCTCCCTGAAACCCGAGATGCATGCTGCCCGATCATCCTGATCCGGAGGGCGAGATCGAGGCACCTAACCATCTTGGTTACTCCACTGGGAACACGCAACCCCATCGTTTGATTGTTCTTGTTTGACCTTCCTTTCTTTTTATTCCTGCTCACTATGCACACACTTGTCTTTGGGGTTGCGTAACCCCTTCATTCGAGTCAGGGGATTTTTGTAATCCCCGTACTCTTGAGTCTTCATTACGAACACGTTTCGTGAACTTCGTTCCCGACCTTTCTCTTGAGCATCGACTCTGTGTCATGCTTCTAGGTCTTTAACTGGATAGAGGAGATGAAGGATCAACAAGTCCTTCACTCCCTACCTCTTGCAATGGTGGACCCTTCGCTAACACACCCTGCATTGGTGGCACACATGCCACCACACAACGCACACCATGCTATCGGCAACGCACTTGCCGGTCCCACTGCTCGGGGCAGCTCGAGAGGCTCCCCCTCCCTCTCTCACGACTGGCATTTCATTTGTTGTTATTCCCACGGGTAGCTGTGAGGCTACCCCGCATTCTCTATCACCACGATCCCCAGTAATAGGATGCTCGACACTAGGAGGAGGCGGCTCTGAAGCCACCACCTCACATACACCCACCACATCTAATGAACCATACATTCTAGCTACACCTCGGGGCAACCCTCAGGTTACCTCGAGATACTGTCAGGGTTTACGTCTTCTTGGACTCGGCCCTGCACCTCTTTTGCGTGCACACACCACCACTCGAGGTAAGCCTCAAGTTACCCCGACACACGATCAGGGTTCTGGTCTTCTTAGACTTGGCCCTACACCTATTTTGCATGCACACACTACAACTTGGGGCAACCCTCACGTTACCCCGATACACGATTATGGTTCCGGTATTCTTGGACTTGGCCTTGCATCTCTTTTGCATGCACACACCACCACTCGGGGCAACCCTCAGGTTACCCCGGTACACGATCAGGGTTTCGGTCTTCTTGGACTTAGCCCTGCATCTCTTTTTCATGCACACACCACCACTCAGGGAAACCCTCAGGTCACCTCGATACACAGTTAGGATTTCAGTCTTCTTGGACTCGGCCCTACACACCCGTTGCACATGCATTGCACTGCTAGGGGCAACAATGCTATTGCGTCTACTCGAGCACACGAGGGGGAACCTCCAAGTCCTCCCTCCTAGAACCTGTATGCTCACTCTGTGAAGGATGGTCACACGGCCATTTTGTCATACACACATGCTCACGGAACAGGGCCTCTGAAGGCCAGACACGCTACACCAGCTTGAGTTGACCACCGGGTCACCTGAAGACCTTTTACAAAGGGGGCACACGTGCCAATCCCCCTGCCCACCCAGAGCACACCTGTGCAACGTGCACACATGCACAGATCCAAAACTTCCCCTAGTTTTGAGGGCGAAGAAGAGGACACCATGGAAGACTGCTCTGCCTAAGACAAGAGCCCTTTCTTTTCCCTAACTCCCTTTGATGCGGATGATGCTAGAAAAGCATCGAATGAGGAGAACACCAAAACGGTTCCTCGAGGCATGATGAAGCCGGTTATCTATGAAGGTCCAAATCCCACTCTTAACAAAGACGAATCTACGAACGACACAAAAAGCCACTATGATCCTCGTGACCCCATCAATCCTGAGCTAATGCCGCCATAATCTGATCAGACCCCAGAACCAATTTCGGGTTAGGGCACCGAGAGCAATGGTATCTTCGAGCATACTGAGCTCGGTGCAGCACGTGGGTTTGAATCAATTTCCTTAGACTCCTGTTAAGCTCGAAGGCACTGCTTCGAGGCAGCCCTGATTCCTCAAGTGAAATGGAGGCCGGGCCCGGCGAGGGCACTAGCCATGACCCCTTTGTGGTGGAGAGTTTGATCCACAAAGAGACAGGTTTCCTTCCCATCATGCAAGAGAATGATCTATCATCTCCCTTCAAAGTCTGCTTTGAAATCCCAGCTCCCCAAGATGAAGCTTAATAGAAAAATGGCATTGTTGAGGCGTTGCAAGGGCCTGAGAAACCCATTGTCGAGACCGACCTTCAGAACAAGAAGGCAACCCAACCACTCAACAGCCACGGTCCCAAGGCCGTCGAGAACCGGTCCTCACGCGATCGATATATAAAAATCGAGTCCAGCCGGGGCATGCTGAGCCCCTGCCGACCAATCTGTCATGCGTGACCCGTCAAGTTTGCAAGCCCTCAGCTGCAACTAAGGCTGACCTCCCTGAAGAAACAGTCAGCGTAATGGTTATAAATGAACCTAACTCGCAGGAAGACCTCATGAACAAGTTCGAAGATCTGGTGCATGCAATGATGGAGAAGATTGATCGTATAGATGCCGCATGACAATCAGCTAACCATGAGGTCAATTCTCCCCACTCAGATGGTGCACCTCCAAGGCAGCCCCTTCCCTCTGCCTCACAGGACAATTTTATCCCTCACCCCGTCATATAGGAAGACATCGACTCTATGGTTACTCATAGCTTAAAGAACAAACAAATTCTAGGGATACAGGGTGCAACGCCTTATTAAAGGTCGTACCCTCCATACATTGACCAGGTGTCGTTTCCCTCAGATTACAAGAAAGAGAAATTTCCCCCATTTAACGAAACCACATCCCCAAACCAGCATATCACCCACTTTCAGGCAGTGTGTCGAGAAACAGCGGCTGATGGGAGACTTCTTCTCCATCAATTTGTTGAAACCCTTGACGACCTAGCTTTTCATTGGTATGCTCGACTTCCCTTGAACTCGGTGCATACTTGAGAGTAAATGGAGAAACTATTCCACTAGAGTTTCTATGAAGTTGAGCGAGAGGTTCAAACCATCGAGCTTCTCACCCGGACCTAAGATCCCGATGAGCCCGTGGACCAGTTCATGTCAAGGTGGAGAAATTTAGCTGCTCGCCATCTAAATCCCATGCCCGAGAAGGAAGCAGTTCAAACTTGTTGGAACATACAACCTGAAATCGTTCTACATGTTGAGGACTCCAATTCGACTTTCATGTCAGAGCTGATCTCCAAATTGGTCCACATAGAAAGCCTATCACACCACCATGGTGGGTCATGACAACCGTCTGCAAGCTCAGGGAACAACCAGGGTAATGGTAGCTCTCGGACTAACACCTGGGGTAGCCAACTAAAAGGAGTAATCAGTGCAGCTGTCACGGTCAGTGATCCAAAGAAGGCTCCCTCCCAATCTTTGGAACTCTCAAAAGGGGTGAGCACAACAAAGACAACGCCTCAGGCAGGCAAACAACAACAATCGTACAATCGAGTACCCCCACCCGTAAATCTTAATCGGGATGACTATTGGGCCAGGAATAGGAACAAGGTTCACCCCTTTGAGAAGGAATGGGTCTCTGCACTATTCCGGTTATTACTGGTACAGAACATGATAGAGCTCTTAGAGACCAAGTTCCTCGATCAAGCTGGGCTCGACACTCAGACAAATTATTGTGCTTACCATCGAAGGGTCAGTCACCCCACAGATGACTGCTCCACCCTAATAGATATCATCAAGGCCCTGATTCAGAAGGGTCAGATGAAGCTTGAGGACCTAAAGAAGGCATTCGGGGCAGCAAAAGCCTCCCACACAGTAACCGTCCAAGAAGAAGACGAAACCCATGGTATCCTTCACTCCTTTTATGTTATAATGCTTTAGGAAGGCCCAATCACACCAAAACCGGCAAGGCAGCCCCTATCCCTCCCTCGGGGAACTGAAGACCGGCGGTGCCCATACCACCAGATATGGGGCCACTACCTGTGGGAATGCACCTGTTTCCATAATATATTAGAAAAGAAAATACGAGAATGTCAGGACTCTTACGACATCCCAGTAAATGCTCCCCAAGCCACTCCTCCACTAACTTAAGAGGGCCTTCCAAAGTAAGACATTCCTAATAATGATTCAGATCCTACCAGACCCTAGACTTTCTAGCCATGGATAGTCCACCATAAGCGAAGTAGACTCAAGTTCTTAAGGAGAGAAGCAGTTTTCCAAGCTAAGGCTGTTCACAAGCCTTGCGAGATGAATCAAGTGTCACCACAAAAAACCAAAAGGAGACTGGCATTATGGGATGCTCACTGGAGAAACAAGATGTCTCAACCAACAGTTGAGCATGAATTTCTCAAGCCCCTTCCCCCACTGCCAACTTTACTAGATTTCATCCTTGAAACGATCCTCCTTCCTTCTTCATCCCATCAAGAAGATGTCCCTGAGTCATCTCCTCCTCAGAGCATGTCCAATGAGAGTGATGACATTAAAAGAACTCCCCAACGGTCTAAGCAGAGGAATGACCTTAAGACCCCCTGCACACGTCCAACGCTGGTGATGACGTAAAACGCTGCCCAGATTGGTCCGATGAGGGGAACGACCTTAAAAGTCCCCCACTTTCTGACCCTTCCCCTTCTTCTTTTGCTTCTCATCCTTCTTCTCCTATGTCTCCTACAGGAATAACCTTGAAATTTTTAGACTTCAAGGCTCTAGACAGAGAATTTGAAGGAATCAACATAAGCAGGATGCAACAGAAGCAGTTGAAAAGACCCTGGCCAAGGCAGCTGAATCCCTAAAAGTTGCTGATGCCCTGACAGCTCAAGCCAAAGCAAAGCCACCTTCTTCAAAGAAGCACAAAAATTCAAAGCCAAAGAAACCCCCGTGACTCCCTGAGCGTAAATTTGAGCAGAGACTGAGAGAATCAAGGGGGCAGAGCTTCAATTCTCAGGAAGCTTGCCATATGGTACAAATCTCAAGGGCATCACCCAGCATGGCGCAAATGAGCCTCAGGTCAGGGAAGACGTTACAACCTCCACCATAGAAGTCAGGCGCTTTGAAGTTTCCTAGTTCACCACTTCGCCCTAATCCAAATAACAATTTTCCAATACTCTAACTCCTTGGGCTCCTTCCTAAGCTAAATACCCCAAACAATCCACCTATTATCCAATTCCCCGGGATACCTCATACTCAATCGCCTCCAAACCTCAAACCTCCATTACCCAAACCAATTTCTATGTGCAGCCAAGTCAGCCAGCAGGCCAAAATAAACCTCTTCCACCCAATTCTGCTCCTCAACCCAGCATACCACCCAAATCAATGGTAGGATTAGGAGCACAAAGCCTTGATCAAGAAAATGTGAAATATGATGTGATAGGACATTTGAGGAATCTTTCAGCCCTTCTCAGCATCTACGACACCCTCATGCTCTCGAAGGATTATCGAATGACTTTGGTTCAGGATCTCTCTAACCTAGAGTTGTATGAGACTGAAGTGAAACCCATTGAGGTGGACCCGGTGATTTTAGGAGGATGTATGCTAATCACCTTTTCAGAGGACGATCTGCAGTTGCGAGAAAAGTTTCATAATCGACCTCTATTTGTGACAGACAAATTACATGCATGCTTCATAAACAGAATTATGTTGGATGGAAGGTCAACAGTCAACCTTATCCCAAGGAGGATCCTTACGCAATTGGGGTTAGGGTCTTACTCCAACCCACGTAATAGTTCAAGGGTTCAACCAGTCAGGAGAGAAGCCGGCTGGCACATTTCGCCATCATTTTAAGATTGGTGAGCTGAATGATTAGGCACAGTTTCATGTAATTGACACCGATACTTCTTACAACATTCTCCACGGTCGGCCATGGCTCCATGACCACGGAGGAGTTCCATTGACATTGCACCAATGCTTCAAATATAGTCGAGATGGGAGACAACATACAGTCTATGCTGACAAAAGACCGTTTCCTGTAGCTGAAACTCACTATGCAGATGCTAAGTATTGCTTCACAGATCTGGTGTCTCTACAGAAGCTGAATGATGGAGATCACTAGTCTATAATGAAGACATCATCTTCGCCTCATGAAGATGTTGATGATGTGGGGAGAACATTGGTAAACATGTTTAAAGAGGAAGAAAGGCAAGGCAGAATTCTCCCTCTAACCCCTATTCATTTCAGCATCCCAACTATCATCCCTGAAGAAACTCCATCTTCACTCGAAGAGGAGTCCTCGCCCTTTTCTCCCAGGTCTGAGTCACCTTGGCCAGAAGATGAACCAGAGGTCATTCCTGAGATTGAGCAAGTCATGGGAATAGAATTTCTAGCTCCAAAGATTACCTATTTGCCAGACCATAAAAAATTCCTGCATATCCCCATTGTACTCTTGAAAGAAGAAGTGGCACGCCAACCACCATGAAAGATGTTTCAAAATCTGGTTGCTATAAGCATAGAGGATGCTCCTCGTGCCAGTGACCAGCCACAAGTTCTACACTTCCTTGGTTTAGCAGGAGGAGAGCAGAGTCAGAAAAGACAGTCTTCTTCCCCTCAAGAGAAGGGATCCCCTAGCAGAGTTAAGAAGAGAAGTTCACAGTCTCCAGAGCTGATTGAAGGTCATGCGTATTGCTTCAAAACATCTCAAGGAGTTCGTGTCTGAGACCAAAAGCTATGATGGGTTTGAAGTGAATGCACCACTAATGGAGGCCAAAGCCCCTTTTGATTGGACTATCTATAGTGAGCAGGCTCACCAAATGATGAGGAAAATGAATTATTAGCCCTTGGCCAATCAAATATTAAGAGGAGAAAAAGCAATGACTCCCCATTTCGAAGCTATCCAAGCCACGACAGCTCGTCATGGGACTAAACAAGGACTAGGGTATTAGCCCCTTTTGACAAAAAAATAAAAATAAAAAACATTTCGAGAGGCATTTAAAACCCAAAGAGAGCACATGAGTAAGAAGACAACGAAATCATGCAGCAAATTCAGCCAGAAGAAGATAAAGAAGCATTTTATTCATGAGTTCAAACTTTCTACAAGTGACGGCAAAAGAGAACACATTTTCAGAAATGATCAAATATCTTATTGATCTCTGCGCTGCATGATACATGAGAAGTCTCGGTGTCCTGCTCACGCTCCTTCAGTTCGGCCACCATTTGAGTCTCTTCTTCCATAGCTACAGTTTCGGACTCAATGGTGCGAGAAACTATCTCCTCACGAGGACGCAAGATGGACTCCTCTAAGGAGGCTAGCATACTAGTCTCTGTTTCACGATGCAGTATTCCCGACCACTAGCTCTCTAGCTCATTTAGCATTGCATCAAAATGGGAAAGGAATTTTAGCACACTCCCAACCCCAGTAGTCACAGCAGCAAATTCCCTAAGTTTGGCCAAAGCCTCGCCTAACTCATTGAAAGGCAGCTTTCTTAAACCCTGAAGGCCTACATGAAGCATGCCTGCAATCATACCAAAAACAGCACTAAAAATGGGCTTGGATGATGCTACTGAGACTACTACTGCCGCAGAGGTGTAGGCTTCAAGGACTGGGCTTATTGACGTGATAGCCATCTGAACTACCTACTCTTCTTAAACGATAGCAAGCTCTAGAGCATCGTTCACCTAAGACTCAGAGGTAGGCCCAGCCTCGACCTGCCTGGATTCTTTAGTACCAGCCTCGTCGCCTTCTTCCACGCCTATGGGGGCCTCAAATTATGTCCTAGCATTCTCCAAAGAAGCTTCCTCCCCTTGTTTCTCACCTTCCTAAACTGCCTCTTCCCTTTGGCTTTCGTCGATCACCGATCCAGCCTCAGCCACGGTTTCTTCCATTTGACCTGCGCCCTCAACAGCCAGGTCCTCGGCCACAAAAAGCTCAACCCTGTTCTCTTCACAATCTGTGCCCTCGGGGATAGCGGCCTCCTAATACTCGGAGGCATCACTAACCGTAGACCCTTCTTCTTGAATCATCAACCTTGCCTCAATCGAGGCACTAAAACCTTGAAGCACAAATGTCATGTCGGCATCCGATTCCCTCCCTAGAGTAGCCTCTCTATGGCCTTCAGCCTTGTTGGTCTCCATGGGAGATGAATCTGACTCAGGAACTACCCTTGGACTTAGGGGCACCTCCCCAAGTTTTGGAGTCATTTCTTGGTCAAAAGCAATAACAATGGGCTGAGAAGGGTCTGAGTCATTTGCTTCAGTCTCTAAAGAATAAGAAAACAATTCAGGAGAGATTGAAGATGGTGGAGAAAGTGCAAAAGGTGACATTGGGGGAGTTGCTAAATGATCAGAAGAGGAAGAGCTACATCCTGGTTCTGAGATCACAAGAAGTTTGACACTCCTAAATCTTTGGGTACGCCCACCAACTTGAGCCGGTGCACAAGTGCTGGTAGGGGTGGATCGTTTCCTTTTCTTTCCCCCTACTGGAGGAGGAGCAATAGCTTTAGAACTCCTTCCTTGAGAAGGGCCTCTAGCAAGTCTACTATGAACTCCTCTTCAGTGTGTTCAAGTCCTGAATGAGACGCCCCTCATGACCTGGGACCTTTCGACCTTCACTTCATTCAAATACAAAACTAAGCTTATCAAAGATGCTCCCAGTTCTCTATTTCATGGGCAGGAATTGCGGTGAGGTGTCATCCGTCGCTATCTCTCGGGGAATCCCTAAAGCTTGCCAGTTCGAGGGATACCCCAAAACAAATACCTCGTAAGGAGCAGGAGGATCCACCACTTTCCTCTATTTAGTCTCCAGGCGCCAGCTGTCATTCTCTCATTTCTAGGGGTGATCCTCATGCTAGTATCCCCGACTGGTAATTCTCCACCAGTTTGCATAGGCCTCAGTCATTCTGACCCTTCTGCTAAAGTGAGGTATCACATACTTGCTTATCATCTCTAGACATGTGGACCAAGCAGTCCTTATATGTTCAGGCAACCAGCACTCACAAAGAGTCCCAAGCTCTTCCATCTTCCCAATGTTTACCTTGCCCCGACGCTTTACAAAAAACACGGAGAAGGGGCAGTTCTGATCAACCCCATGCTGATGGGCGAAGCCATGAGGGAAATACCCCTCCAATCTGGCATTGTGAGGCTGGTAGGGTAAAACTCCCCCTCTAACATTCAGAAAGAACATGAGCTCCCTAATAGTAGTAGGTGCGCCAACCAGCTCCTTCCCCAATTCATCAATAAAAGCACGGTCGGTAAAGCTCCCAATAGGAAATGGGACCCACCGCATATTCAAGGAGTCATTCCCAAACATGTTGCGAGCTTCCCTTGGGTTATGAAATAGCCTTTTAGTCAGCAATCCTCATCAAGAAATACCACAGTTTGTTTCCCAAGCCCTGGCTTCTGACTTAGGTAGTAGGGAAATAGGCCCCTAGCCACCCATATACATAATGGATGGGGAACAGAGTCTTAAAGTCCCCAGGGAATGCTTCTCCTTGGATAATGTCATTCCCTCCCTCCTTGCCTTTGTAAGCCTTCCCATGAGAGATGGCCCCCAAGCCATGGTAAATGTTGCACAAAACAGGTTGAGCAAGGGCATACTCACGCCCTCTTGCCATGGCGCAGGCTACATATAAAGTTCGTGGATGAATGTCATCCATCCCTCCAAGGAGCATGAACTTGCATAAAATTAAGGCCAAATACGCAGCCAAGAAGACACAGTCATCGCTGGTCTTGGATTGATAGACGGGAGGCATCCCCTTGACAACTGCCTTCCCTTTCCCCCTTGGAGTACCTCGACCCCCTTCAGGGTAGTCCCCACAAAAGAATTTCACTCATTCAGTGAAGGTTACCTGAGCATTGCTAGACTGGGCATGGAGCAATTGGTAAACCTCAAAAATATTTTGAAGGCTAGCCGGTGTCTCCTCTTCTCCCAAGCTAGCACCACCAAAGATGATCGAGTTCTGGGGTACGAACTCGTCATACATGGCCCCGATCAGCGGAAGGTCCCCCAATAAAATGAAGATCTAGTAAAGAAATTCATTAGTCCCTATGCGCAAGAAGCCGAGTGTTGTTAACATGGCTCCATGTCTTGAGAAGTACCTTGACAGTATTGGAGCACCGATCATAGTAGTTGGCTGAGCATTGAACTGTTGCTAGCAGAGAACCGTGTTCAAGAACGCTTCTATGCGACACCAACACCCCAGTGGTTCTGGAAGTGTATCCCTTTAAAAATTGGTCCTCCCCCTGTATTTGAAGGCCTTTTCCTAACCATATTAGTCCCTTTGTCTACTCCATTCGCTTTCATGGGGTGGGCAAGTTCTCCCTAGAAGCTATGTTCCTGTTCATACAATGAAGAAGTGCCACCCCTGCTTTAATACTAAAATTGTTGTCATTGTCCTCTCTGACTTCAAAACGAACTGGGTCAGTGATAAAGTGACATTAAGAGGTCACTCCGGTTTGCATACTGGCTCTGTCATCCAAATGGGCTCGCCCCTTACTAAAGCCTCACCTATAAATTCATGGGTACCGATTTCTCCTCCCCTTTGAAGGTTCTTTATCTCAGGAATTTGGCAGGAATTCTCAACCATTATGAAAAGGGATTCAAGGATCTGCAGCCGAATGAAAATTACTAAGTCACTCGTCAAGCACCGCCTATGTCTTCAAAGGACCAACGCCGGCTGCGTTTACAAAAGCTTAGCACTGGCTGCATCTCAAGAGGACCAGCACCAGCTGTGTATCCTCAGTTGGCACCGGCTGAATTTTGAGAGGCCTAGCACAGACCGTATCATCCGGACCCTAGCGTCAGCTTAGTTTAAGGAAGCCTAGTGCCAGATAAGTTTAAGAAGGCTTAGCACCGGTTGTATCTCTAAGGTCCAATGTCAGTCGTATCTCCAAGAACACTGGCTGTATCTCCAAGGGTGCAATGCCGGCTGTATCTCCAAGAGCTCCAGCGTCCATTGTGCACTCAATGCTTAGCACCGGCCGTGTATCCTAAGGAGCACCGGCTGTGTTCTCAAAAGACAATTGTTGCTCGGGTTCAAATATCCCACACGTGCTACAGATTCTGCAAGCGTCACCTTGAGCTCTGTCACGTCGCTTGACAACTGGCACGTCTTGCCCTAACACTTGTCTTCACACGTGCAGATTAGCAACCGTTCGCCTTCCCATAACCGTCCACCGTCAGCGAAGGTTCGTCCCCCATACCCTTCGGATTCTCACTGGAAAATACCCTCCTTAGCAGGAAACCCTCTGTGATCCTTCCCCAAGTAACGGGTAAACCACCACACACCCACCGGAAAGCTGTCAAAACCAGTGGAAACCCCCTGGTAGCCCTCTGTTGCCGTTCCCACCTTCTTCCTTTGCAAGAACCCTTAAAACCATGGCCAAAGCTCCTCGGTGAACTCCCTTTTCTCTGCAACTCTGGCAAATCTCGACCATCCCTAGTGGCTTATTCTTTTCCTTAGTTGCAACCTTCCATGTGTACCAGCGAACTCCCGCTAACTTTGCCGGAATCTCTTGAGTTCTCACCAAAGCTCCTGTCGAAAACCTCCCTCTCGCTGTTTAAACTTTTTACTTTAAGTTTTTATTCTTCGGTGAAAAAATGAAAATGAGGGCTACCCCTTTTTATAGCCAATGTTATCCTCAAATGCCCCTCGCAAATAGGGAATGCCATCCACGTCCTAAAAGGCCAAATACCAATGGGTTGGATTGGGTTGGGCTCGAGTTAAGGCCCGCACACTAACTGACTGTGTTTTCGGTAACCTCAACACTGACTGTGTTTTCAGTAACCTCAGTGCCAGCTGCATTCTCAGCAATTCAACGTTGGCTGTGTTTAAGAGCTAGCAAGACTACGCTTAACGTTGCCTGCGTTTTTCAACCTCTGCGCTATTCAGGTATTCAAGAAGCAGTGTTGATCGTTCTCAGTGGCGATTGACTGTTCAAGAAGCACAGTTGGTCGTTCTCAACACCGGTTGTGTTCTAAACAGTCCATTGCCACATGCCCCATGCTAAATCTGTGCATGTCCTACTACTGTTATCCCCAGTGAAGTTGCACCCTGACCGTGACCTATTAATCCTAGTGGAGTTGTACCCAAGACGTTCCACCTAGGCTTATGAGTTCTCATCCCTAATGGGAGTTATACCCCTATTATGGATGATCACGCAAGTTCTCGGGCAGCAGCAGGGACTGTTCCAGAATTCCACACATTGTTAGGTATGGGCAAAACAGTCATCTTGCACCCATTTTTAGAATTTCTTTTAATGCAATTAAATTGTAATTATCTTCAATTTTAGGTAGTTTTTAGGCATCCACTCATGTTTGTGTCCCCATTTCTATTTAAACATGCAAAGCCAAATTGTAAAGACAACACACAAAAGACCTCGGTTCAACTTTCCTTGATTCAATAAAATTCCTCTTATTGCTTGAGTTCATGGGTGTATCTTAGAAAGAGAGAGGAGAGAGAAGAAAAGGCCAGTATCCTTTGAGAAGGTCATTTTCTCTCTCCTCCTCTTTTCTCTCTCATCTCTATCTCTCTTTCTCTCTCTTCTTCTTTTCTCTCTCATCTCTATCTCTCTTTCTCTCTCCTATTTTCTCTCTCATCTCTATCTCTCATTCTCTTTCTCATCTCTATCTCTCTCTCTTCTATCTTCTTCGATTGTCTCTTCCCTTCTCTTTCTTGCTTCCATATTTATCTCTTTCCCTCTCTTCCTTATTTGGTCTATCATGTCTCTATTCTCCTGCTCTCGGTTCTCTTCCCTATTCATTCATGGCGGACCTCTGTTAAACCCTTCTCTTCTCATCTCTATCTTACCTCCCTCTTTTCTTCTTTTAACATAGTCGGTGAAGGCTTAGTGTTGCTTGTGTCTTCTCTCTCTTCTTTATCTAACACAACCGGTGAAGGTTTAGTGCTGCCTGTTTTCTCTCTCTCTTCTTCTTATAACAAAGCCGGTGAAGGCTTAGCACCGCCTGTGTCGTCTCTCTCTTCTCTGTGTAACACAGCTGGTGAAGGTTTAGCGTTGCATGTGTTCTCTCTCTCAGCCTCTTTTAACACAGCCAGTGAAGGCTTAGCGCAATCTGTGTCCTCTCTCTCTTATTTGTCTAAACACAGTTGGTGAAGGTTTAACGCCACCTGTGTCTTCCCACATCTCTTCTCTCATCAAATCCGGCAAAGGCCTAATGCTGCTTGTGCCTCCTTCCTTTTCGCTAATCTGTCACATTGGCGGAAGCACATTGTCGCTTGTGTATTTTTCTTCTTCTCTCTACTCATCATAGCCGGTGAGGACACGTCGTTGACTAAGTTTTCTTTCTCCTCCTCTCATTGTTGGAAGATATGTTTCATCATCATGGGGCCCTCGCTCAATAAAAGCCTAGCAAACAGTGGAACTTTTGACAGTCCCAAAATGGCCCCATAACTGGCTATGATCTTCATGAGGACTCTCAAAGGTCTCCTGCCAAGTTTCGTCTCTTTCTGACATGTCTAAGGTAATGTAGACTGAGAAGAAGTTCCGACATAATCAGCCTCTAGCGCCTGAAACATATCCTATAACTAGAGTTACATTTTCGGTGTCTCAATTTGTTATGTGACCACCACCGTTGGATCTGACACGGTTGAAAACCTCCAAGGGTCAAATTTTAGCTTGAACGGACACTTCAGGAAGAAGTTATAAGTAAAAGAGTGAAACGGGATGGGCCACATGCTATTCCCATGCGGGCACCTTGCAACTCCACACCATTGAAGGGATAGTCACGACCAGTAACTTTCAACGCTCATATCTTACTGGTTTGAGGTAGGATCAAGCCCAAATTTTTTGGGCGTATTTATCTCATCAAGACGAGCGTTTTGATATATGGTACGCTTCATGACGACGCCCGAGGGCGAAGAAAATCTAGACAGAAGTTGCTGATCCATGAAGAATGTGCAGAAAAATCAGCAGCATTGTGCCTCGCTCGAGTGGCCAAATCACCTCTCACGAGCCCGATCGATGCAAGAAAAATTCCATCGTGTGCGTAAGGTCTCTAACTATCTCTGACCCGAACCCCGTACATGATGAACGGTTGGATTCTGAACATGAAGCCGATGAAGTGACTGCAATTCCATTGCCGAAATTTGAGATTTCGACCAAAATTCCAAAGTTGCAAAATCTTCGTCGGGCACGAAATCGAGCTATGTTTGTTGCCCCACGATCGTGACGACATTCTCAATGGACTCCAGTGAAGAAATCTCAGAAAGACATCAAGGAATGAGCGCACTATTGATCCGAAGTTCTAAGATTCAAACGAAATTCAAGTCACATGATTGTGCCCTACAAACATGATCCATGACTCGAAGTTGGTATCAAATCGATCGCCATTCCAAGCCCTACAAGAAAACAATCGTCTTTCAATCAACTGAGCATTAGAACAACCCCGGATCATCCATGCAAGATCACGCAAGTTCTAAGGCAACACATGGACTGTTCTAAAATTCCACAAATTGTTAGGAAGGGGTAAATCTGTCATTTTGTAAGCTAGTTTCTAATTTCTTTTAATTCAATTTAATCTTAATTTCAAAAAATTAGGGTTACTTTTGATCCTCCACCCATGTTTGAGGCAAATTATATATATATATCGTACCATCATTGTACGTAAAAAGGACTCAATCCCTCATAAAAGAGAGTTTTTACTAAATACAGTTTCTCTTTCTTCTCATTGTCGGGTCACATTTGGAGAGAGAGAGTAAGGCAAGAGAAACTTTTGGACTGATACCTCTAAGCTCAAGATCAACCTTCTGTCTCTTATTTTTTTTCTTTTCTTCACTCTCTTCCTCCCTTTCTTCTTCCTCTTCTCCGTCTGAGCTCTTCTCAAAGGCCATGCACGACAGTGGCAGTGTCGTGCATGCCTCTCCTGTAGTCTCACAGGTCGCTCATGGCGATAACCGCCCCATTTGCGATATTCCTTCTCTCTTTGTTTTATTCTCTATCTCCTTGTGAGACTGGCAACATTCGCAGACATATCCTTGATGTTTCAGCGAGGAACGTGGGTAGCGACTTATTGCCGTCGGTGAGGGCTTCACCCTGTCGCTTGACTATTGCAAGCGGTGATGCCCATCGCCGTCCGTAAAGGGTCGTAGCTATACCCATCGCCGCGCTCAGGCTCCTTCCATGCCTCTCAGCGCCCGTCACCGTGCACCTCACGAGAGGCAACTTTCGTGTGACTCATGAGAAGTTATCGCCATTCGCGTCACCAAAAGCTATCGTTGTCCGCAAGGGAAGTGTTGTCTTCTCGCGTTGCCAACGGTGATGCTTATTGCCGTCCACGAGCTTCTCTCATATTCTACATCTAACATCGTATGTCTCGTGGGGAGCTATCACCATGAGCCTCATTAAAAGCCATCACTGCCCATAATAGACATGACACCTTCTCATGATGCCAACGGAGATGCCCATTACCATCTGCGTTCTTCACCTTTTTCCGTCTCGCTCTCTTTCCTTCTCTTCACTCTTTTCTCTCCTCACTTGATTGAGGGTGGACTTAATCTAGCACTACCATATCGACCTTGGTTTCGAGTAGTATTGCCGCCGTGCTGGTCATAAGTACCATGCCCGTCTTGCTACCACTCTGAGTCGGTCACTGTCCAGCTATCAAGCTAGTCTCATCCCTTCATAAAATTTTCTTCTGTTTTCGACCTTCATTCGAACCTTCCACTTCATCACTTTAACCCTTCATGTTCTTAGCCACATGGATGTGCAATGCCCTAAGACAAGGGTGGGTCTCTTCAACCCACTTGTTTTGCAAATTATTGTGCAAAAACACCAGGAGATTATAAGTCAAGGGAGGCGATTCCGAACTAGTTAAAGCAGTTGCGGGGCTTTCCAACATGATCTAAGAGGGCGCCAACCGAGCCAGCCCGAGTAAGTCTCGAAGCCACCTTAAATTCCTCTCTCATTGGTTGGTATACCTGCCTTTGCTCTTGAGCAAGGTTTCGAGAGAGTGATCTCAAATCCCAAGTTCACTAGAAACCCGAGATACGTGTCACCAAATCACCTAGATCCAGAGGGTGAGATCAAGGCATCTAACCAGCTTGGCGAATCCACTAGGGACTAACTATACCTTAGTCGGTTTGCTCTTCTTTGACAAGTATCCTCTTTTACTTTCTGCATTAATTTCTATGGCATTTGGGTTGTTCAGCCCGTTCATCCGAGTCGGGGATTTCCTTATCCTCGCACTCGGGACTGTCACAGGGAAGCGAACTGCTCAAACTTCCTTCCCTAATCTCTTGCTGAGTCGCGACTCATAGTCCAGCTCTTAGGTTCTTTCTTGGGTCGGTGCGAGAGGGGATTTAAAGGTCCCTGGCTCCCCACTTCCTCACCCAGGTGAACTCTCCACTAAGGCCCTTGCATTGGTAGCACATCTACTACCGCACACCACATGTACCCTGCTACCTGCAAGTCCCTTGCCGATCATATTACTGAGGTTTGCCGGAAGACTACCCCGACCCTTTTTGCGAGAGGCAAGCAAGTTGTCGTCGCTCTCGAGGTTAACTATAAGGCAACCGCCCACACTCTTTCATCACTTCGAAACCCCATACCTAGAGGTTCGGCACACCAAGGCAGAGGCCTTGTGGCCTTAACCCCTCGAACACACCCAAGGGATCGTAGTCCATCCACTCGAGTCACACCTCGAGGTAACCTTCATGTTGCCTTGAGCTCGTATCCAGGGCTAGGCCTTCTTGGGTCGAACCCAGCATGCGTCATGCTTTCGTTTTCTATAGCTCGGGGCAATGCTAGCTCTATGTCACCTCGAGCACATGAGGGTCGACCGCTTCGTCCTCCCTCCCGTACATAGCTCCACTCTGTGAGAGACGAGCTTTCACCTCGTCCCTCACAAATACAAGCTCATGAGTCTCGACCTCCCAATTACGAACCAATTGACCGAGCCAAGGTCGACCCCCGAATCACCTTGACGGCTAACCCTAAAGGTGCACACGCATCACTTTTGCAGGGTTCCCCCCTATCCCGACTCAGGCGGAGTCATGAACCAACTACCGCTTCTGTCACCCCTCCCGCACTAGGTAAGCACCTCAAGCCCTAGTACTCAAAGGTCTTCCCTCAAAGTACCATCTTGAGCCAACCTCATGTCAGCTGCGCACCCAGGCCTCACAAAGGGATTCGGGCCAGCGACCTGATGTCAGACAGAGGCCTCTAGCCTCCAAGGCAGAAACTTATGTTGCCTTCTCTCCTTGGACCCCACTCCATACTCCAACTCATAGACACGGTTCTTGCGTGTTCAAAGAAGGTGGGGCAGTCTAGGTCTCAGGCTCAATTCTGGAGCGAATTCCACAATCCTCCCAGGATTAAGAAGTCTTCAGATCCTAACTAAAGAAGCGTCCAAGGTAGTTGAGGTCATCATGCTTGACGACCTCTTGCCTTGGAACCCTTTTTTCCCTCTTCAAACTCCAGAATCTGAGAGAGTCCAAGAGTATTGCTGGCTCATTACTGACCAGAAGCCACGTTCACAAGACTGTCAAGAATTGGTCCTCAAAAGATCGGCATACAAGGCTTGAGTCCAGTCAGGGCAAGCAGAGCCCCTGTAGAATGACTTGCCACGCCCGACTTGCCAACTTCAGCAGTCCATTGCTCCACCTAGCTCTAACTTCCCAAAAGAAACGGTCAGTGTCATGGTGATCAATGATCCGGATGACACCTAAGAAGAAAGGATGACCAGGTTCGAGGTAATGGTTCAATCCATCCTCGAAAAGATGGAACGCCTAAAAGCCTCCAAGTCCCTTTCTTCTCACCAAGAGACTGATCCCCTCACTGGTGAGGACACAGTTCCTAGGCATACTCCCCCACTAGCCTCTTAAGATAACTCGGCTTCCTGCAGGGTCTCCCAAACTGACATAGATGCCTTGGATTCTCATAGCCTCAAGAACAAGGTCCTAGGCATGCAAAAGGCCTCCCTCTACTAGAATCCGTACCCTTCGTACATTGACTAGGTACCGTTTCGCACAAACTAACAAAAGGGGAAGCTCCCCCTGTTTAATGGTACTACATCTCCTCACCAACATACTTCCCACTTCCAAGTGGCTTCTAAAGAGACGACAACTGACAGGTGACTTCTCCTCTGTCAGGTCGTTGAGACTCTCCAAGGGCCAGCCTTCCAGTGGTATGCTTGGCTGCCTCCAGATGCAATGCACATATGGCAAGAAATGGAGCAGTTATTTTACCAACGCTTCTATGAAGTCCAAAGGAACATGGAAACCATTGAGCTCCTCACTCTGATGTAAGACTCTGGTGAGACGGTTAGCAGGTTCAGCACCAGATGGAGAGAGTTGGCAACCTTTCATGCCACTCCCATGACTAAGAAGGAAGCGGTCCAGACCTGCATACGAAACATGTTTCTCGAGATCGCTCTGCATGTTGAGGCATCCAATCCACCCTCATGTCAAAGCTCATTTCTAAGGCTGGTCCTATTGAGGGATTGTTCAAGCACCATGGTGGCCCTTGTCAGCAACCCTCCGGCTCAAATTCCCGCTCTAATAATTGAGGTAACCAAAAAGTAGTGATCAGCGAGGCCATCACCGAGACTAGCACTAAGAGCGTGGCTCCTTAAACCCTGGACCTTTCTAAGGAACAGACGTCTCCGACTGGGGGCAAGCAGTAGTCCTACAATGAGGTCCCGCCTCCTAAAAATAGTAAGCAAAACGACTTCTGGGTCAAACACTAGATAAGGTATACCCCTTTGACAAGTAGTGGACTCCAGCATTGCTTTGACTGTTGCTAGAACATAACATGATTCAGCTGCCGGAGGCCAATACTGCAGAGTCGGCTGGGTAGGAGACAAATGAGAGGTACTGCACCTATCACAAAAGAGTAGGCCACCCCACTCACGACTGCTATAAGCTCAACAACACTATCGAAGCCCTTATCAACAAGGGTCAAATAAAGCTCGAAGAGTTGAAGAAAGCATTCGGGGCAACTAAGGCTTCTCACGTAGTCACGATCCAAGAGGGTAACGAGGCACCCGCCATCCTCTGTGCATTTTTCTCTATAATGCTCGAAAAAGGACTCGTCACTCCCATGCTGACAAGACAGCCTAAATTCCTGCCTCTAGGGACTGAAAGCCTCTGATGCGCATATCACTAAATATGAGGACATTACATTAGCGAATGCACTGGCTTCCATGGGCTCTTGGTAAAGAAGATGAAGCAGTGACAGGACGTTCAAGGAAACTCAGGAGGACGCCCTCAAGTCCCTCTTCTGCCTGTACAAGAAGACCTCTCGACGAAAGCCCAGGGAAACCTGGGACCAGACCCTCTGCAGGCCCTCTTCGAGCTAATGCTCTAACAATGCCTCGTCACTTCTAAGCCCGCCAAGCAGTCAAGGTGTCTTGTCCAGGGCACGAAAAACCTTTGGTGCCCATATCGCCAAGTTTGAGGCCACGAGCTGAAAGAATGCTCTGTATTCAAAGCCGTAGTCATAGAGAAAGTCCAGAAAGGCCACATTGTCTATGACGTCCTCCCATAATGTTTCCAGGTCGTCACTCCCGTTCAAAAGGAAACCACACTACAAGCCCCTCCTGAGCATGCACTGAACCCTTCAAAGCCCTCGACTTCTCAATCTTGGGAAGTCTACCATGGGAGAAGTAGGTTCAAGTCTCTGAAACTTGAGGCAGACAACCAAGTTAAGACTCCTCACCAGCCTGATAAGGCAATTCAAAAGCCCCCTCAGGGATTCAGAAGCAGATGACGAGCAACTAGGTCAGCCCACCGAAGGAATCATCATCCTCAGCCACCAGTCGAGGAAGAATTTCTCAAGCCACTCCCCCCACTTCCGACCTTACAAGACTTCATCTCAAGCATAGCCCGCCTAGTCCTTTCGTCCAATCAAGCAGACATCTTTGAGTCACTAGCCGCTCGGGATTCCTCCAATATGGGTGACGACGCTAAAAGCACCCCACAGCAGTCAAAGCCAAGCCAAGACCTAATACCCCCTGTGCACATCCAATTCCGACGATGACGTAAAAATCTTCCCAGAACATTCTTACTCTTCTTCTCCTCACTCCTCTTCTATTTTCTCCACAAGTGCAGCTCGATGATGCCCAGACTTCGACACTCTAAACAGAGAGTTCGGAGGCATCAGCCTCACCCAGCTATAGCAAGAGCACCTCAGAGAGATGTTGGCCCAGGCGGCTAGATTCTCAACAGTGGCTGATGCCCAGTCAACCCGAGCCAACACTGAGCTATCTTCGAGCTCCTACTACCATGAGGCCTGCCTCATGATCCAGGTTCATGAAGCATCGCCTAGCTCGGGGCAAGCACCAAGTGATCCCAGTCATGAGGTTATGAACTCCCCATTTGAAGCTAACCCTTCCATCCCCTAGAGTAGCTAGAGATTGGTCCTCTCCCACACTGTGCCCCTCCTAGAAGCCTAGATGTCAGGATCATGGGTTTCTACATTTGAGGTCATTGAGAATTCTTGTGAGTCCCCTTACAAGGATCTCCGGGAAGCTCCAAAAGAGTGGGAAGAAGGAAGTCAGTCTACGGTTGATGAGCTTTAAGAGATCAACCTGAGGGATGAGGCCGACTTGAGGCCAACTTTCATCTCAGCAAAACTATCCCCAGAGGAGAAAGAAAGTTATATGTCCCTCCTCCGAGAAAATCAGGACATCTTCGCCTAACACTATCATGAGTTGCCTGGTCTAGACTGATTTGGGGCCTCGATCTCGCCCTCTAGATCTGATGATCGGGCAGTATATGTCTCAGGCTTGGGGGAGACCAGGGACTTTTGAGATCGCTCTCTTGGGAACCTCGTTAGAGAATAAGGGCAGGTATTACCAACCGATGAGAGAGAAATTTAAGGTGGGTTCGGACTTACTAGGGCTGGCTCATGTGGGCGCCCTCTTAGATCACGAAGAAATTCCCCAGTAATAAAACTAGTTCGGAATCATCTCCCTCGGCTTGTATTCTCCTATTTTATGCAATCACACACATATGAGAAGTATTATAAGACAAGTGGGCGACAGACCTCACATTTTGCTCTTTGGTGAATGTACACAAACATGCGCATTTGAAAGAAGAAGAGAATAATATGAGAAGAAAGGTGGGGGAGAGAAGAATTTGACCAAGCACGGAGATCAACACAATGACTAAACTGGTAAATAGTTCGCCTAACGTAGTTGTAAAATAGGCTCGATAACTCAGACTGGCTCAACAAGATTACTATTAGACGTCAATACCGATACTGACTAGCTAGACACGATGGTTAGTCTGTCATGACAATAAAGCAGGCACAGTAAGTTTGACACAACAACATTACGGCTAGATGACAGGACTACTATGAAAGGCTAATTTCGACCCCTCTTAAGCAAACGAAAGAATAACATAAATAACATACATCATAAAGAAAAACATAAGAAGAGTAAGATAAGAGAAGAAGAGAAAAGAAAGAAGGGGTGGGAAGAGAAAGAAAGGAAAAGCAGAATGTGAGGGGGGAGAGAGAAAAAGAAAAGACGGTGCTAGGCATGGCTGGCTGGGTTAGACAAAGAAGAGATGGAAGATGCAGTCGGTGCTAGGCTTCGCCAACTGTGTTAGACAAGATGAGAAAGAAGAAGTAGTTGGCACCAAGCTTCACCGACTGTGTTAGACGAGACAAGAAAGAGATTGCAGTCGGCACCAGGCTTCACCGACTCTGTTTAGACGGAGGAGAGAGAGAAGATGCAATCGGCCTCTAGGCTTCACCAATAGTGTTAGACGAAGAGCAATAAGAGAGATAAAGATGAGAAGAGAGAGAAAGAGAGATAGAGATGAGAAGAAGAGAGAGAAAGAGAGATAAAAATGATAAAAAGAGAGATAAAGATGAGAAGAAGAGAGAGAAAGAGAAAGAGAGATAGGGATGAGAAGAAGAGAGGGAAAGAGAAAGATGAGAAGAAGATAGAGAAAGAGAGATAGAGACGAGGAGAGAAAGAGGGAAGGAGAGAGAAAGAGTGGAGGAGAGAGAAAGTTGCCTTATTGAAGGGCACCAGCCTTTTTCTTCTCTCTCCTTTATCTATCCAAGGTGCACCCACCCATGAGCTCAAGCAAAAATCAGAACTTTATTGATTAATTCAAGAAAATGAACCGAGCCCTTTTTTTGCAATAAGGCATTGCTTGTTTATATAGAATTGAGCAAAACCATGGGTGTACGCCCAAAAACTACCTAAAATTGAAGATAATTAAAATTTAATTAAATTAATAAAAATTCTAAAATGGGTACAAAAACAATGTTTTGCCCCTGCCTAATAATGTGTGGAATTTCAAAACAGTCCCTACTGCTGCTCAGAACTTGCGTGATCTTTCATGACTGATCAGGGGTTGTTCTGATGCCCGTTTGATCGAAAGATTATTATTTTCTTGTGAGGCTCGGCATGGTGATCATTTTGATACCAACTTTGAGCCATGAATCATGTTTTTGAACCATGATCATGAGACTTGAATTTTGGATAAATCTTGAAAACTTCGGATCGATTGCGTACTCGTTGCTTGATGTTTTTCTTATGTTTCTTTGTTGAATCACACTGAGCATGCCATCACGATCATGTTGAAATCCGATGGGCCAAATTTACAGCGGCTTTAACAATTGCATGTGTGAAATCTAATTGTTCGTGAGGTTCGGACCAGAGATGGCCACGAACATTATGCACATAATGCAATTGGTTTCGTGTCGATCAGGTATGCGAGTGTCATGATTTGGCTGCTGAAGTGTTAGACAAGACGAGAAAGAGGATGCAATTGGAGCTAAGCTTCGCTGACTATGTTAAACGAGACAAGTAAGAGGATGCAATCGACGTTAGGCTTCACTGACTGTGTTTAAACAAAGGAAAGAGAGAAGATGCAGTCAACGTTAGGCTTCGTCGACTGTGTTTAGACAAAAGAGAAAGAGAAGATGCCGTCAGTGCTAGGCTTCACCGATTGTGTTAGACGAAGAGCATCAAGAGAGATAGAGATGAGAAGAAGAGAAAGAAAGAGAGATAGAGATGAGAAGAAGAGAGAGAAAGAGAGATAGAGATGAGAAGAGAGAGAAAGAGAAAGAGAGATAGAGATGAGAAGAAGAGATAGAAAGAGAGAGATGAGAAAAAGAGAGAGAAAGAGAAAGGGATATAGGGATGAGAAGAAGAGAGAGCAAGAGAGCGATAGGGATGAGAAGAAGATAGAGATAGAGAGAGAGAGATGAGGAGAGAAAGAGGGAAAGAGAGAGAAAGAGGGAAAGAGAGAGAAAGTTACCTTACTGAAGGGTATCAACCATTTTCTTCTCTCTCCTTTATCTATCCAAGGTGCACCCACCCATGAGCTCAAGTAAAAATCAGAACTTTATTGATTGATTCAAGAAAATGAACCGAGCCCTTTTTTTGTAATGAGGAATTGCCCGTTTATATAGAATTGGGCAGAAACATGGGTATAAGTCCAAAAACTACCTAAAATTGAAGATAATTACAATTTAATTGAATTAATAAAAATTCTAAAAATTGGTGCAAAAAGACTGTTTTGCCCCAACCTAACAATGTGTAGAATTCCAGAACAGTCCCTGCTGCTGCCCGAGAACTTGCGTGATCTTGTATGACTGATCCGAGCTTGTTATGATGCCCATTTGATTGAAAGATGATTTTTTTCTTGTGGGGCTCGGCATGACAATCATTTTGATACCAACTTCGAGCCATGAATCATGTTTTTGAACCATGATCATGAGACTTGAGTTTTGGATGAATCTTGAAAACTTCAGATCGATTGTGTAATCGTTCCTTGATGTTTTTCTTCAGTTTCATCATTGAATCACACTGAGCATGAGTCGCTATCATGTTGCAACCAACGCAGCTCGATTTCGTGTCCTGATGAAGATTTCGTCGTCTTGAGTTTTTTATCGGAATCTTAAAATCCGACGGCCGAAATTTACAACATCTTTAACGCTTCCATGTGTGAAATCCAAGCATTCATCGTACAAGAGGTTCGATCTAGAGATGTCTACGGACCTTACACACATAATGCAATTGGTTTCGTGGACATGCCACCGCCGGTCAAAATCAAGGCAATTCATGACATGCCACAGCCTACAACCCTCCATGAACTACGTTCTCTCCAACGACAGCTAGCTTGCATTCGAAGGTTCATCTCAAACCGCTCAGGATGATGCAAACCCTTTTCACACTTGCTAAAGAAGGACACTCCGTTCAATTGAGAAGAGGCGTGCTAGGATGCACTCAATGACATCAAGCAGTACCTGTTGAATGCATTGGTACTCTCTACTCTAGTGTTAGGAAGGCCTCTCATCATATACGTCACTGCCCTTGATGAATCACTAGGGGCACTCCTAACGCAGAACATTGATGAAGGGAAAGAGACAATGCTTTACTATCTCAGCAGCGGTAGCCAACTTTGTGTGTCACCACATCATCTACCGATTCGGGGTTCCAGTCCGAATAATCTCTAATAATGGTCCCCAGTTCAAAAGCCATCATGTTGATCGCCTAACCAACCAATTCGGCATCCAGTTGAAGTACTTGACTATGTACTACCCTCGAGCCAACGGTTTGGCTGAGGCATTCAACAAAACTCTGTGCGGGGTGCTCTGTAAGTCAGTTTTGAAGTCAAAGAAGAATTAACACGAGAAGCTGCCTGAAGCTCTGTGGGCTTATCCCACCACCACTCGGAATGCTACAAACTCCACTCCTTATTCCTTGGTCTATGGAAGTGAGGAGGTCTTACCCCTCAAGGTTCAAATACCCTCACTCAGTGTCGCTATACATCATGGACTAATTGAAGATGAAAGGGTCAGGCTCCATTACCAAGAGTTGGATGCCCTTGACGAAAAGAGACTAGATGCCCAGCAGATTCTCGAGCTCAATGAAGGAAGAATGAAAAGAGCCTTTGACAATGCTGTCAAGGTTCGCTCATTCGCTCGTGGGGATCTAGTCTTAACATTCAAGAGACAGATTGTCCTGCATTGGTGCCGCAAAGGAAAATTTGAACCCATGTGGAAAGGTCTGTTCATAGTTAAAAAGGTTACACCAAACAGGGACTATGTACTGACAAACTCGGATGGAGGAGAAGTAATGCCCCCTATCAATGGGTGATACCTAAAGAAGTATTATCCTTATTGAAGCAATGCCCCCTAGGGAAGTTACAAAGCTCTCGTGTTTGAGGATAAGAGGACGGTTATAGGCTAAAAAGAAACACTCTCCTCATGAAGAAGAAGCAAAACCACAAAAGAAATGTCTTCCTCATGAAGAAGAAGCAAGCCCACCAAAGAAACGCTCTCCTCATGAAGAAGAAGCAAAACCACTTGGAGAAGATAGCTTCAGTATCAACCAAGGGGATGGTTAAGAGCCAAAAGAAGAAGCCAACAATTTTTTAGTTAGCTTCAATTCATCTGACAAGGCATGGCTAGCTTCCAAGGAACCGGCCCATGCTGGAACAACATGGACTTCACAGTTGTGCTAGAGGACTTGGCTTCTAATAGACTGCGGCGGCACGACCTTCTCTTTTGCTATCACTCTTGACCCCCGCAATACATCGCTGTCCATGATCATCACTGCACGCGACTCAACACCCCACATAGCCATCACCGTGCGCAACACAATACCGTGTTCTACCATCACCAGGGGCAAGGCAATGCCGCGTGAGCCTATTGGCACGAGCAGCATGCTCTCGAAAGTGGCTATCGCTGAGCGTGGCCTAGGGACATGCAACGGCGGCATTGCATGTGACTTAATGATGCACATGCCCTTGTTGTACCTCGGCTCCCACTATCCCCAATTCCTAGAGGGCATTAACCCTTGTGCTTCTTCAGTTTCCCCAGCTACCTACCCATGGCGACCATCCACCTTCTCACGACCTTTTATCTCCTCCGCAAACTTTTAGGTTTAACTGAGAACACTCCTCCTGTTCTTTCCCCAACCGGCGTTGCCTCTCCCTGACGAAATCACTTTGTCGCCAGCCAGAAAGCCCTTCCCCACCTTCAACTAGTTACCGGAGTTAGCGAAAAACCACTGAAAATTCCAAAAAACTTCTCTGTGACCCTGCGAATCTCTCTTCTCCTTGCTTCTGCACTTCAACAATTCGCCACAAACTCACCGGTATCCCGTTGAGTTCCCGGTGACCCACTGCTGTTCCCCCTCTTCTCCTCTAATAACTAGAGGACCAACAGAGCCCTCTGAACTCTCTATAACCTCCCTTTAACCACGAAACAAACAGAGAATCACTCAAACCCCAGAAGAAGCACCATTGCAAAAACTCGTTAAAGCCTCGAGAAACTCTGTTCCTTTCTTAGAAAGCCTTGGCGTTCCCCGAAACAGCTCACAATCACACTTTAAGGACTCGCGACCCCCTAAAGCTCGCCATAAAAGTTCCTAAGACCCTGCCTCTGCAAGCTTTAGCTGGGAAGCCCTCGCCGAAAATCCCTTCCCAGATGCTCTGGCTCTCTCTCTCTCTAAAAATCTCTTCTACTATTTTACCCTTCAATAAAACAATAAAAGGGGGTTTTCCCCCCTTTTATACTCAGCAGTGCCACCAATTGCCCTTCACAAAGTTGAATGATGCTCCAATCCCCAGCCGCTCAGTCCGGGGCGGGTCAAAGCCCAAGACCTGAAAAGGTCATCGCCACGCACTTCACCCAAAAGGCCATCACCATGCGCTGCGTAAGATGTTATCACTGCGCACCTTCGTCAAGGGCCATCGTTGCATGCTGTTGTTAAGGGCCATCACTGCGAACCTTCACCCAGAGGTTATCACTGCTCTCTATGTTAAAGATTTAATGCCACGCTCTTCAATAAGTGTGCAACGCCGTGTGTGCATCACCTAGGCCTAATGCCGCATGCGCCATCCAACACTTAGTGTCGTGATCATGCCACAACACTCCCATCTGGACCATTGTCCTACTGCCTAAGGAGGTTCATTCCTTGTGCCACAGTCTCACTCCTCAGGGAGTCCAGTTTCCAGTGACCACTCTGTTCCCCATGGAGTCGCATTCCTTCACCACACCACGGTCCGTGCTGCATGACCTTAAACAACACCGCTATGGTTCAAACTATATGATCTTAAACTGTAGCAGAGGTCTAGTTGCACGACCTTAAACTTCTTAGTCCTTGTCGCACGACTTAAAATTGTATGATCGAGGTCCAAACTATATGACCTTAAACTGTAGCGGAGGTCTAATTGCACGATAATAAGCAGCTTAGTCCTTGTTGCCGGACTAAAAACTATACGACCATGGTCCAAACTACATGACCTTAAACTGTAGTGAGGGTCTAGTTTCACAACCTTAAATTGCTCAGTCCTCATCACCTGACTCTAAACTGCATGACCATGGTCCAGCTGTGTGACCCTAAACCATAGTGCACATCCTGGCCGCATGATGTTAAAAGGCTTAGCGTCATGGTCCAAACTATATTTCCCTAAACTATAGCAGAGGTTTAGTTTCACGACCTTAAACTGCATGGTCCTAGCCACACAACTTTAAAATGGCATAGTGATGGTCCGAGCTACAAGACCCTCAAACTATAACGCACGGCGTGACAAATGGCCCACACACATAACTTTAACCGAGAGATGGACCACCTCTGTGCTAGGGTGTATTTCATCAACATCTCCGATGGAGTTAGATGTCTACAAAAGGTCATACCTACCCCTTTAATCCCCAATGAGTCTTTTCACACCGACATCCCAATGAGAGTCAAACCCTATTGGGACCTGCTAACCCCAAGGAGTTAGGTCCATGCTTGTCTTCTCAACCCCCAGTGGGGTTACGCATGTACTCCAGGCTGTCATCCCCAATGGAGTTACATGAAGCCCCATCATTATCCCCATGGAGTCATACTAGCCCTTCTAATCCCCAGTGAAGATTCAATTCCACTTATCACTCTTCGTAGGGCCACCATCTTCATTTAAAGCTCTTCGCTTGTGAACTACCTTAACTATGTTATCCCCAGGATGTCAGATTGTTATTCACAGACCTATCCCCCATGGAGTTTCATCCACATGGTGACCCACATAATGGTCCGCGCTGCATGATCTAAAACTGCATAACCATAGTCCTAATTGCAGGAACTTTAAACTGCACAGTCCTGGTCCATGTTGCTTGACCTTAAACTACAAAACCATGGTCCAAACTATATGACCTTAAAAACTGTAGCGGAGGTCTAGTTGCACGACCTTAAACTGCATGATCCTAGTTGCATGACTTTAAACTGCATAACCATGGTCCAAGCTATATGACCTTAAACCATAGTGCACATCGTGACAGCATGACGTTAAACTGCTTTGCTTAGGTCCAGGAGGCATGACCTTAAATACGCCCCCATACATGTTCAGATGCCCTTTATGTGCACCTTCAAGTACGTCTTCCCTACCGACCCATTCGTGTGCCCGCACCACCTTCCCCAGTGAGTCCATTCATCATTACCATCATTCACCATTCCCCAGTGAGTCTTACCCATGCTCAATAAATGGTGAGCCATCTCACCACCCATACTCGCCGTCAGCTAGTGGATCATCATTTTTCACCACTCTTCACCCACCATCTATCCTTCTTAGGTAGCCTCGTGCCATTTCCCCAAAGTAAGTCAAAACTATTACCATACTCACTCCATGACCACTACAGACTGTTATTCATCACCATTACAGTTCGGCTGTATGACCCTAAACTATAGTGCAGGTCTCGGCTGCATGACGTTAAAAGGCTTCACACAGGTCTCGAAGGCATGATGCTAAACATGCCTTCACATAAAAACGGGCATGGTGTACACCTGGACAAGGGAACGCCATTATTAAAAATGTCAGGTGAGCATGGTCACGAAACCATGAGTAAGAGATTTTCGTGGAAACAAAAACCCAGGCATGATGAGATCCTCAAAAGGGCATCATGAGAAAAAATGGATGACAAGGGTGGACATGACTACAAGGTCATGGGTAAAAGAGCCTAGAAATAACAGAAGTCAGTGAAAATTGTCTTTACGGTGCCGCTTCCCAAGTTCAAGGGAAAACCCGTAAAAGGGCGCTTGGACTGAAAAAATAGGTTGACGAACTATCGCCACCTTAGTCGACACTCACTTTTCAAACAGGCATAATTCCATCGAGGTCTACAAAATCCTCGAATGCCAGCATCTAATCACAACACCAAATGGCTCATCAGGGAGTGAGAGCCACATAAGATCTCCCACATTTCAACATCAACAACAACAAGAGTCCTTGACGGTGAGGATGATGACCAAAAGATCTCTTCGAAACGTTAGAAAACCATCTCGAAGGCAAGAAACTAATGAAGATAGGGTTTAACCTGTCAGAGACTTCAAGGTATTCCTCAGATCTGAAGGCCACAAACTAATTTTAAAAGAAGATGATAGAGAATATGGGGAAAATCAAATTATGATCTGAGGCCAGATCCACCCAGAAACGAGCGGATCTATTCTCATATCAGTGGCATCGCCAGCATTGATCCGAATATGAAACACGAAATAAAAAACAAAAACTAATCTAATCTAATTAAATTGAAATAAAAGCAGAAAATAAATAGTAAAAGAGTAAGAAATGATACCAACCCAGACCAGATGGCCCAGGACACTTGAGCCTTCGAGGGCTTGCCCGTACCAAAACTGGTGTCCTCTTTGTCTCTCTTTCTCCAAGTGTTGACCGAGCCTTAGCATGGTTGAATGCTTTTATGATCTAAAGATAGCTTAGAACTTGGGTTTCTTAGGTTAGGTTTTTCTTTCTCTGGGTTCTCTCTCTAACTTCTAGTCTCCCACTTCCCAACTCTCTTTTTTTTAACCTACACGTCCCACCTTTTTAAGAGGTGTCCCTAGTCTCCCACGTGCCATCTCCTTCCCAAAAAAAAAACAGGATGTCAGTTTATTTTTCTTAGAAACTTAATAGGGATGTAGAATAAATAACTACTAAAACATGAGGATTTTCTCGGTGTAAAATAAATAACTACTAAAAGGTGGGGATTTGCTAGGTGTAGAATGGATAACTATTAGAAGCTAGGGAATTTCTAGGTGTGGATCATAGGATGGGACCATGGATTGTGGTGGTCTATGGTTTAAGGGTCTACTAAAATAGTGTGGTCCTATGTATTTAGGAAAACCATTGAATTTGCCAATTTTAAAATGGTGTGTCTACAGTTGCCCCCCTTTGGCACTCCCTGTCCTTCGAGGGACAGGTGAGTGGCAAAGAAGGAGACACTCTTTGACGCTTAGGTGAATGTCAAAGATAATGCAGACATACTAAATTTCTTCCTGAGGTCACATGGTCAGAGGACACACCAAGTAATCCCTCCAAGTCATTGCATTCATCGAGCTCACCCACCTAGGGTATTTTTCCTCCTAGGGTTTTCGACATAAAATGTCAATGATTTACACAAGCTTGAAACTCGAGTTGGATTTTTTGGCCATGCCACTTAACTTCAGAGTTTTCACAATTTCAAATTATTAAACCTGGCATTTTTTTTTATTTCCTTAGGGTTTCTTAAGGATTTCTATAGGTTTTTCCTATTTAGGAAAAGGCTTGTTTGAGAAAAAGGCTTGTCTGACCAATTCTGAAGAGAAAGAGATGAAGAGATGAGGCGACAACACGGTAAATCATCTTTTACGAGTGTCCAAGCTCCTTCTTTTTAGAAGATGTTTTACAGATTTTGAAAAGAGGAAGAGATTCAAAATAGAACCCAGAGCAAGGATAGGTTACGATTTTAATAAAGAACTTAAAGTTTTTAAAAACACAAGTCATATAGGGAAAATTTTGAAGAAAGATATTTTGAAAAACAAATTTTGATTAACAGTTTTAACTCCTGCAACCATAGAGCCCTCTAAGAAGTTTACCGTCATGCAGCGATGGAAGGTGTAGCTGACAGTTATACTCATACAATCGTGGAGCTTTCTTTATTTTTCATTATTATTACTATTATTTTTTTGTTTCCCCTGTTGAGGGGTGGTTTTCTTTTAATGTAGGTCTTATAGTTTAACCACTTGTGACCCATTTGGTGGACCCTATGTGAGTGTATCGTGTCCTTGCTTGAATCTTCGAGATGAGGAATCATCAAGTATTTCTTTATCTTCCAACCTCAGCTCTTGTGTTACAATTCAAGGAGAGTTCTCTGGAGTTTCGAGCGAAATAGAACCTTGAAAATACAGGATACTGCCCCTGAGTGTTTAGAATATCTTTGGATTTTCAATTTTGTTCCTCCACCACCTACCTTTCGAAGCTTCAAATGATCTAGGTCCATAACAATGTTCCGTTAAGCTAATGCTTATTGATTTTCTTTTAACACCACTTTGACTCAAGAGGAAGAAGAGAGATGTTTAGAGAGAAAAGACTTTGGGGACTAGAAGAAAGGAGAGAGCTTCTTCTTTTTCATGGCCCTGGAGTCCCTTTTCAAGTGTTTAGCTCGGTAGCCTTTTTTCCACTGTTTGGGGTTCCTTTTAGATTTTTAGCCCAGCGGTTTCTTTTTTTTTTTATCTCCCTGTGGTCCCTTTCGGGTGTTCTGACCGGTAGCCTTTTCTCTAACGCTTAGGGTTTCTTTCTGATTTTAGCCTAGTGGACTTTTTTATTTAAGAAGAAAACAATGACAAAGGAAGAGGGGGAGGAGGAAGAAGAATCAAAGGTGCCCCTTTTTTTTTCTTTGTTAGCAATTCGCCTTAAGATCATAAAAGAATTCAATCATCTTTCCCTCCCAGTGGCAGAGAGGTTCTAATATCAGTCTTCCTCAGATTTCCCTAGACCCAGGTTGCCATCCAAAATCTCTTTGACAATGATTGCTGAATCTCAGTTGAACTTTTCCTTTAAACTGCTTCACTTGAACCTTGATTTTGGGACTAAAAGTCACTCTCAGTTTCCTAATCCCTCAGTCTTCTGTATGGACGGATAGGCTCATCAGGGTTTTTCCATTAATGGAGTACTTTATGTTACACATTAGGTGTTAATGTCTTTTGAAGTGTGAGGCATGAATGCCTCATTTGGTTATTTACAAGTGGTGAGTGATCACCCAACTCCTTTTCAGTAATCTTTTTCATTGCAAATTTCGAATTTCTTTTCAAAGGTTAACTCCGTGGTAGGCTCCTTCTCAGTGCTCAAGCTTAGGTGAGACTCTCGCACAAGAGGAGTGGTTGAGTTGATATTAGATGGCCTTACGGTATGTTCGGAGTCAAAGAAGAAGGGTTCAATCTCGTTAGTTGCCCCTATTGTATTAAATGGCCTTATGGCGTGTTGGGAATCAACAAACAAGGGTTCAATCTCATTAGTTGTCCCTATTATACCTTCTTCATGAGAGGAGTTTGCCCCTATTGTATTAAATGGCCTTATGGCGTGTTGGGAATCAACAAACAAGGGTTCAATCTCATTAGTTGTCCCTATTATACCTTCTTCATGAGAGGAGTTTGCCCCTATTGATTATTTTGATGGGGTTGGCCTTGCAAGGCTTTCTGTTCCGTTGGGAACTTGTTCTTCACAGGATGAATTTTCTTGATATGGTGGTGCTCCGATTATCGGAGTTGTGCTCATGTTGTGAATGACTTTTAGAGAGCCTGCCTCTTGAGAAGGTAACATGGTTGGATTTTCAATATCCAATTCTTGATCCCAGATTTGTGGATCATTCAAGAAATCTTGTGAAGGTGGCCCAGGTGGGCCCTGTAGAATTTCCAAAGGTTCGAGCTCTAACAACTCTAGTGAAGATGCTAAATCTTTGGGAATAGTCAAATTTTGGCTCTTTGCTTCTCCATCATCTATAACTGGGTTCACCTTGAGAGTTGACTCAGTTAAGTCTTTTAAGCTTAACTCCACATCCCATATAAGTGGGTTGGCCAAGAAGTCTGGTGAAGGTGGCCCAAGTGGGCCCCTTAGAATTTCCAAAAGTTCGACTTCTTTGATATTTGAGGTGTTGGCCCCATGTTTGGAAGCATAGTAGGAGACTTTGGGGTGTCGACCCCTTGTTTTGAAGATGATCCCTTCTCGTTGATCTGGATCACATCAATTTCTAACACATCGTCCTCATCATATTGATCCCACTTAAGTGGGTCGTCAAGGTTTTGAGGTGAAGGGTTTCCTTTTAGCATTTGCTCATTTTCCCCCTCACAAGTTATTGCCCCAGAATTAAGGTTTTTCTTGTCGTTATGGGCTTGGGAATCCATAGCTTCAAAACCTTGGTTGAGCTTATGCTTGAGTTCATATTGCTTTTGCGAGTTTGATTCGTTGCCACACACGTATGAACATTTATTGTGTTAACTTGGAAGTACAGGTTGAAGGGTTCATATGCCCTAGTGTGACTCTTGATCATGGGGATTTCTTGTGCCACTTTTGGGAGTGTATTTTGGAGTGAAATTCTATATGCGATACCCTTTCTTCTTCCCTTTCTTCGGTTATGGGCTTCGAGCTAAGTTCATCCTAACTACTTTGATCTTGAGTATCCTTAGTCATTAACTCCTGGGTGAGGTTATGCTCATTTTATTCTTCATTTACTAGACTTTCCAGTTGATTTCTTCTTGTGCTCCAAGGCTTTTGTGGACGGTCTTCGGGTGTGGGCACATCTTATGATTCTTCTAAGTTAATCAGGTTGACATCAGTATTCTTTGTCAAGACATCTAGAGTTTCTGATTCTTCTCTACCATCAACATCTTCCTTTCTGACACTTATCATGCTGTTATCGATGAGATCTTGAGCTCTATGTTTGAAAGCTCGACATTTCTCAGTGCTATGGGCATAGTTTTGATGCCAATTGCACCATTGGGATGTATTACCTCCATGGAAAGGAGGAATCTTGGTTGTTGTCAGAGCCTTGCGTTAATCAACTTCTTAATGACATCGGTCATAGGCTCATAAATGGGAGTGAACTCCCTTGGTGTGAAAGTCTTCATTCTCCATGTGGTAGAATAAATTTTAGTCTTTTCTTGTGAATGGTTTGCAGAAGGGTTGCTTTTCTTGATCATGTTCACTTCTCCTTCTTGAGAAAGTTTTTCGGCTGCGGCTTTAACTTCCTTAGCTCGCTCATATCGTGATATTCTTTCAAGCATAATATCAAATGAGTAAGGGACTGCCCCCATACTGAAGAACATGACATATTCTGGAGTCATATTCTCTAATGCCATGCTTACGTTCACAGCTTCATGGAGTGGAGTTTCAATAACTTGCATAGAGGCCTCTCTAAATCTGGTTATAAACAAGGAAGAAGACTCGCCCAACTTCTATTTGGTGGAAGTTAACTCACCAAGGGTGAGGGGTCTTGATATAACGGGAGGAAAATTACTTAAATATTTCATCAGGAGTTGCTTGAGGGTTATCCTTCATGACTCTTCGGTACCACATCAAGGGTTCTTTTAATAAGCTATGCTAGAACATGACCTTAAGTTGGTTGGGCCGGTCTCACAGTGTGTGGACCATCATTAAGTAGGCTTTTATGTGTGCCTCAGGACCCCCTTTTCCTGGAAATCTGTTTTTGAACTGTGGCATCACAAACCCCACTGGTAGATCTTCTAAGTTTCTTAGAATTTCTTGTACATAAGCTTTAAGAGTTGAGAAATCCCATATTCTCGTTTTCTCTAAAGAATCTTGGAGGTGTTTCATATGAGTGACTGGAGCCGTCGTTATAACTGTGAGCTGGCTCGGTTGTATGGTCTGTTGAACCTGACTTTGTGGTATGTGGCTCGTATAAACTGGCCGTGGGGCCCATGTAGCAGGTTGCCCCAAGAACTGAGCCTGAGGTATGTGTTGAACTTGATGTGCCAGTTGTCAGCTTGTAGACTCACTCGAGTTGAAGACTCTACCCATTACTCGGAGGTTGCACAACTTGGCCATGCAAGGAGGCCTACAGGATAGGATTACCACTTAACTTGGATGGACGATTCAAGTTGCTATGACAACTAAACCTCTGAGCTTGGGTAGCTAGGTCTACCTGACCTTGACCTTGTGTTTATAGTGCAGAATCGAGAGACCTAACAATGTAGATCTCTTAGATCTGACACTTTCAACTGATAAAACATAAATGAAAAAGTAATGGTAGAGAAAGTGGGAACAATTGAATTCAAATCTGAGATCAGATCTTCCCATAAACGAGCAGATCTGCTCAAAACACAATTATCAATCAGGATGAATCGAAGCCAGATCAAAATAAAATAAATAAAATAAAAGAAAAGAGGAAATGAAGGAGAAGAAAATACCAAACAGAGCCGGATGCCCGGGCTTCCTGAGCCTTCGAGGGCTCGTCCTTATCAGAACCGGTTCCTTTTGCCCTTGTGGTCCAGATGTCGATCAGCAAGTCTCCGGTAGTAGTAGGGTGCTTGTGCCCTAGGAATGGTTTAGATCTAGGGTTGTTGTGCCCTAGGTCTTGGTTCACTCAAGCTTAAGATGAGGTTTAGGGTTTTCTTAGGGAAGGTCTCTCTACTCTCCTAGGGTTTCTCTTCTGGCCTAAATTTTTTAAAAGTCTCGTACCTCCTCAACCCTCTCATTTTTCATCCTTTTATGGTCACTCAAGGTGAGTTCATCTGAACGAGGGATTTTTTGGGGCAGAGTTATCTCGTAACCAACAAATCCCTTGGTCTAACCAATATTTAAGTTTTTAAAATTCAGATTTGACCAACGCGGATAGAATCACATGGCCAAAATACCCATAAGATAACCCTAAAAACACAAAAAATACATAAAAATTATTTGGGCCTAAACACGGCTGGGCCAAATAAGGAATGCTCCTAATTGAAAATTTTCTTTTCAAGTTGTATCTTAGCCTCTTTTGAAGCTACCAGTTCAAAATGGATTTGTTTGCTATTTTTAATGATTGTTTTGGTAAAATAAGGCATTTGCAAGATGACTTGGGGGACACGCCCTGTGTCGCCTAGGAGGCACGCCTCGTGTTGCCCAAACCAGAACTGGTCCAAATTGATGTTTTTCAATTTGTGTGTCTTCCTCACCTCTTGTAAAGCTCTCAGAGAAAATTTACGTTAAAATAGATTTTTTTACTGTTTTTAATGATTTTTCTGTAAAACAACGCATTTACTAGATTCCGGGTCAAAACATGCATCTATTAGGTTCTGGGCTAGCAGAATTGTTCCGACGTACAGGGTAAGTTGTGTGACTTATGGATTTTGGGTTTACTAGGTTAATTTGATCCTAAGGGTCTAAGAAAACCATAGAACTTGCCAGATTTAAAGCGGGTGTCTACAGTTGCCCCTCTTTGGCACTCCCTGTCCTTTGAGGGATAGGAGAGTGGCAAAGAAGTAGACATGGCCGTTCCCTATCCTTCGAGGGGCAGGCAAACGCACACTCCATAGGTGAGTAGCAACAGTAGACTCTTTGACACTTTGTGTCTTCGAGGGGCAGGAGAATGTCAAAGATGAATGTCATCCCGACGTCACGTGGGCAAATGGCACACGAACTATCCCTTCAAGTCATCGTGCTCTCATGCTCACCCACCTAGGGCATTTTCATCCTGGGGTTTTCGTCATGAAGTGTCGGCGAGCTACGCAACCTTCAAACTCAAGGTGTATTTTACAGCCATTCCACTTGACCTTAAGGGTTTTCTCAATTTGAAATTTTTTAACCCTGGTAATGTCTTTGATCTCCTTAGTGTTTCCTAAGGCTGTCTATAGGGAAATACTTTCTATAGGACGAGACTTTTTTGATCAATTCCAAATAGAGAGGCGAGGTAACAACGCAGTATTCGAGGCAATGCGGTGTTCATCATATACGGGTGTCTAAGATCCTTTGTTTTTTACAAGTCTTTTTAGAAAGTTTTGAATGTAGGAAGGGATTTGAAACAGAACTCGGAGCAGGGACAGGCTACGATTTAAAAAAATAAATTAAAATTCTTGAAAACACAAGACATAAAGTTTTTGAAAATAGAAGACATATGGTGAAAATTTTGAAAAGAGAAAGATATTCCAAAAACAATGTTGGGTAGTAATTTCAACTCCTGCAACCATAGAGCCCCTCTAAGCAGTTTAGTGTCATGCAGCGATGGATGATACACCCAACCTTTTACGTCATACAGGGATAGACAGTACCGGTCTTGGCTCTTCTACATCGCATGAGTTTGACATTGAACTGGATAACCCGACCTTTTATGTGATATGGGGCTAGACGTTACCTGTTTCGGCTCTTTTACGTCGCACGAGTTTGACATATTAGCTCGGTTTATTAATGTCGCACGAGTTTGACGTGTTAGCTCATTTTTTTAAAGTCGCATGAGTTTGACATGTTAGCTCATTTTTTTAAACGTCTCACGAGTTTGACGTCTTAGCTCAATTTTTTAACGTTGCACGAGTTTGACATGTTAGCTTGGTTTGTTAATGTCGCATGAATTTGACGTGTTAGCTCGGGTTTTTAACATCGCGCGAGTTTGACGTGCTAGCTCGAGTTTTTAACGTTGCGTGAGTTTGACATGTTAGCTCGGGTTTTTAATGTCGCACGAGTTTAACGTTTTAGCTCAGTTTTTTAATGTCGCACATGTTAGTTCGGTTTTTTAACATCACAAGGGTTTGATGATCTGAATTCTGGTTAGTAGTTTAGGCTCATGCCACCAAGGAGCAAAATATTTTGAAGTCGGTTGGCAGTTTAAGCTCATGCCACCGAGGAGCAAAGATTTTGGAATCGGTTGGCAGTTTAAGCTCATGCCATCAAGGAGCAAAAGATTTTGAAATCAGTTGGCAGTTTAAGATCACGCCACCAAGGATCATATTTATTATGTTTTGGCTGGGCGACACCAGGTGTGTCGCCCATAAAAATGTTTTCTATTATTTATTTATTTTATTAAGTGTTGCGACCCCTATTGTGAGGTCTTTCTGAACTTTGCCCCTGTTGTGGGGAGTTTGAATTTTTTATGTTTTTTTAATTGCCCTTGTTGAGGGTTCTTTGCTAAGCTTGCCCTTATAAGTGTCCAACTTTATTCATCGAAGCATATTAGAACACTTTCTTTGCACATACTTTTCAAACTCAGCCCCCTAGTTGTAGGGTTTTTGTCTTGAATTTATGACTATTGGGTCGTTGTACTCACACACGGGGATAAGCTTGCCCCATTTTGCCTCAGGGGATCATGTCGAGAGAAAAATGCTCCTAGACTAGCCAATTTTATCATTGGAAAGGTTCACCCATCTCTTATATGTGGTAGTTGGTAGTTATACTCATAAAACCATGGAGTGTGTGACTAACAATTTAACCTCTTGTAGTGATGGAGGAAGTCCCTTATAAAAGGAGAGAGTTTTTGAAAATGGATGATTTTAACAATCAAATTGAAACAACATTTTCAAAAGGGATGGGCCTTACAGTTTTGCTACCTGTGGCCCCTTTGGTGGT
>NW_006494789.1:3557629-3603012 GCF_000471905.2 Amborella trichopoda
CAGAAATCACGAAGTTGTTTTCTTACCTTTGGAGCTTTCATCCTCTGCTTCGCTGATCCATAGAGAGTCCTCTAGATTCTTGCTGGGCTTCCATCTTGGAGGGTCTCAATGTTTTTCAGGGTTCTTCAAAATCACTTCCGTTTTCCATTCATTTCACCCTCCTACATCTTTCTGAGTTGGCTCTGTTGGGAACCTACAGGGTTTAGGAGAAGTCTTCATCCTTAGGGTCTACTTGTGTAGTATTATTGGAACTTGCAAGTACTTGTTTGTACTTGATTGCTTTGCATCGAAAGCTCTTTCTTGGAGATCTTTTTATTCCTTTTACCCGTGGGGCCTTTTCAAGTTTTCACCATGTCCATTATTTTTTTTTTTTTTTTTTTCTCTTATTTTTCTTTGTGATGCCTTTTCATGTTTTTACCACGTTTTTTAGCCCGTTACGGGTAGTATTTTCTGAGATACATTGCATTAATGGAATCGTTGAGTTCGTAGCCCTCCTGATTTTTTAGTTTGTAAGAACTGCCTGCATGCACTCTGGTAACCACGAATGGCCCCTCTCAATTAGGTTTGAATTTGCCTAAAGCGTGTGGATTTGCAGGAGTGTGGAAGATTTTTTTGAGTAGTGTGTCTCCTTCTCTGAATTGTCGAGGAACAACTTTTCTTTGGTATGCCCTCTCGGTTCTACGCTGATAAGCAACGATATTCTGTGTTTCTCGTAGTTGTTTTTCATCTAAGTCAATGAGGGCAGTGATTCATGATTTGATCTTTTGTTCCTCATCTGAATTTTTATGAATAAGGATTCGGAGGGATGGTATCTCAACCTCGATAGGTAACACTGCTTTCATACCATACACCAATGAGTATGGGGTCATGCTAGTATGAGTCTTCTCAGTTGTCCGGTAGGCCCATAGGGTGTCATTTAGCTTGCCTTAACTAACGCATCTGAAGCCACAAGAGACACTTCTCCATCGTTCTCATTTTTTTGCTCTATTTCGTTTTTGATCCTTGGTGGGGACGGGTCATGTTCATTCCTGATGTAGAATGGCAGCGTGGTGATTTCTGGAGGAATATCAACCATTAAAGCAAGGGTTGCAAGGGTATCGGCGAACCAATTATTTTCCCTAGTTACATGTTGAATGGTGATTTTATTAAAATATGGAATCATCTTTTCCACCTTTTCTTGATAGGGTTTGAGCTTTTCTTCTTTCACCTTCCAAATCCTTGAACTTGGTTTATGGCGAGTAAGGAGTCACCTATCACTCGTATTTGCTGAATTTTTATTCCCATGGCATTCTCAAGCCCGGCTATCAAGGCTTAGTATTTAACAATGTTATTGGTACATGGGAAATTCAATCTAATGGCTGTTGGTAATAAAATTTTCTCGGGTGAGCATAGTATAACTCATACACCTGACGCATATTCATTCTTTGCACCATCGACGTATAACTCCCAAATTGAGTCCTTCATTGTGAAGAGGTTCTCATCGGGGAGATCCATGTTAATGGGAATGTTATTTGGCAGTGCGTGTTCAGCTAAGTGGTCAGCAATGGCTTGTCCTTTGACCGATTTTTGAGTGACATACTCAATCTTGAACTCGCTCAGTATCATTCTCCACTTCACGAAATGTCTGTTGAGGACTGAGCTCTCTAATAGGTACTTGAGTGGGTCAGTTTTTTATATGACCTTGATTGAATGAGACAAGACAAGATCCATTTTTGAGCTCGTTACGGGTAGTATTTTCTGAGATACATCACATTAATGGGGCCATTGAGTTCATACCCCACCTGATTTTTTATCTTGTAAGAGTTTCCTGCGTGCACTCGGGTAACGATGAATGGCTCCTCCCAATTAGGTTTGAACTTGCCTAAAGGTTGTGGATTTGCAGGAGTGTGGAAGATTTTCTTGAGTACCATGTCTCCCTCTCTGAATTGTTGAGGAACAACTTTTCTTTAGTATGCCCTCTCGATTTTACGCTGGTAACCAACGATATTCTGTGTTTCTAGTAGTCATTTTTCATCCAAAGCAACGTGGGCAGTGATTTGTGCTTCGATCTTTTGTTCCTCTACCCATTTGGTGAAGTATTATGTAGCTGTTAATATAAAACGGTGGCCATTCGAGGCTTTTGGTGAAATCATTCCAATGATATCAAGACTTCACTACTCTGCTAGTACTTGGTCAATTTCATGCTGATCAAGGCACCGTAGAATGATGCTAGCAAAGAATTTTTTGAATTGGAGATCATCTCTTACTAAGAATCCCATAGAAAACCTTTTGAAGGCTTCTTTATCCTTTTTGTTGGCTCCTTCGGGGTATAAACCATTTGTTAACAGGGACAAAACATCGTGGAATGATGGTTTTGCTTTAACTAGCGCATCTTAAGTCACGAGAGACACTTCCCCATCGTTGTCATTTTCTTGTTCTATTTCTTTTTCAATCCTCGGTGGGGAAGGTTCATGTTAACATTGTGATTTCTAGAGGAATATTAACCATTGAAGCAAGGGTCACAAGGGTGTCGACGAATAGATTATTTTCCCTAGTCATGTGCTGAAAGGTGATTTTCTTAAAATGTGGGATCATCTTTTCCACCTTTTCTTGAAAGGGTTGGAGCTTTTCTTCTTTCACTCTCCAAATCTCTTGAACTTGGTTTATGACGATTAAGGAGTCACCAATCACATGTATTTGTTGGATTTTCATTCCCATTGCATTCTCAAGCCCAGCTATCAAGGCTTCATATTCAGCAATGTTATTGGTACATGGAAAATTCAATCTGATGGCAGTTCGCAATAAAATCTTCCTGGGTGAGCTTAATATGATTCCTATACCTGACTCGTATTCGTTTTTTGCACCGTCGAAGTATAGCTGCCAAATCGAGTCCTCAATTATGAAGAGGTTCTCATCAGGGAGATCCGTGTTAATGGGAATATTGCCTGGCCGTGCGTGTTCAGCTAAATGGTCAGCAATGGATTGTCCTTTGACCAATTTTTGAGTGACATACTCAATCTCGAACTTGCTCAATAACATTCTTCACTTCGCCAAATGTCCGTTGAGGACTGGCCTCTCCAATAGGTACCTGAGTGGGTCAATTTTTGATATGAGCTTGACTGAATGAGATAATACACAATGTCTTAGTTTCTGCATGGCCCACACAAGTGTTAAGCAGTGTTTCTCCACATCTGTATATCTTGTCTCATAATCAACCATGGTTTTCCTGATATAGTATATTGTTTGTTTTGTTCCATGGTCGTTATATTGTCCTAACATTGCCCCCAAGGTCTTGTCTTTCCCTGACATGTATAGGAACATGGGTTTATCTGGACTAGGAGGACTAAGGATGGGAAGTTTGGTGAGTTACTCCTTCATTTGATCGAGCGCTTCTTGACATTCATTGTCCCATATGAATGGGGTGTCCTTCTTATGGAGTCTATTGAATGGTGTGCACTTATCCGTCAGTTGTGAAATGAAATGCCCTATGGCTTGTATGCGACCTTGAAGCCCACAGATTTCTCTAATGTTCCGGGGAGGAGGCATTTCAGTGATGGCTCGTATTTTGGATGAGTCCACCTCAATGCCTCTTTGGCTCACTATAAAGCCTAGTAATTTATCGGATTCAAGTCCAAAGGCACATTTTTGTGGATTGAGTTTGAGTTGATGTTTCTAGAGTCTTTCGAAAATGATTCTCAGGTTGGTGAGATGATCAATATAGTCTTCCATAATGGTATGCATTAGATCATGGAAGATCTTAGTCATTGCCCATTGATTAGTTGCTCCTGCATTTTTTAGATCGATGGGCATGACTTTGTAACAGTAGGTTCCCCATTGCATTATGAATGATGTCTTGGTTTGCTCTTCTTCTGCCATGAGGATTTGGTTGTAACCCAATAAGCCTTCCATGAATGACAACATCTCGCGACCTACAGTGTTGTCGACCAAGGCATCTATGTTTGGTAATGGAAAATTGTCTTTGAGACATGCCTTATTGAGGTCTCGGTAGTCGATTCACACTCAGATCCTCCCGTCTTTCTTGGGTACGACCACTATATTGGCCAACCATTCCGAGTAATCGACGGGGTCAACGGGGAGGATGAACTTCTCCTTGAGCAGCTTGTCGATCTCTTCTTTAAATTTGAGCTCAAGGTGGGTCTTTTGATGTCAAAGTTTCTGCCTTACAAGCTTTGCCCCTTCGTTGAATATTAGGTGATGTTGCACCAATGTGGGATCTAGCCCCAGCATATCATCGTATGACCAGGCGAAGGCATCGCGATATTCCTTGAGAAAGGAAATCACAGTTTCCTACTTCTCAGAAGATAAGGAGGTTCCAATCTTGGTTAACCTTGGGTCCTTCTTAGTTCCTAGGTTTACGTCAATCCTCTCTTCGATGATAGCCATTGGCTGACCATTGAACCTCTTCTTGAATTGCTCAAAATGGGAAGTAAGTTCTTTGGGTTCAGAGATTTCTTCAGACTCTTGACTCTCTTCATCTTCATCTTAGTCGTCCAATTCATCATCTTGGGTATTATGCACCATTATTGGGCTATCTTGAGTGAGCACCATTTTTGAAAATTCTTTCTCATTATTATTAACTTTATCATGCTTTAAATTTTCACCGGCTTTTGAAATGCCACAAGAGGAGTGAAATTTTGGGGACTAGATGCGCAAGGTAGTTAGATGGCCACCCTGCACTTATCTGTTTTTTGGCACCGGGACTTGAAGGTTCCTCTGGTATGCTTCCACCGATTATTGAGATAAAGAATTGATCGACCGATTCCGTCCCTGGGTTAGTGTTAGTGGATGAGCACCGTTAGCTGTGTTAGAGCCAACTGTGCACACCTCCTCCAGATCCAGGTCAGCAAATAGGTCTTCAATTCCTAGTCCTTGTGTGTGTTGAGATATGGAAGAGGGACTATCCCCAGTTGAGGATTTAAGGATCACTTTCGGCCTTTTTGACGGATAGGCATAGAGAGGATCGAGGCTTTGAATGCCCCCTGATATGAAGCACGGAGGGCTTGAAGACTTTATCTGGCTTTGAAATTGGATGAGAGTACACCCGAGCCCTTTTCGATCCCCTCTTTCAATTTTGACTTCGGGTGATGCAGAAATCGCTTCCTTTATGCCTTGCTCTTGATTTCCCAAACAATCGTCAGGTTGGAAGCCTTGGGGGAGGAGCATGTGCCGAGCTTCGAGGGTCCCGAAACCATATCGATGTTGGCAACAGATGATCTCCTCCATTCATGCAGAAGTTTTCAAAATTTGAGGAACGGGGTCGCCGGCCTCTAGGTGTGAAGTGGTACAATGAGCTTGCTCGAAGGAAGCGAGAGGGATTTCTCCGAGCTCAACTCCTACGGCCAGTTTTTTGCTTTGAACGCTGGAATTGGAATATGAAGGGAGTTCTGCGCATACCTTTGCGATGCCATTTTTAATCGAAAACTTGAGGCATTGATGGAGTGTTGAGGTGACCACGAGGTTCTCAATGCCCTGGATAAGGTTCTATAACTAGGGTTGTTGTGCCTTAGAGATCTAGGTTTACTCAGGCTTTAGATGAGGATTAGGGTTTTCTCAGGGAAGGTCTACAGTTTCTAAAAGTCTCGGCCCTCCTCTTTTATTTCTTTTCCTTTTTTCCCTCTCGTTTATCATCATTTTTTGGTCACCTAAAGTGAGTTCATCTGAACAAGGGATTTGTTGGGCAGAGTTATCCCGTAACCAACAAATCCCTTATCAAACCAATCTTTTATTTTGAAAAATTCGGATTTAACGAAAGCGGATAGTATAACGCTGCCAAAACCACTCAAAATATGACCATCAAAACACAAAAAATGATAAAAACATGGGTGGGGAAAAATCTGTCTGGCCGCGCCCCGTGTCGCTTGAGCGGCATGCTCCTTTTCACCCAAACCAAAACTTGTCCAAAGTGAAAGGTCATTTTTTAGTTGTGTTCCCTATCCTCTTGTGAAGCTACCAGAAAATATATGGGGCAAAACATATCTTTTTACTATTTTTAATGATTGTTTTAGTAAAATAAGGCATTTGCAGGATGACTTGGGCGACACGCCCCTTGTCGCCTTGGCGGCACGCCCCTGGTTTCCCAAACCAAAACTTGTCCACATTGAGGTTTTTCAATTTGGGTGTCTTCCTTAGCTTCTTATGAAGCTCTCAGAGAAAATTTGGGCCAAAACAAAGTTTTTTACAATTTTTAATGATTGTTTCCGTAAAACAGCATGTTTACTAAATTTCGGGTCAAAACAGGCATTTGCTGGGTTCTGGGCTGGCAGAATGGTTCCGGCTCACAAGGTCAGGTTTGTGACCTATGGATTTTGGTTTTAGTAGGACAATTTGATTCTAAGGGTTTGATAAAACCATAGAACTTGCCAAATTTAAAGTGGGTGTCTACAGTTTGTTATCGGTCGTAGTATTGAGGGATGTCCCTCTCATCCTTTCATGTTGTGCCACCCGCTCAATCATGGAGTCAAAAGAGTGGGGGATAAATCCTTGGCTAAAGAAGTTCCTATATTCAGGAGCTGTATTTTCTAAGGCCATGGATATTTTAGCTGGGTCCGTGACTCGATGACTTGCATCACCGCCTCCCAGAATCGATCGATAAAATCCTCGAAGGATTATCCTAGGTTTTGTTTGGTTGCACTGAGCTCACCCAGGGAAAGAGATCTTGGTGTCGACCCATGGTAATGAGAGATGAACTGATTGAACATTTCGTTTGGAGTTATGTGTGGTTGAGCTGTCATTATTCTCTGATGCCATTTTAAAGCCTCACCAGTAAAAGTTTGTGAAAATAGGGCTTCAACTGATTAGGCCTGTCTTGTAAGGCTTGGACGGAGAGGAGGTACGCATTGACATGAATATCTGGGTAATTCTTCCCATTGAATTTGTTTTTAACCTCTAGGTTGACAAACCTAGGGGGAAGGTCCTCAATGCCTCCAAGGGTCTCATGAACCTAGGCCTTTGGGGATACGATTTCATGCATACCTATCCTTACGAGCATATCTTGCATTGCTTTTAAAGTGCCTTCTTGTTGCGTATTTGACATGAGAGTAGGTCCACCGGTCAATGGGTTCCCAAGCATAGACTAATGAGTCGAGACTTGGGGTAGATGTTGGCCTGCTTGGGCCTGTGATGGATGACCCACGGTTACGGAGGTAGTTTGACACATTTGTCCTTGTGAGGCGTACTGCATCGCCACCAGTTGTGAAAACTGCACGATTGGTTGGATCAGATACACTAGAGGGACTGATTGAAGAATCAGCTGACTCAGCTCTGCTAAGGGTTGACCTATGCTATTAGGTTGGTTTTGGACTGACCCATTAACTGGGGCATGAACTGTGTAACCTAAGTCAACTAGACTTTTGAGGGCAGCCTGGATGCCTATCTTGCACTTCATCGCCTTCTCTCATGAACATGCATTGCCCTAAGCCAAGGGTGGGTCCTTTTCGACCCATTTGTCCTACAAATTAACCATAGAAGTGTTGTGCAGAAAAATAAGAGGATTACATGTTAAGAGAGGCGATTCTGAACCATCTCTAGGAGTTGGGGGGCCTTCTTCATGATCTAAGAGGATGCCCACGTGAGCCAGCCTGAGTAAGTCCTGAACCCACCTAAAATTCTTCTCTCATTGGTTGGTATATCTGCCCTTGCCCTCGAGCATGGTTTCGAAAGAGCGATCTCAAGTCCCGGGTCCACCAGAGACCCGAGACACGTGCCACCAGATCACCTAGATCTAGAGGAAAAGATCGAGGAACCTAACCAAACTCGTCCACCCTTGGCGATGACATAGAAATCTGCCCAGATCGGTCTGATGAGGGGAACGACCATAAAAGTCCTCCATCTTCTAACCCTTCTCGTGCTTCTTCTTCTGCTTCTCATTCTTCCTCATCTATGTCTCTTGCAGGTACAACCTTGATATGTTCGTACTTCGAGGCTCTCGACAGAGAATATGAGGGATCAAACATAACTAATATGCAACATAAGCGAATGAGAAAGACCTTGGCACAGGCAGCGGGATACTTAACAATCGCTAACGCCTTGACGGCTCGAGCCAAAGCACAACCGCCTTCCTCAAAGGAGCACAAAAAGTCAAAGCCAAAGAAACTCCAGTGGCCCCCTGAGCCAAATTTTGAGAAATGACTGAGAGAGTCAAGGGGGCAAAGTTTCTACTCTCAAGAAGCTTACCACATGGTGCAATTCTCAAGAGTAACACCCAGCACGGGGTCGATAAATCTCAGATCGAGGAGGACGTTGCAACCTCCATCGCAGAAGTCGAGCACCTTACAGTTCTCCAATCTGCCACTGCCCCCTAATCCAAAGACTAATCTTCCTATCTTACAGCTCCCTGGGCTCCTTCCCAAATTCATCAATGAAAGCAGAGTCGGTGAAGTTCTCGACCAGAAACGGGACCAACCGCATGTTTAAAGAGTCATTCCCAAATAAACCCTGAGCTTCCTCTGGGATATCGAAGATAGACCTTTGGTTGGCAATCCTCATCAAGAAAGGCCATAGTTTATCTCCTGAGCTCTGGTGCCTAACATAGGTGTCAAGGAAATAGGCCCCTAGCCACCTGTACACATAATGCACGGGAAGGGAGTTTTAAAATCCCCGGGAAATGCCTCTCCTCCTACAATGTCATTCCACCTTCTTTGCCCTTGTAGGCCTTTCCACAAAAGATGGTCCTCAAGCCATGGTATATGTTTCATAGGATTGGCTGAGCAAGGGCATACTCACGCCCTCAAGCCATGTCACAAGCCACATACAATATGCCTGGACGAATGTTGTTCACCCACCCAGGGAGTACAAACTTTCACAAAAATAAGGTCAGATACGTGGCCAAGAAGACACAGTCATCGCTAGCCATGGACTGATACACGGGAGGTGTCCCCTTCACAACTTGTTTCCCTTTTCCCTTCGGAGTACCCTGACCACCTTCGGGATAATCCCCACAAAGGAATTTCACCCATTTCGTGAAGGTGACCCGATCATTGCTAGACTGGGTAGCGATCAATTGGTAAGCCTCGAAGATCGTTTGGAGACTGGCAGGTGGCTCTTCTTCCCCCAAGTTAGCACCACCGAAGATGACCGAGTTTGGGGGCACGAACTCGTCATACATACCCCCGATCATCCGAAGGCCCCCAATGAAATGAATATTTATCAAAGAGTTCCTACTTCCCCGTGCCCAAGAAGCTAGGTATTGTTAACCTTGCTCCATGTCTCCAATAATACCTTTATAGTATTGGAGCACCGATCATAGTAACTTCTCGAACACTGGACTGCTACTAATAGTGAAGCATGTTCAAGAGTACTTCTATACGACCCCAACACCTTGGCGGTCCAGGAAGAGTATCCCTTCAACTATTGGTGCTCCCCCTGAATTTGGAGGCCTTTTGCGGACCACATTAGTAGCCTCATTGCCTGTACCATTTGTTTCCCTAAGGTAGGCAAGTTCTCACCAGAAGCTATGTTCTTATGCATGCAATGAAGAAGTGCCATCCCTTATTCAATACTGACGTTGCTGTCATTACCCTCGCGTACTTCAAAAGGAACGGGGTCAGTAATGAAAGTGACATTGAGAGGCCACTCTGGTTCGCATACTGGATTCGTTAGCCGAATGGGCTTCCCCCTTGATAAAGCCTCACTAGTAAACTTATCAGTATGGACCTCTCCTCCTATCGGGAGATTTTTCACATCAGGAATTTTGTAAGAAGAACCAACCATTATAAAGGGCTTTGTCGTTTACTCCAAAAAGTTTACTAAGGCACTGGATCAGTGCCGCCTGAGTTTGTCAACACTTAGCGCTAGTTATGCTTCCTAAATGCCTAGCACCGGCTATGCCCGCTAATCCTTAACCTCGGCTGTCTCCCCTAAACCTTAGCTTCAGCCGTATCTACTAAACCTTAGCACCGGTTGTGTCTGTCAATGCTCAGCGCCGGTTGATTCTGATAACACTCAGTGTCGGTTGAGCTTGTCAATGCCCAACGTCGATTGCGTTAGCCAACGTATAGTGCCGATTGTATTCAGATCTCTCACACATGCTGTGGATTCTACGCGTGTCACCTCGAGCTCTGCTATGCCGACTGACAATCGTCGTCATGTCCTTCAGCTCCGCGTGACACATGAGCAAATGCCAACCGTCACCATGTCTCGTTGCTCCGCCTGACACATGAACGAGGTAACCATACACCTTCCTTGCGATGGTCTACATTCAGTAACCGTTCATTTCCCTAGACCGTTCGGTTTCTGCAGGAAAAGCTCTGCAACTTTCCCTAAGTTGCCAAGAAACCACTTACGTCCACCAGAATACTCCCAAAGCACACGAAAAAGCACACTGCTACACTTTTTGCCTCTTCAATGGACAACATCACGACCAGAGCTCTCTTGTTTCCCAGAAAACAACCTGTAGAACTCTCTTTTATCGCTCCTTTTCCTGCATACTTCACCAAATCCCCGGCAGAGTTCTTGCTTCCCAAAACATTCCCTGCAAGGCCCTCGCTGGAATCCCACTATTTGCCAAAAAACCTTCCCTTCAAAACATTTTCCAAAATCCTTGGCTACTTGCCGGAACTTCTATCGGGCCCCTTTTGCTAACTGTTAAAGAAAATTTTTGTTTAAGTTTTTTTACCTTTGGTGAAAAGTGAAGAAAATGAGGTTTTACCCCCTTATATAGCCAACGCTATCGTCAAACGCCCCTCATAAACTGGGAATTCCAATCATGTCTAAGGAAAGCCAAGCGACGATGAGCCGGGTCGGACTTTGACATGAGGCACCGGGCAACTCTCATCGCCATCTGAAAAATTCCAACGAATAGGTTGGATTGGGTCGAGCTTCGACCAGAGGTCTGAAAAAACTCTCATCACTGCCCGAAACCCAACACCGGCTGTGCGGTCGAAGTTACCTAGCGCGGGCTATATTTCACCAACCACAGCGCCGACTGTCACAAAGCTATAGCACAGCCTCGGCATTGTCTCTAGCAACTCAGCATCGGCTGTGTTCAAGCAATAGCATGGGCCGTCCTCAGCGCCGGCCGTGTTTCTAACAATCCTGTGCCGGTTGACTGGTTAAGAAGCAGTGTTGGCCATCTTCAGCACCGATTACGAAGAACCATGTCCAATTGAGCAGTCTCAAGAAACAAGGGTTGCTGCACCTGACCCCGACTGTATTTCAAGCTGCCTATTATCGCCGACTCCAGGCCGAAGCTTTGTATGTCCTGTCCCTATCCCGAGTAGAGCTACACCTAGGCTGTTACACCGAAGCTGTGACCTATCATCCCCAATGGAGTCAGGAGCAGGCCATTGTCCCTCATCCCCATAGGAGTCACGCCCATAGTACAGATGATTATCCCCAGTAGAGTTAGGCTCAGTCTTACCTCTTCAATTCCTAGTGGATTTGTTTCACACCAAGCTATCTTATCCCTAGGGAGTCAGCTTACCCGTCATAAGCCAATTCTTCATAGAGTCTCATTTTTTCCCCCAGAGAGTAATGCTTGCCCCCTTAATCTCCAGTGAAGTTTGCTTTCATTCGCCATCCCTCGTTGGGCCACCATCTCCATCTGAGCCCTCTGCTTGTGTATAGCCTGAACAATTTTATCATCACGGAGTCAGATTTCCATCCACAGACCTATTCCCCATAGAGCTCCACCTACATGGCAACCCACACAATGGTCCACATGCATGACCCTAAACTCCATGGTCCAAACTATATGACCTTAAACTGTAGCGATGGTCTAGATGCACGACCTTAAACTCCATGGTCCAAACTATATGACCTTAAACTGTAGAGATGGCCTAAATGCATGACCCTAAACTCCATGGTCCAAATTATATGACCTTAAACTGTACCAATGTCTAGTTGCACGACCTTAAACTGCATGGTCCTAGTTGCATGACTCTAAACTGCATAGCCGTGGTCCAAACTGTATGACCTTAAACTGTAGCGATGGTCTAGATGCAAGACCTTAAACTCCATGGTCCAAACTATATGACCCTAAATTGTTACGATGGTCTAGTTGCACGACCTTAAACTGCAAGGTCCTAGTTGCATGACTCTAAACTGCATAATCATGGTCCAAACTATATGACCTTAAACTGTAGCGATGGTCTAGATGCACGACCCTAAATTGTAAGGTCCTAGTTGTATGACTTTAAACTGCATAACCATGGTCCGAGCTACATGACTTTAAAAAATTGTACACATCCTAGCTGCATGACATTAAAAGGCTCAGCACCATGGTCCAAACTATATGACCTTAAGGTATAGCCAATGTCTAGTTGCACGGCCTTAAACTGTATGGTTCTAGTTGTATGACTTTAAACTGCATAACCACGATCCTATTGTACGACCATAAACCATAGTAAACCATAGTACATGTCCTAGCGCATAATGTTTAACTGTTTTGCAAAGGTCCTGAAGGCATGACCTTAAAACTTGCCCCCACATACACGCACATACCTTTTATTGTGCATCCTCATGCACGTCTTCCCTAACTGATCCGTTCGTGTGCATGCACCACCTTTACGATCTCCTCAGTGAGTTTTTCCCATCATCATTCTACATCATTCCCCAATGAGTCTCGCCCGCGCTCACAAAATGGCGAACCATTCTGCCACCTATTCTTGTTGTAAGCAAGTGGGTCACCATTTTTCACTCACCTTTCATACATCATCCATCTTTCATAGGTAGCCTCGTGCCATCCTCCCCAAGTGAGTCAAACTACCACTGTACTCACTCTGCGACCTGCATAGATTACCATCCATCCCCATCACGGCCTAGCAGTATGACCTTTAAACTGTAGTACACGTCTTGGCTGCATGACGTTAAAAGGCTTTGTACAGGTCCCGGAGGCATTACCTTAAACATGCCTTCAGAAAAAATGATGCAATAATGGGCATGGTGTATACTTTGATAAGGCTATGAGTAAAAATGACGGATGAGCATGGTCACGAACCTATGAGTAAGAGAGTTTCGTGAATAAAAACTGGGCACAGTGAAAACCCGAACTGGCATCGTGAGTAAAAATCAAAGAATAAGGGGTGCACATGGCTGAAAGGTCATGAGTAAAAGAGCCCCAAATAAAAGGAAGTTGGTGAAAACCATCTCTATGACAGCGCTTCCTAATTTCAAATGAAAATCCACAATGGATACTTGAACCAATAAATAGGTTGATGCAGCACTCATCTCATTAGGCAGCTTCAGTCCTCACTCAAAAAGATCACTAGTAACACATATCAAGCCTCAAAAATACGAGCTTCAACGAAAATATTCTGACAGCTTGAGTCCATTCACCAAAAAGGATTCAAAGGATAGAAGATTTGCCAAGAAGGCAAGACAAGTCTCATGATAAAAAGTATCGTTCTCACAAGGTCACCAACATACTTCCAATATGTTGAAGATGCCCCAAGAAGGCTAAGTCAACCATGACTTTGGACCTGCTATGTGACGAAATGCAAAGTAGTGGGTAGGGGTGGTTGTACCCAAAGTGGTTATCTAGATAAACTGAGGTACCCTACTCGTCAATGAATAACTGGTCAGTCATGACTTTGGAGCAGCAATCAAATGATTCTCATAGCTGTAAAGCAGTGGGTACGAGTGGTTGTACCCAAAGTGGTTATCTCGATAAACTGAGGTACCCTACTCGCCAAGGAATAACTGATGCATGACGCAGATAGCACCAATGCAAAGCCCTTCAGCATAGCATTCACGTAATCCGCAAAACGTGGCTCAACAGCAGGGGATATACACAAGACTAAATGGCAACAATGCCCTTCAACATGGAACTCAATTATCAAACGGGCCTGATTTTGACTGATAAGGTCCGTACAAAATCCTCAGCTTGAGAATCACAAATAGTCTGCACAAGGGCGAAGACTTTGACAAGATCCCTCAAAAAAGTCTCTTCCCCCCTAAATTCCCCACGAACAGACCCGCAAATAATGCATCCCTACATCTGAGCATCCTGGTTGCACCATTGCGTGAAGCTCCTCGGCATTCACGTGGTCCTGTGGCTAGGAAAAAAACGTGATATAGCCGAAGAAAAGTTTTCAAGCATTGTCCTTCTCACTTCTCTCGAAACACAATATTCGGTGGGGAAAGCCGTTTGATCGCATTTTTCAACACCTTGGTCCCTGATGCAAAATAAAGAAGGAAGCAAGTCAATAAAGCCTACAAAATAAGTCAAAGTTTGACAGTCCCAGAATGGCTCCAAAATTGATCAAGATATTCATCAACACTTCAAAATACCACCTGCCAAGTTTCATCACGATCAGGCATGTTTAAGGCAGTGAACACAAAGAACAATTTTGGTAAAATCGACCTCTAGCACCCTGAAATGGACCCTGTAATTAGTGCTATATTTTTAGTGTGTCAAACATCGTTGGGACCACCACCTTTAGATCCAAAACAGTTGAAAACCCTTATGGGTCAAGTTTCGGCTTAATCGGACACTCTAGGACAAAGTTATGGGAAATACTGAAAAGGGGTGGGCCGCACACTATTCCCGTGTGGCCACCCTGCACCAAAACACTATTAAAGGTGTCTGTTTTTGCAATCACGAGCAGTCACTTTTGGGACCTATATTTCACTCGTTTCAAGTCAGATCGCTCCCAAATTTGGTGAGCATGTTCGTCTCACCAAGACGAGGGATTCGATATATGGTGTTCCCTGTATTGATGCCCAAGCAGGGAGAAAAACTAGAAGGAAGTTGTTGATCCGTGAAAGAAGTTGTAGAAAATTCAGTAGCAACACGCCTTACTCAAGGGGCCAAATCACGATTCTCGCATACCTGATCTGCATGAAACTAATTGCATTATATGCGTGAGGTCCGTGGCTATCTATGGTCCGAACATCGCGTACGTTGAATGGTTGGATTTCACACATGAAGGCGTCGAAGCTGTTGTAAATTTCGTCTGCCAAATTTCAAGATTTCGATAAAAAAATCAAGACAACAAAATCTTCATCCGAACATGAAATCAAGCTGCATTTGTTGCAACGTGATCATGACGGCATGCTCAGTGTGATTCAGCAAAAAAACTAAAGAAAAAGTTCGAGGAACGAGAACACAATCGATCCAACATTTTCAAGATTCATCCAAAATTCAAGTCTCATGATCATGACTCAAAAAGATGATCCATAGCTCAAAGTTGTTATCAAAACGATCGTCATGTTGAGCCCTATAAGAAAATAATAATCTTTCGATCAAACAGAGATCAGAACAACTCTAAGTCAGTCATGAAAGATCATGCAAGTTCTCGGGCCGTAGCATGGATTGTTCTGAAATTCCACACATTGTTAGGCAAGGGAAAAACATTACTTTTCCACCCATTTTTAGAATTTCTTTTAATACAATTAAATTGTAATTATCTTTAATTTTTTATAGTTTTTTGGTCTACACCCATGTTTTAGCCCAATTCTATATAAAAATATGCAAGGCTTCATTGTAAAGCACCCCTTGGGTTCATTCTTCAATATTGAATAAAGACTTCAATTTTTGCTTGAGTTCGTGTGTACGTCTTGGAGAGAGAGAGAGGAGTGAAAAGAAAAGGACCGATATCCCTCAGGAAGGTAACTTTCTCTCTCCTTTCTTTTTCTCTCCTCCTCTATTTCTCTCTCCTCCTCTCTTTCTCTCTTTCTTCTCATCTCTATCTCTCTTTCTTTCTCTTCTCATTATCTCTATCTCTCTCTTCTTCTTATCTCTATCCCTCTATGTCTCTGTTCTTCCCATCTCTCTTTTTCTCTCTCTTCTTCTCAACTCTATCTCTCTTTCTCTCTCTTCTGCTCATATCTATCTCTCGTCTTCCCATCTCTATCTCTCTTTCTCTCTCTTCGTCACATCTCTATCTCTCTTTCTCTCTCTTTTACTCGCATCTTCTCTCTCTTCTTCTTATCTATATCTCTCTCTTCTTTGTCTAATATAGTAGGCAAAACCTAGCATCGACTGCATCTTTTCTCTCTTCGTTTAACACAATTGGTGAAGCTTAACGTCGACTACATCTTCTCTCTCTTCTCTTTCTAATACAGTTGGCAAAGCCTAGTGCCGACTGCATTTGTTCTCTCTTCGTCTAATATTGTCAATGAGGCCTAGCGTCGACTGCATCTTCTCTCTCTTCTCTGTCTAACACAGTCGGTGAAGCCTAGTGTCGACTGCATCTTCTCTCCCTTCTCTGTTTGACACAGTTGGTGGAACCAAACACCGACTGCATCTTCTCTCTCTTCTTTGTCTAATATAGTCGGTGAAGCCTAGCGTTGACTACATCTTTTCTCTCTTTATTTAACACAGTCGGTGAAGCCTAGTGTCAACTATATCTTCTCTCTCTTCTCTATCTAATACAGTCGACAAAGCCTAGCACCGACTGCATCGTTTCTCTCTTTGTTTAAAATAGTCGACAAAGCTTAGCGTCGGCTGCGTCTTCTCTCTCTTTGCTATCTAATATAGTCGGTGATGGAAAGCACCGACTGTATTTGTTCTCTCTTTATCTTACACAATCGGTGAAGCCTAGCACCGACTGCATCTTCTCTCTCCTCTTTTCTTAAACACAACCAACGAAGCCTAATGACGACTGTATTTGTCTCTCTCTTCCTTTTCCAGCCCAGCCGACGATGCTTGATGCTGAGTGTGTTTTCTCTCTCCTCTTTTCTTAAACACAACTGACGAAGTCTAACACTAACTGTGTTTGTCTGTCTCTCTCTTCTCCTTCCAACCTAGCCAGCGATGGCTAGTACCAATTGTCCCTTTCCTTCTCTTCCTCTTCAAACCCAGCCGGTGATGCCTAGCGCCGACTGTGTCTCTCAAATTCTTCTCAATTCTCTCTTCTCTCACACTCTTCTCCTTCTTTCTTTCTCTTGCTCTCTTTCTCTTCTCTTCTCTTTCTTATTCTCTTACTTCTTACTCTCTCTTTATGATTTTTATTTTTGCTATCCTTTCATTTGATCAAGATGGATTGAGATTAGCCTCTTATGATAGTCCTGTCATCTAGCCATAATGTTGTTGTGTCAGAATTACTGTGCCCGCTTTATTGCCACGACAAACTAACCATCGTGCCTAGCTAGTCAGTATCGATGTTGACATCTAGTGGTAATCCTGTGAGCCGGTCTGAGTTATCGAGCCCGTTTTACTACCACGTCAGACCAACTATTCACCAACTTAGTCACTGTGCTGATCTCCCCGCCTGGTCAAATTCTTCTCTCCCCCATCCTTCTCCTCTTATTCTTCTCTTCTTCTTTTGAATGCTCATGCTTGTATACGTTCACCAAAGAGTAAAAAGGTGAGGTCCGTCGACCCACCTGTCATATAATATTTGCCATATGTGTGTGATTGTTGAAACCAAGAGAATACAAGCTAAGGGAGGCGATTCCAAACCAGTTTTTACTGGGGCGCTTTCTTTGTGATCTAAGAGGGCTCCCACTCGAGCCAACCGAAGTAAGTCCGGAACCCACCTTAAATTCCTCTCTCACCGATTGATAATACCTGCCCTCGTTCTTGAATGAGGCTCCCAAGAGAGCGATCTCAAAAGTCACGAGTCTCCCCTAAAATCTGAGATGCGTGCCGCCCAATCCTAAAAGATCCGGAGGGCAAGATTGAGGCACCTAACAAGGCACACATGCATGGAGAGAGAGAGAGAACATGCAAACATGAGGGAGAAAAGTTCCCCTTGGACTATTGTATACCACCCACGCCCAATGGCACACACAAACGCCCATGCTCCCAGCAACAAACTCATTCACCCATGCTCGCAATGCGTGTCCATATCCATCGGCACTCGCCAGCGTGCCATAACCATTGGGGCTCAATAGCACTCCAATCCACCCATGCACAAAAGCGCAATAGCTATTCGTGCTCCCCAGCGCACACCCCTCCACACATCATCGCGCTCCCATTGCGCTTAACAGCGCACTTATTCACCTGCACGTTACTGTGCGCTCCCACATCCACGTTCTCACTCGTGCACACACATCTACCCCGACGGACACTTTAACACATATCCACCCACGTGCAATCGCCTGCTCGTGCTTAACGCGCAATGATCCGTCAACGCTCTCACAAGTGCGCTCGCACCAGCTTCCTCGTGTCGACGACTCGCCGGCGCACTTCAATACATCGAAAAAGTTCAGGTCCTTACACAGAGTCACCTTCATGGGGACTCTTTGGTTTTGTGACATAGTTATAGGCTTAGTCCTGTAACTCCACTTTTCAAACCCTTTGGGTATTAAGGCTTCGAGCCTAGTGCCTTCCTTGTCTCTGGTAATACCTCTTGGGAGAGGTTATGTCAGGAGGCTACCGATTCTCATTGGGTCGCCTCTTCATTTCTCTTATCTTCTTCTTCTTCTCTCTTCTAAACCTCATTCACTCATTCTTATTCTTTTCTCTCTTCTCTCTCTTTCTTATCTCCTTAATCACTCTAGAGCCACTCACCCATAAAAAGGTATAATTTATCTGGACTTCATTAGCAGTTTTCAAGTGACATTTGACGTTAAGTGTTGAGTTTCGAGAGGGGCCTGTATCCAAATCTGGTTGTTGGACAGATGGAGGGCTTACTTTCATTTATCTAAGAGGGCAATAGCCCGGGCTTGTCCCACGAACTCGCAACTGTAGTGAGGTAGGTGATCCAGTCCATCTCTTTCATTGCATTAGAATCCTCTCATAGTTGGACATACCTATCCGCACGTGACATATGAGCCGTACGTGCTCTCGTGGAGGTCAAGCAATTGTTCGAGAGGGGGTCAATCGAACCCGGGTCCTTGAGGGAGCCCAAGCGAGGAGGATCCAGGCCTAAACATATAGAACAAGTGTTTCATCTCTTCCCAGGAGTGAGTAGATTTCAGAGTTAAATGTGAATACCATTTGAAGGCAGGCTCGGCTAGTGTTTCAACAAACTGTCAAAGAGGCAGTCTGGGAACGGAAGCTAACTCTTGACATGCAGACACGAAGTGTGCCACACGTTGTTGGGGTGAGCCAGTACCATCAAAGACAGACAATCTTCCCTTTTGATAACCCAAGGGAAAAGGAACTTGATCAATGAAGGGTGGGTAAGGCTTCTTATAATGAACATTTTCACGGGCCTTTAAGACCTGTAAGCCTAGAATTCTTCGATTGATCATGTTTCGAATATCTTCTTAGGTAATCACTAAGGAAATTGCTTGGGAAGCAACATTGGGTTGACCAGCAAGAAGTACTAGAGGAATGGGAGGTCTTGAAGTCTGAGCCAAAGGGGGAGGTGGAGGTCTTCGCTCTTCTTCTTCAAAGTGGGGATCAAGAGGAGAATTCTCTTCCTGGTGCAAAGATACCCCGATTGGTCGAGCATTTTCTAACCCTTTAAGCTTGTCTAATATGTTGTTTCGTTGAAATGCACCATTGGGTCTTCAAGGCCATCGCCATCTTGGCTGACCACCATCATGCAAACTCGTTCCTCAGAGTTTAGTGATTCTGGGATGGAAGTAGTCCTGTTCCTCTTTGTGCCCCGATCCGGCAATCTGGATAATAAAGGTTCATACTGCCCCTACTGGATTTGGGATTGCCTTGATGCTCGACTAACCCTTGGCTCTTGATGGCTTTGGGGCCGTAGTTCGAGTAAACATGCCACGAGATAGCCTTGGGGCCATGGCTCAATTCGCATGGGCTCGTGACGGCCTTAGGGCCATATCTCCTTTTGTTGTGGCTGGAGATGGCCTTGGGGCCATGGTTCAGACGAATTAGGTTCATCTTCTCGAACTTCTACAACAGAGCATTGAACAGTGCCACTCATTTTAGGTTCCATTGTACTTTGCAATGTATAAAACGGTTTCTTCTTTAGTAAGTCTTATGAAGTTGAGGACTCTAACTTTTTTCCTATGAGCAGCACTTTCATGCCTTTATGTTGCTCGATTCGTAGATTCTTGTAAATCCACTCCCAAAACTGAAATTAGGTTTAGCACCCAGATTGATTGGCCTATCTCAAGAAGACTAGAGAAAAGTCAATCAATTCAGGTAGGGTATGGTACCCTGGGAGTAGGGAGCTCAAGGTCGACCTTGGAAGCTTAGTTTTGTTTGAATAAGGGAGGGACTACTTCATTAGCTTCGGGGCATCATCTTGCCCCGAGTGCATCCTCCAGGTCCGACACGTGTATATGAAGTAGGAGTGGACAAGAGTGTACTCGAAGGGAACTTCTTCGAGTGCCACGTTGTCATGGGCTTTGAGGTAAAAGAGAACATATGTTGCTGACCTTTCCCTTGAAGCCAGCGACAACATTGGACCTGCATGTGTGTGCACGATCCATAGAGGTGTTCGGAGTGGCTTGGGAGACAACTTGCAGTGCAGCAAGTGGTCTGGCATTTGTGATGCTAACCTTTGCAGTTGCAGCGGTCATAAGACCACGATTGTTCACATGCATGCGCATATTTGTTTGTGACCTTTCACCGAGTTGTGAGTCGTGTGCTTTCCTAGGTGCAATATTTGGACTGCCCCGAGCTTGTTGAATATTATGCAGTGCAGTATGAGTGGATTGAGAACCACTTTTAGTGGATTTTGGTCTCAAGAGACCGAAGCAAGTGAGGTGGTTTGGGATAGCTTTTGCTTGCCCCAATTCATCACAGCGATGGCTGAGCCATTTTCCATGAAATGTGTCAGTGTGTGTGTCAGATGGCTTTGGAGCCATTTCACTTAGATGGTCTGGCAAGGGATCGGCCAGCATGATGTGTGTGGGGCAATATACCACTATGCGTTGCCCATGTGGAGTAGAGACAGGTTGCCCTTGTGGTTACCCACTGAAGCAATGGTCTTAAAAGAACCAGTTGCGAGAGAAAAGGGAATGGTCTTAAAACAACTCTTGAGCCTATGACTGGTGGAGAGTCCACCAGTAGCATTGTGAGCATGATGGGCAGTGGTTTTAGAACCGCTCATGCAATTGACACTAATGGACTTGCCTTTAATGCAGGTAGAGAAGGAGTAAGGGATTTGGGGTCCCTTTCTCGAGTTTACTTGAGCCTAAGCTCGGATGGTAGTGTCAGAGAGACCACTCAAAAGAAACATAGGAGTAGTAGAATGAAGAATCTTACTTCCCGTAGGTACATTCACAAATGTGGGAATAATGAAATCCCCAATTTGGTTGAGAGAGGAGTAATTAGACTCCATTGCAGCGTTTAAGAAAGAGTGAGATGAGATACCGGTTTGAGAGCGGATGAACCAACTAAAGGGTGGACTATCCCCAGTGGAGTTTCTAGTTAGTTGGGATAGGATCTACCTTGCTCGGGCTCCCTCGGGGGCCCGGGTTCGATTGACCCCCTCTTGAACAACCATTTGACCTCACGAGCACATGTGTGGCTCGTGTGTCACATTCGGATAGGTATGTTCAATTAAGATAGGATTTTAAAGCGATGAAGTGACGGACTCGAGAACCTACCTCACTGTGGTTTGAGTTCATGGGATAAGCCTGAGCTTTTTCCCTCTTAGATCAATGAACGAAAGCCCTCCAACAACTCAGTTTGAATTTGGCCCCCTTTCCTAAACTCGATATCTCGCATGGACTCTCACTTGAAATTTGCTAATGAAATCTAAATATTGTATACACCTCTTTGCTGGGCTTTATGGATTAATGGTTCTAGTTTTGGAGGTAGAGTAGTTAAAGAAATAATAAAGAGAGGGAAGAAAGTTTAGAATAAGAATGAGTGAATGAGAACTTAGTGTTGGATTACATTTTTCAGCACCATGGGTCCTCGATGCGGAATAAAAGAGAAGCCGGTCAATAAAGCCCTGACATACAGTGTAATTTTTACAGTCTCAAAATTGCTTCAGAACGGGTTAGAATCTTCCTAAGGACTTAAAAAGGCCGCCTGCCAAAGAAACAGTTTCAGTAAAATCAGCCTCTAGCACCTTGAAACAGACCCCCTAATTAGAACCTTATTTTTGGTGTGTCAAACAGCTATGGGACTACTGTCATTGGATCCGGCACGGTCGAAAACCTCTCAGGGTCAAGTTTCGGCTTAAACAGACCCCCCAGGTTATGGGTCAAACATTAAAAAGGGGTAGGCTGCACATTATTCCCGTGTAGTCTCTCTGCACCAATCTCCATTAAAGGAGACTAGTTTGTACATTCACGAGTGGCAACTTTAGAGACTTATATCTCACAGGTTTTGAGTCAGACCACTCCTAAACCTTTTTTAGCGTGTTCATATCATCAAGACGAGCGTTTTGATATGTGGTACGCCCTGTGACGATGCCGGAGCCGGTAGAAAAACTAGATAGAAGTTCACGATTCATGAAGACAGTTGGAGAAAATCAGCAGTAGAATGACCCACTCGAGTGGCCGTATCACGACGCTCGCATACCAGATCGACGCAAAACCAATTTTGTCACGTACATAAGGTATGAGGCTACATCTAGGTCGAACCTCATACATAACGGCCGTATTTCACACACAAAGTTGACAATTTGCTATAAATTCTGACTGTCAGAATTTAGATTCCAGCCAAAAACCCAAGATGGCAAAATCTTCGTCCGGGCACGAAATCGTGCCCGTTTGTTGCAACGCAATGGTGACGACATGCTTAGTACAATTCAGCGAAGAAATCAAAGAAATACATCAGGAAATGAGTACACTATCCATCGAAAGTTTTCAAGATTTATCCAAAATTCGAGTCCTATGATCGTGGCCTAAAAATGCAATCCATAAATAGAAGTTAGTACCAAATCGATCATTATGCCGAGCCCAACGAGAAAACAATCGTCTTTATGCTAAACGGGTGCAAGAGCAACCCCGAATCATCCATGGGAGATCACACATGTTCTAGGGCTGTAGTAGGGACTGTTTTGGAATTTTGTGTATTGTTGAGCAAGGGTAAAAACGTCATTTTTCTCCAATTTTTATAGTTTTTGTTAATTTAAATAAATTGTAATTATCATCAATTAGGATAGATTTTGGGAATCCATCCATGTTTTGAGACCAATTCTATAAATATGTCTTGAACCTAATTGTAAAGGGCTTCCCTCATTCTTCAATTTCATGAATAGAATTTGAGAGTTTTAGTCTTGAGATTGTGGCATGTCTTAGAGAGAGAGAGGAGAGAGAATAAAAAGTTTGATACCTCTCAATAAAGGTAAGTTTCTCTCTCCTCCTCTCTACTCTCTCTACTCCTCTCTTCTATCTCTTTCTCTCTCATTCTCTCTTCTCTCTTCTCTCATCTCTATCTCATCTCTATTTCTCTCCCCTCATCTCTATCTCATCTCTCTCTCCTCTCATATTTCTCTCTCCTCATCTCGATTTCTCTCTCTTCTTCTCCGTGTCTGTCTCTCTTCCTCTGTCTTTCTCACTCTTCTCTCAACACACGTGGCAGCGGGCCATGGTCGTGCATGTCTTTCATCCCCTTCTTCTTCTTATCTGCTCCTTCTTTAATCACTCCCCTTTCCTTCCTAAATTTCCTCTCTCTTTCTTGATCTTCTTTCTTCACTTTCCTTCCCTCTCTTCTTTCCTTCCTTTCTTTTGCCTCTCTTTCCTAATCTCTTTCTTCTTTATTTCTCCTTATTCTTCTCTTTCTCTCTCTTCTCTATTCATAAATGGTGAAGCCTATTACCGAGCATGATGTCCTCCACCTTCTAGAACATACACAGTGAGTCGAGCCTAAACCTGAGTGGCGGGTCGGGTCTTTGTCAAAATTCCCTTATCTACATGTCGTACACGGCGATGCCTATCACCGCACGTGCTTTCTCCCTCCCATGTCCTTCCTTCTATCATGGACGGTGGAACCCCATCGCTGTCCATGTTCCCTTTTCCCCTCCCTTTCTTGTCATGGACGGCAGAACCCCATCGCCGCCCATGTTTTCTTTCTCTATCCCTTTTCTATCTTGGAAGGCAAAACCTCATCGTCGTTCATGTTCTATTTTATTCTTCTCTCTCCTTAGTCATGAGCGGCGAGATCTCATTATCATTCATGATTTCTTCTCTTTTCTCTCTCCTCTCATGGACGGCAGAACTCCATCGTCGCATGTTTTCTCTCTCACTCCCCCTTTCCTATCATGGATGGTGGAAGCCTATCGTCGTCCATGTTTCTTTCTTTTTCTCTCTCCTTAGTCATGGATGGTGGAAGCCCATCGCCGTCCATGTTTTCTTCGTTTTCTTTGTTCTCAGTCATGGACGGCAGAAGACTATTACCGTCCATGTTTCTTTCTTCTTCTCTCTCCTCAATCATGGACCACGTAAGCCTATCGCCATCCATGTTTCTTTCTTTTTCTCTCTCGTCAATCATGATCGTTGAAATCTTATCGCTGTTTATGTTTTTTTCTTTTTTCTCTTTCCTCAGTCATGGACGGTGGAAGCTCATCGTCGCCCATGCTTCTTTCTCTTCTCTCTCTTTAGTCATGGACAGCGAAAGCCCATCGCCGTCCATGTTTCTTCTCTTCTTCGCTCCTTTCTCTATCTTCCTTTAACTCTCTTCTTCCCTTCTCTTTCTTCTTTCTTCTTTCTTCTCTTCCTTCCCTCTCTCTCCTTCACTCTCATTTCTCTTTCATCCTTTCTTCCTCTTTATTCGTCTACCTTTCTGCTCTTCTCTTTCCTTCTTTCCTCTCTCCTTTCTTCTCTTCTCTTCCCTTTTATTCTGAGCAAGACTCTCTACAACACCCTTTTATTCTGGCGCTAGGCTTCATCGATTGCAACAGAAGAGAGACAAATCCAACCAGCGTTAAGCTTCGTTGACTGTGACAAGAGAGAAAAGGAAAATCCAACCGACGTTAGGGTTCACCGACTGTTAAGGAATAAAGGAGAGAGCAATCCAACCAGTGTTGTGATGAAGGACGAGGAGAGAGAAAACCCCACTTGATGTTGGGATGAAGTAAGAAGAGGACAGAGAAAACCCCAATCGGTGTTGGGATGAAGGAAGAGGAGAGAGAAAATCCCACCCGATGTTGGGATGGAGGAAAAACCCGCACCCGATGTTGAGAATGAAGGAAGAGGAGAGAGAATCCCACACGAAGATGGGAATGAGAGAGAAGAGAACCAACCGACGCTAAGCTTGCATCAGTTGTGATGGGGGAAAGAGAAAGAAATGAGAAGAAGAGGGAGAAAGAGATAAAGATAAGAAGAGAGTAAAGAAGAGAGAAAGAGGGGAGAGAGAGAGTTACGTGCCTGAAGGGTACAGGCCCTTTTCTTCTCTCTCCTCTCTCTCTCTCTAAGACATACTCATAAGCTCAAACAAGAATGGAAATTTATATTCAATGATCAAAGAATGAACTGAGGGGTTTTACAATTTAGGTTTGCATGCTTATATAAAATTGGGCAGTAAATGGGTGGATGCCCAAAAATTAACTAATTGATGATATTTGCAATTTAATTGATTTTGGGTGTAAAATGATTGTTTTGCCCCTACCTAACAATGTGTGGAATCCCATAACAGTCCCTGCTGCTACTTGAGATCTTACGTGGTCTTCCATGGCTGACCCGAGTTTGTTCTGATGCCCGTTTGATCGAAATATTATTGTTTTCTTATAGGGCTCAGCATGGCGATCATTTTGATACCAACTTTGAGACATGAATCATGTTTTTGAGGCATGATCATGAGACTTGAATCTTGGATGAATCTTGAAAACTTTGGACCGATTGTGTGCTCCTTCCTTCATATTTCTTTGTGATTTCCTCATTGAATCACACTGAGCATGTCGTCATGATCATGTTGCAACAAACATAGCTTGATTTCGTGTCTGGATGAAGATTTTTTTCGTCTTGCGTTTTTGGCCGAAATCTTGAAGTCCAGCGGCTAGAATTTACAACAGCTTTGACGCCTTCGTGTGTGTGAAATCCAACCGTTCATCATATTTAAAGTTCAGACCAGAGATAGCCTCGGACCTTACGCACATAATACAATTGGTTTCGTGTCGATCGGGTATGCGAGCGTCGTGATCTGGTTGCTCGAACGAGGTGTGCTGCCTCTGAATTTTCCACAACTTCCTTCACATATCAGCGACGTTCATTTAATTTTTCTCTCTGCTCGGGCGTTCTCACGAGGAGTACCACATATCAAATTGTTCATATTGATGAGATGAACATGCTCACCACATTTGGTGACTGTAAAAATAGCCACCTTCAATGGTGTTTTTTTGCAATGAGGCCACATGGGAATAGTATGCGGCTTACCCCTTTTTAGTCTTTTACCCATAACTTTATCCTGGAGTGTCCGATTAAGCTAAAACGTGACCCATAGGGGTTTTCGACCGTGCCAAATTTAATTACAATGGTCCCATAGCTGTTTGAAAGACCAAAAGTATAGCTCTAGTTACAGAGTCCATTTCAGGGTGAGAGCGATCGATTTTGTTGAAATTGTTTCTTTGTGTTCATTACCTTCGACATCTCTGGTCATGTTGAAACTTGGTAGGTGGTCTTTTAAAGTGCTAATGAAGATCTTGACCAATTTTGGAGTGATTATGAGAATGTTAGGAATTTCCACTGTTTTGCAGGCTTTATTGACCTGCTTCCTACCAGGGACCTAGGTGCTGAAAAATAAGTTCAAACAAGCGTGTTTAAGGTCATGCCTCCAGGGCTTGTGCAAAGAAATTTATCGTCATGCAGCCAAGATGTGCACTATGATTTAAGGTCATATAGCTGAGACCGTGATTATGCAGTTTAAAGTCATGCAACTAGGGCCATGCAGTTTAAGGTCGTGCAACTATACCTCCGCTATAGTTTAAGGTTATATAGTTTGGACCATGTAGTCTAGGTTTGTGCACTTAGACCATGGCTTTGCAGTTTAAGGTCATGCAGCATAGACCATTATGTGGGTCGCCGTGTAAGTAAAGCTCCTTGGGGAATGGAGACAGTGGCTTTGTGAGAAGCGGACTCACCAGGGATTAATGAGGTAAATATGACTGGTTAGGTGTCTCGAGTTTCTGGTGAACTCGAGACTTGAGATCGCTCTCTCGAAACCTTTCTCTAGGGCAAGGGCAAGTATACCAACCAATGAGAGAGGAATTTTAGTTGGGTTCGAGACTTACTCGAGTGAGCACCCTCTTAAATCACGAAGAAAGCCCCTGAGCTGCTTGAGCTGGTTCGAAATCACCTCCCTTGAACTGTAATCCTCTTGTTTTTCAACACAACACTTCTTTGGTTAATTTGTAAGACATGTGGGTCGAAGGGATCCACCCTTATGTTAGGGCAATGCACGTTCACATGAGAAGGCGATGAAGTGCAAGGTTTGGTGAGAGTTAGAAAAGAGAAGAGAGCTTGACGTAGAGGTGAGACTAGCACGTTAACCATAAATTACCGACTCAGAGTGATAGCAAGATGGGCATGGTTCTCAAGACCAGCACGACGTCAATACTACTCAAAACCGAGGTCGACACGTTGGCGATAGGCTAGGTCTATCCTCAGTCAAGTGAGAGGAGAAAGTGGTGAAGAGGAAACAACGAGACGACAAAGAGAAGGAGAAATTGAGACATTAATAGGCATCGTGGTGGTCAATGCATGGAGACGGTGCTTCCCTTGTGGATGGCACTAGCTCTTAACGAGGCACACAACGATAATTTCTCCTAGGTCGCATGGCGATAGGCGTGGGACGTAGGGAGAACGACAATGAGCACCGGGTACACAAAGGAGGCATGTGAACGATAATAGGTATTGCCAAAGCCCCTAGTGGGCGGCGATAGGTATCACCATCTACACTAAATGAGAGGCGGGAAGAGACCCCTTCAGGCGGCAACAAACCTTGTCGTCTGGGTTCTTTACCGAGACATCAAATCTACGTCTGTGGGTGGTGATGAGCAGCGCCGTCTATAGACCTCAGTTGAAGGAAAAACCAGACGAGTAGAAGGGGAAGGAGACTCGTGCATGGCACTGCCATTGCCATGCGTGTCCTATGAGACCATGGGAGAGGCATGCACGACACTGCCACTACCGTGCATGACCCCTGTGAGGAACTCAGATGAAGAAGAAGGAGAAAAGAGAGGAGAAGAGAGAGAGAAGAAGAGAAGAAAAAGACGAGAGAGAAGGTTTACCTCAAACCTAGGGGTATCGGTTAAAAGTTTCTCTCACCTCACTCCCTCTCTCAAGGATGACACAACAATGGTAAGAAAGATAAACTTATATTAAGTGAAAACTCTCTCTTGTGTGTGTATGCCTCTACCTCTTCTTTTATCGTACAATGATGGTATGTATATATAGAAGTGTGCCCCAAACATGGGTGGATGATCAAAAGTAACCCTAATTACTAAAAATTAAGATTGAATTAAAAGAAATTAGAAAATAGGGGGCAAAACGACAAGTTTACTCCTTCTTAACAAGTTGTGGAATTCCATAATAGTCCCTGTGTTGCCCTAGGCCTTGCGTGATCTTGCATGGCTGATCTAGGGTCGTTCTGATGCCTGGTTGATCGTAAGATGATTGTTTTCTTGTAGGGCTAGACATGGCGATCGATTTGATAGCAACTTTGAGCCATGGATCGTGTTTTTGGTGTATGATCATGTGTCATGAAATTTGAGTAGACCTTGAAACTTTGGATCAATAGTGTATTCGTTCCTTGATGTTTTTCCGTGTTTTCTTCGCCACACTGAGCTTGCCACTACTATCACGGGGCACCAAACGTAGCTCGATTCCATGGTTGAATGAAGATTTTGGAAGTTTGGAATTTTGGTTGGAATCAAGGATTCTGGTGACAGAATTTTCAGTCTGTTTGTCAGCATCTTGTGCAAAATCCGACCGTTAATCATGTACGGGGTTCGGGTCAGAGATGGCTCGATACCTTACGTTCGTAATGGAATTGGTCTCGCATCAATCAGGCTTACGAGCGACGTGATTTGGCCACTCAAGCGAAGCACAACGCTGTTGAATTTCTTGCACTTTCTTCACGGATCAGCAACTTCTGTCTAGCTTTTCTTTGTGCTCGGTTATCGGCATGGAGTTTACCACATATCGAATCACTCATCTTGATTAGACGAATATGCTCACCAAATTTGAGCACGATCTGACTTAAGACGAGTAAGATATGAGCATCAAAATTCACTGGTCGTGACTGTCCCTTCAATGGTGTAGTGTTATAGGGTGGCCACACGAGATTAGCGTGTGGCTTCTCCTGTTTCACTCTTTCGTCTATAACTTCTTCTTGGAATGTCTATTTGAGCTAAAACTTGACCCCTGGGGGTTTTCGACCATGTCGGGTCCAATGGGGGTAGTCCCACAGCAATTTGAGATGCTGAAAAAATGTAGCTCTAATTATAGGGGTCCATTTCAGGGTGCTAGGGACTGATTATACCGGAACTGTTTCTCAGTCTATTCCACCTTAGACATGTCAGAATGTGACGAGAATTAGTAGGAGACTCTTGAGAGACCTCATGAAGATCTTGGCCAGTTCTAGGGGTGATCTTAGACTGTCGTAAATTTCACTACTTGCTAGGCCTTTATTGAGCGAGGGCCTCATGTTGATGAAAAATACCTTCCAACAGCATGCCCCACCGAATGTTGTGCTTTGAGAGAATCGATAAGTGTAATCATTCGAGAAGTTTGAGAGATAATTGTCAAAGTCCACATCCTCAAGAGACTATCTGTGGTTCTAGAGCATGAAGCCCTTATCAGGACCTCCTTGTACAGAACCAGGCCTTTTTTGTAGGCCAAATGCTACGAACCTTTGATTAGCATTGATTGCAGCTACACCAGGTTTGCTTTTGCTGCTCAAAGTATCTATTATAGGTCCCGTCTAGCGGGCTCCAGTGGGGGGCTTTAGACCCAACCCGAAAGTCTGGTCTCATGTAGGCTAGGTGGTTTGACGAAGACTACCCTAAAGCCTGTGGCAGGTTAGAACTTAGCTTCATCAGATTCTTGCCTTTGCGATGGTTCTTAACATTTCTAAAAGGATCTTTTGGTCAAGGACTCTTGTTGTTGTTGAACTGGGGAAGTCTTATGCAGCTCTCACTCCCTGATGAGCCATGAAATTGGGGAGACCATATGCAACTCTCACTCCCTGATGAGCCATGAAACTGGGGAGATCTTATGTGGCTCTCACTTTCTGATGAGCCATGAAATCTGGGAGATCTTATGAGGCTCTCACTCCTAGATGAGCTATGAAACCGGGGAGATCTTGTGTGCTCTCACTCCCTGATGATTCATGAAACTAGGTAGATCTTATGCTCTCTCACTCCCTAACGAGCCATGGAAACTTGAGAGATCTTGTGGGGCTCTCATTCCTTGACGAGCAACTTGTGGGGCTCTCACCCCCTGACGAGCAACTGGCCTGCGACTGGATGCTGGCTTTTGAGGATTTTAGGCAGACCTCAGTAGCATCGTGACCGTTTGGAAATTGAATGTCAGTTGAGGCGATAGTCATGCGTCAGCTTGTCTTGTCGGTCCAAGCGCCCTTTCGAGGTTTTCACTTGAACAGGAGAAGTGGCGTTGTGAAGATGATTTTCACCATCTTCTGTTATTTCTGGGCTCTTTAACCCATGACTTTGTGGTCATGTCCACCCTTTTCATCCATTTTTGCTCACGATGTCGTCTTGGGTTTTCATCGTGCCTGGGTTTCTTTTCCACATAACTCTTTTACTCATGGTTTCGTGACCATGCTCGTCTGTATTTTTTACTCATGGCGTTCCCTTGTCCAGGTGTACACCATGACCATTTTTTTGAGAAGGCGTGTTTTAGGGTCATGCCTTCGAGACCTGTGCGAAGCCTTTTAACGTCATGCGGCCAGGATACGCACTATAGTTTAGGGTCATACAGTTGGACCGTAGCAATATGGAATGGCAGTATGTAGAGCCCACAGAGTGAGTCTGATGATGACTTTGAGTCACTTGGGAGGATGGCATGAAGCTGCTTATGGAGAATTGATTGAATGGTAAGTGAAAGGTGGTGACCCACTAGCTGACGGTGAATATGGGTAAGACTCACTTGGGGATGATGAAAGATGGTAAATGGGCCAGCTAAGGAGGACATGCGTGGAGATGCATGTAAAGGACGCATGCACCTATGTAGGCTCACTGGGGAGAAGAAGAAGGTACGCGCACACAATGGGTCGGTTAGGGAAAGCGTGCATGAAGAAGCACGTGAAATGGGTGTGCGGTTAACGGGGGCATGTCTTAAGGTCGTGCCTCCTAGACCTGGGCAAAGCAGTTTAACGTCATGTGGCCAGAACGCGCACTACAGTTTAAGGTCATATAGCTTGGCATTAGTTATGCAGTTTTAGGTCATGCAACCAGGACCGTGCAATTTAAGGTCGTGCAACTAGACCTCTGTTGTAGTTTAAGGTCATATAGTTTGGACCATGTCTATGCAGTTTAGGGTCATGCAACATGGACTGTGGTTATACAGTTTTAGATCATGCTACTAGGACCGTGCAGTTTAAGGTCATGCATCTAGACCTCTGCTATAGTTTAAGGTCATATAGTTTGCACCATGGCTATAGTTTAGGGTCATACAGCCTGGACCGAGTACGAATCGCCATGTCAGTAGGGCTGCATGGGTGGTAGGTATGTGGATAGCAATCTGACTCCTTGGGGATAAAGATAGTTAAGGCTATACACATGCGAAAAGATGTAGATGAAGGTGGTGACCCCTCGGATGGACCCTCCGAGGGATAGTAAACGGGAGAGGCTTCACTGGGGATTAGAAGGGCCAGTGTGACTCCACAGGTCTACTGAATATCGATATGCATGGAACTAACAGGCCAGAGAACAAGTGAACCCCACCATGGGTTGAAGGGGTAAGAATGGCCTTAACTCGCTAGAGATGATGGGGTGAGTATTTACATAAATCTAACTCCACTGGGGGTCTAGGTGGAAGTATGCGTATGGACTATTTGTCACACTGCACATTACAGTTTTAGGGTCTTATAGCTCGGACCATGGCTATGCAGTTTAAAGTCAGACAACTTGGATCATGCATTTTGTGGTCGTGTAACTATACCTCTGCTACAGTTTAAAGTCGTATAGTTCGGACCATGGTATTAAGCCTTTTATCGTTATGCGGCCAGGACGCACACTATGGTTGAAGGTCACACATCTGGACCATGGTCGTATGTTTAAAGTCATTTGACAAGGACTTTGAGTTTAAGGTCTTGCAACTAGACCTTCATTATATTTTAAGCCTTTATAGTTCGAACCATGGTTGTATAGTTTTGAGTCATGTGACAAGGACTTTGCAGTTTAAGGTCATGCAACTAGACCTCCGCTATAGCTTAAGGTCATATAGTTCGGACCATGGTCGCACAGTTTTGAGTCATGTGATAAGGACTTTGCAGTTTAAGGTCGTGCAACTAGACCAACTATATATTTTAAGGTCATATAGTTCAGACCATGGTCATACAATTTTGAGTCATGTGACAAGGACTTTGCAGTTTAAGGTCGTACAACGAGACCTCCGCTATAGTATAAGGTCATTTAGTTCGAACCATGGTCATACAGTTTTGAGTCATGTGACAAGGACTATAACTGTGCAGTTTAGGGTCATGCAGCATGGACCGTGGCAGTGCAGTTTAAGGTCATATAGCGCGGACTGTGGCAGAGTAGTTTAAAGTAATGTAGCACAGACCGTGGTAGTGCAGTTTAAAGTCATGCAGCACGGACCTTGCCAGTACAGTTTAAATTCATGCAGCACAGACTGTGGCGGTGCAGTTTATGGTCATGCAGCGCGGACCGAGGCAGTGCAATTTAAGGTCATGCAGCGCGGACCATGGTTGTAGTAGTGAGGGGATATGACTCAATGGGGGAATAGAGCCATCACTAGAGACTGGGCTCCCTGAGGAGTGAGATTGTGATGCAGGAAATGAAGTTCCTGAGGATGAGAGATGATGGTCTCAAGAGGAGTGCGAAGGCTCGTGCGTGACACTAAGTGTGGAGTGACACATTCATCAATAAGCCTAGGTGATGCACTAAGTCCCTTGGTGAAGCATGCGGGAGTAGCCCTTGACGTTCCGTGCATCGATGATCTGTGGACGAGATGCTCGGCGATGACCACTAGACGAGACACGTGGTGATAATCTCTAGACGAGATGAATGGTGATAGTCTCTGGTGGAGACGCTCGGTAACGTCTTGATGGAGTGCGCCACACTAGCCTCCTGATGAGGCACGTGATGTAAGTCTTGACAAGGCGTGCGACGATGATGCTTTAGGTCTCGGGCTTGGCCCCACCCGGCCTAGTGCCATCGCCATCAGGAGTTGGGGGCTGGAGCGTCATTCTTAGTTTGTCGGGGGCAGTCTTCGGTACTACGGGGTATAAAAAGTGGAGAAACCCCATTTTACTGTTTTACCAAAGGGTAAAACAGTAGAAAGCTTTTTAGAGAGAGAGAGGACCAAATCTTTCTGACGATGGTTTTTCGACGAGCACTTCCCAGTCAAAACTTGCAAAGACAGGTCCTTAGGGATTTTTCTGGTGAGCTTCAAGAGGTGCGAAGCTTCGTAGCGTGATTGTGAAGACTTTTCAACAAGTTTCGAGGCTTTCTGCACAAGGAAGAGGGTCTCTTGGGGCCTTAGCAGAATTTGTCGAGGTGCCCTGCTAGGGTTCGAGTGCTGCTCCAGTCGTTCAGCTGCGGAAGTGGAGGTCGTAGAGAGTTCAGAGGGCTTTGTCAGCTCTCTGGTTGTTGGAGGAGAAAGAGAAGGGACTGCATTGAGTTCACCGGAAACTTAACCGAATTCTGGTGAGCTTTAGTGAACTGCTGAAGTGGGAAATCAGGGAGAAGGGCAATTCGCAGGGTCGCAGGGACTTAGGGGAGCTTTTTTCTGGGGACTTCCGGTGGTTTTTCGCTAACTCCATTAATGAGCAGAAGGTGGGAAGGATTTTCCCGATGGCCGAGAGTGTGTTTTTGGTGAAGAGGGGAAACGCTGGTGGGGACCCAGAGGGTCGCGAGACCGCAAGTCGCGAGTCGTGGGACAGCGAACAGTCGCACTCCGCACACTTGGTGACACACCACACCGCAAGTGTCAGGCAGCGTGTTCGGATTTCAAGGAACACACATTTGGCACGTGCTGACAGTTGATGCGAGGCATTAATGTGACTTGGTTCGCAAGACATCGATAGTCCTTGGCTGATCGTGAGATGACAATTCCCTTCTAGTGACAATAGTCTTACCTTTGACTCCGTGACGACGATTCCATCTCAGTGGGCAAACGACGATAGTTCCGGCCTTGAGTGTGAGACGGCGAGTGCGCCTTGGTGGGAAGACGGTGATAGTCCTACCTTTGGCGATAATTAGTGTCCTCCGACAAAGGTCTTCTTGACGATCAGCCAAGGCTTCTAAAGCTACCAGGAGGCAGAACTCTTCAAGTAGGGACCTTATGGTTATTGGGGATGAGGAGCCTCTTATTACTGAAAATGAACCGCATCCCTTTCCTCAACCTCCTGTCTCAATAGTTGGGGATGAGGGCAAATTGGCGGTTCCTCTTGCCACCTTGAGAGGGGGCCGTGCATCATGCGCTCGAAGGGAAGTTATCATAAGCTCAGCTTTTGTAGTCACCTCCTTTTCGGGACAAGTTATCCATCCTCTTGTCTGGTGCATTCGAGGAGGCTTTGTTGTTTCGCAGGACATGATTCATTTCCCTGCACAACTCACCAGGCTCAATCGCTGTAATGTTTTTGTAGACAACAACCGTTATCTTCTTAAAGCCACCTATCAACTTTTCAGTCGGGCTTCTCTCTTTGAGGTAATCATGTTCCCCCTTTTGGCTAAGAAGCTGCTAGACAACCTTTTAGACTTCGAGGTTCCCTGCACAGACTTGTTCAAAACGAAGGTGACTAAAATGGCTCAACAGGCTCGAGAAGTTTTATCTTTAGAAGAATCAGCTTCTATTGAGAAGTATCCCTTTATTAGGCGTTTACTTAAGTTCTTTCCTGGGCCTCTAACTATCATTGCTTCCGCTGTGGCACACTTAGGTAACCTCAGAACTAACTTGCTCATGTGTCAGTTCGTTCATTCATATTTTGAGATTTTACCTTCGAAGGTTCCCGCAATTGTTAAAGAAATCGCATGCTTTGAGAATGAGGATGACATGGTGATTCTTGAATGCAACATCAACGATCTGGAAGGCTTGTGCTGTGACCCAGGAGATAGGAAAGGACCCATTCTCTCCTCAGTTAGTACGTGGGGAATACCCTCCTTTGGTCAGAAAGCCTGCTCTCCTCCCAACGGCAGCCCTAAAGGACGGAATCAAGTGGACACAACAAGACCATTATAGGCTTAGTCTTGAGACTTGAGTGAACACTCTCTTTTATAACCCTTTGTACACCAATTCTTAGTTTTGATAACATCGATAATTGTATGAATTTTTTGTTATATGAATGAAGTGTCCCCTTTTTGCTTAAAGTGTGTATGCGACATGTCTTTCATTCTTCTGTCTTCCTCTTTTATTGCTTTCGTCCTTTAATGTCTGAGATGACAAAGAGTAGCCCACTCCTTGCATCATCTTGTGGCAGCCTGTTGTGGCTTCAATGACCTTGAATGGGGGAGCAGTTGCAACCTCACCCATGAGTGTTTGATTGGAGAGGGGCAAATAATTAATGGTCCTCATGATTTGATGAGTCTGCTTGTTGTAAATGCTCCAGTCTAGGGGAGCATTGGCTTCGATTCGAGGTATATTGCGTTTGAGCTCATCATAAGTCAATCTCAGGGACAAACTCCTTTAAGTGCTTTGAAATGATGTGCATAGCCTTTAGCTGATTCTGGAGGTTACGCACCTCGCTTCTCAGCTCCACCACGGGGTCTTAATCCCTAATGCCAAAGGGTTGACTCTTATCAACCTGTACTTCCTCGACAACCCCAGAGAAGTGTATTACCTTCCTTTGGTTGGCGGTGATCTCCTTGTTCAAGGAGGACAAAATTTGGAGCAACTTCCATGGTGGTTCGTGCGCCAGTTCTACCTCTAAGAGAGAGATGGGGCAGTAATAGGAATTTGTACTAGGGATGCAAATGTTTGAGGTTTAGGCTTTTTAGAAAGTGAAGGATCAGGAAATTTGAGGATCTTGATCTTTTGAGGTGTGGGTTGTAGCTTCTTTCCCGATCTTAAGTTCGTTAGCCCCATGCTAGCTGGTACTTCCAAGATCTGCACCATGTGGGAGCCTTCTTTAGAAGAGAAGGTCGAGGATGTCTCGGCTTTGGCCTGGGCTGCCAGGTCATCGGCGGCTGTCGAGAATCCTACCGCCTTGGCCGGCATTTCTTTGAGGCACAATTGCTGCGACATGGTGAGGCTGATGCCCCAAACACTTTGTTTAGAGTTGCGAAATCTAGGCACTGTTGAGCTGTACCTGTGGAGAAAATAGAAGAGGGGGGAGCAAAAGAAGAGTTAGAACGTTCCGGGCAGCTTTTTATATCGTCGCCAGAATTAGAAATTTGAAGAGGGTATTGAAAGTCGTGCCCCGGCTTTGACCATTGTGGGGTGCTTTTAACTTCGTCACCCATTTTGGTCGACTCCTGATATATTAATAACTCAAGCCGTTTGCTTGATTGGACGATAAGATGAGGCGAGCTCTGCCTGGGAGGAAGTCTCACAAGGTCGGCAGCAGAGGAAGGGGCCGGAGGAATTCTTCCACGACTAGTGACTGAGGAAGATGATTCCTTCGGCGGGCTGATCTAAGTGCTTGCCGTTTCCTTCGGGATCCTTGAGGGGGTGTTTGGACCACCCTATCAGGTTGGTGAGTGGCCCTAGCTTGGTAGATTGCCTCACGTTTCAGAGATTTGAGCCTACTTCGCCCATGGTAGACTTCCCAAGGCTGAGAGGTCGAGGGCTCTGAAAGGTCTAGTGCATGCTCATGAAGGCTTGTAGAGGGGCTTCCTCATGAACGGGAGCGAGGGCCTGGACGTGTTCTGAGAGAACTGCACAGACTATCTGGCCTTGCTAGAATTCTCCATGACTATGGTCTCGAACTTGGTGCACTCCTTCAGTTCGTGACCCCACACTTGGTGACAGGGGCAGCATCAGAGGTTTTTCGTGCCCTGGCAAGACGCTTAGGCGATCTGGCTGATTTGGGGGTGATAAGATCCTGCTGGAGCATTTCCTCAAAGAGGGACTGCAGAGGTTCTTCCTCAAAAGACTCTCTACTCCTCTCTTTTATTCTCTTCTTTTTCTTCTATTCTCCTTCTCTCTTTTTAATCTCTCATCTTTTCCTCTCTCTTCTTTTTTTCCTTTCTCTCTCTTTCTTTCTTTTCTCGTATCTCTTTTTCTTTTCTCTTCTCTTTCCTCCTTCGCTCTGTCCCTCTTGTTGGACCAAGGAAGGCTAAGTTTAGCACTGCCATGGTAGTCTTGTCGTCGAGCAGTATTGCAGCAATGTAGGTCTGAGTTACCGTGCTCGTCTTGTTGTGACGTCAGGCTAGCCATTGTGCCAAGCTGGTTGGTGTTGATTCTATCATTGAGTAGTGTTGTCGTCGTGCCGGTCTGAGTTACCTTGCCCATCTTGCTATCACGTCATGTCAATTATCATGCCAGTCTAGCCATTGTGTCAGGCTAGCCACCTGGTCGAATGCCTCTTCCTTCTCTTCCCTTTTCTTTACACCAACTTTCATATCATCATCTCTTCCCTCTCTCTTTTGAATGTGTGCACTTGTGTGCATTCTCTCAAAGACAAGGTGGGTTCCCTTAACCCACTTGTCTTGTCAATTAACCCTGTGTGTGTGATCACAGAAATAGGAGAGTACAGGTCAAATGAGGCGATTTCAAACCAGTTGAAGGACTGAAGGCCTTTCGTCGTGATCTAAGAGGGCACCCACGCGAGCCAGCCCGAGTGAGTCACGGAATCAGGTGAGGTGTGTCTCGCCTCACATTAAATTCCTTTCTCATCAATTGATATACGTGCCCTTGTTCCATAGCAAGGTTCTCGAGAGAGCGGTCTCAAGTCCAAAATCCTTCTTTAAACTCGAGATACGTGCTACCAGATCACCTAGATCCGAAAGGCGAGATCAAGGCACCTAACCACTTAATTTATAAGAGAAAAGAAAAAGTGGATGAAGAGAAAATAACTGAAGAGTCGACCAAAAAAAAATCGAGCAACCTCCCGGTGTAACCTCTCCTAAGAGGTATTACTAGAGATGAGGAAAAGTACCTGTCACAAAGCCTTGGTACCCAAGGGTTTAGAAAGTGGAGTTACATGACTGAGCATATAACTATGCCACTAAACTAAAGATCCCCCTTAAAGTGATCAAGTAGGAGAAGAAAGTGAAAGAGAAAGAAATGAAAGTCTGTCACAACCCAAACACTATGTGACTTGGTTGTTAGAGTAGTGAAAGGGTCAGAGCTCTAAAAAAAGCTAACTCAAGATGACCCCAACTGGAGTGACCGAGTGTAAGAGAATCAGTGTCTCTTATGACCCAACTTCATTATACAGGTTCATGGTTAGAGTAGCAATCTGAGAGTTAGAACCCTAGGGCGCTATCTTAGGACGACCCCGAGTCGACTGTTCAAGAAGTGAAGGAAGCAACAAGAAAAGAGAGAGATAAACGAATGATGAAGTAAAATAAAGTAAAGTGAATTAAAAGTTAAGATATGATTTAGAGAGAGAAGAGAGTGTTTAAAGTGAGAGAAAATGAGATGAATGGGGGTCAAGGAATGATGGACCCGCTTGTGGTGCGGGTCACAAGCGGGTTTGAACTCAAAAGGGGCGGATAGAGTGTATTAGTGAGAGAGGTGCAGATAGAGTTTATAAGTGAGAGAGGGGCCGATTAGGTTATAGGGCGGATAGGGTTGATAGGACGAGTAGGGCAGATAGGGCAAATAGCGCGAGTAGGGCAGATAGGGCGAATAAAGTGAGTAGGGCGGATAGGGTGAGTAGGGCAGATAAGGCGAGTAGGGCGAGTAGGACGGATAGGGTGGACAGGACGAGTAGGGTGGATAGGGCTAATAGGGCAAGTAGGGCAGATAGGACGTGTAGGGTAAATAGATCGGATAGGGGTATAGGGTTAATAGGACATAAGGCAAATAGGGCGGATAAGGGTATAGGGTGAGTAGGGCAGATAGGGCGAATATGGGTGAGAGAGATGAGGGTGAGAGAAGAGGGGAAGAGAGTGGGAGAGGGGCAGACCCGCCTATGGCACGGGTCCGTGTCCTTAGTGAGAGGGAGTAAGAGAGAGAGGAAAGAATAGAGGGAAGGGAGTGTGGGTTCAGGCCTAGACGATCTAGAGAGAGAGAGAAAGAAGGAGAGAAGGAAGAGAGAGAAATAGAGAAAGAAGAGATAGAAGAAATAAGAGAGTGAAAAGGATACAAGAAGAGAGAGAAAGAGAGAAATGAGAGAGAAGAGAGAGTAGAGAGTGGACCTAGAATGAGCTTGCGCCTAGGTGGACCTTTGTCGGTCCCTTTGTATGCACATGAGAGAGAGAGTATTAGGCTTGGTGGGTCAAGACTAGGGTCTAAGAACTCAGTTTAGATGGGTTAAGGTATGGTGTATAAGAACTAACGTGTATAGGACAGGCTAAGGTGTATGGTGCACTATAGTGTGTGGTGTATGATAGGGTGTATGCTAACTAAGGTAGGATGTAGGGTTTATGGAGTAGGATTGAAAGCTTGGGGTTCTAAGGCATATGGAAGTTAGGAGTTATAGGGAGTATGGGATTGGGAGTTGAGAATGCTAAGGGAGTTGGAACTTTGGGGTTCTAGGGAGTGTAGGATTCTAGGAGTATTTTCTCTCTCTTGGAAATGTTTCTTTCTCCTCTTATTTTGAGTCTTGAACTTGAAAGCATAAGTAAAAGAACAAGCAAGAACTAAGAATTCAATAATTTCACTCAAAATGTTCAAATGTCCAAAAGTCTCTATTACAAATGACTTGGGTTCCTTATATAGAGCAACAACAAAACAAGGGAGGAATGTTAAAAAACACCCAAAATTGTCAAAAAATACACATTTGATGAGTTAAAAGATTAATCTTGTTTTTGGACCAAACAACCAAAATACCCCTAGGCATGTTTCAAAAAATGACAAAACCATCCCTCCATGAGGGGCCTCTTGTCATTAGTAGACCTTGAGAGATTTTTCAAATGTTTACGATGGTAATTTAGGTGATCAACCACCGTAGAATCAATTCTTGAACTATTGCGCACATTTTGATACCCATTGATCGTCTTGAAATGGATTTTTAAGGAAGAAACAAAAATCCGGCCAAGTTCATAAACATTGTGATTCTTCGATCACCAATCCGGGATTGTCTATGATATTTTTAGACTTCACATTGATCACAAATTGAAGAGGATACTATCACGATCAGTTTGCAATAAATTTCATCCATTTTGGTCTCTGTTTGAGCATGTTCTAATTTTGGGAAGTCATCGAAAAGTGGGATTCTGGTGACTAAAAACGTATGCCACCTTTTACCTTAATATTCATGTCATTCGGCCTCTGATAATTCAACAAAAACTATATCAAACTATAGCTCTTCGAAGCATGGTCGCAACAAACTCATACATGTGATGATCCGACATTGGGATCTTGAGCTATAACCTCTCAAAGAATTGGATGTTCTTATTTATAAATATAAATTTTTTATGTTTTGATCTCATCTTCTCTCTAGAAATTCTCTCATTTCGGGTCACACCATGACGCGTGCCAAATTTCAAAATGAGCGAAACATCAAGATCTAGCTTCTGTCCGAATTTGAGTTTAATTAGACTCAAAATGAGCAAGTTATGAGCATTTGAAAATCATCCTGAAATGAGAAAGCACAGTTTCCATAAATGGAAACTAGTTCACCGAGGCTGCACCGCGATAGTGTAAAACTCACCCTTTTATGGTAGGTTAGGCCCATAATGGTCCTAGAGGGTCCGATTGAGCCAAAATTTGGTACATAGGGGCCTTTTGAAATTTCAGATCCAATGGAGGTGGTCGGATGCTATTTTGAAACCCATAAAATAGGGCTATAGTTATGTGGTCCATTTTCAGCATGATAGGAATTGGATTTGAAAACCTAGTGCCTAGTTTCGTTCTGATCATATTAAAACTTGTTATAACACGACGAAACTTTACCGGTGTCCTTAGGATATCAAAAAATACGTTCTCATGAAATTTGAGGCCATTCTAACACTTCATCAAAGGTCACCCATTTTTAGGCTTATTTCTACAATGTTATTGTGGTCTGGCGGCGTCTCGGTGGTCTGGTGGACTACTACATAGTTGTGCTCTATCTTGCTTGATTTTAATCGGATCTCTCTCGTTCTTTTTACAAACTATTGTGGGTTGAATTTATTGTTCCCAAACTGGATAGACACCTTAGAGATATATAAACCACTCGTGCGCTCATCTTTAGGACAAAATTATGTCCTCAAAACCCCCGATTGTGGGTCGGGCATAAGGGGTTCAAACCATGGCTTCCCCCATAATTGTTTGTATGTTAATTTGATATATTTACTGTTAGTGGGTAACTAATGAATGATAGAATTGAGTATATTATGTGCATATTGAGACTGTTCTTATAATCGTGTAGTATGAGCTTCATGTTACATTTTATTATTTATGTGGATTGAGATCTCGTTGTATCATTATGATCAAGTATATGATATTTATAAGCTAATGTGGCATATGACGAGGATGAAGATTGAAGAAGAGATCATTATGTAATTTTTATAGAATGATAAATTTGAGCATAAGTCTTGTAATATGTTGTAGAGATCTACATTTTGTGCATTTGGACAATGTATTGAGCTAAATTGTATTTTGAGAAAGGGATATGTAAGGGACCTATTAGAATTATAATTTTATTTATTAAGGCAAGTGTAAATCCATTTTGATGGCTTGAATTTATGTATTATGGTTTTGTATTTCATTCATGTATTTAAAGCCTTATGTTTTAATAGAATGGAAAAATTTTAAAGTTATGAATCGGGCCCCTTGGTCTTATACAACCAACAACTTATTCTAAAATTCTATCTTTCTAGTGATATATATCTCTCTCTTTCTATCAATGTTTTCTCCCTTTCTCTCAACGCTTTACTTTTCAATCCAAGCACCAATTTAGGAACTTTTGATTTCATTCTCTCATGCTCTCTAAGTAATATCATGTTTCCCAAATTGGGGCATTCTAAAATTCTATCTTTCCATTTATCTGTCTCTTTCTCTCAATGCTCTCCTTTATCGACGCACCAATTCTATCAAGAGCGAAAGAGAGAAAGAGAGTGAGTGATAATTATTTTGTCACCTTTCAAATTTTTGGCACATCTCCTAATCACGTCCCATATAAATTTAATCTTGTTTTAAAATATAATCTTCAACTGCTATATCTATTAAGTGAGAAAGAGAGGGAGCAAGAGCAAGAGAGAAAAGGAGAGTGGTAAATATGAGGGGAGAGATTTAAGGAAAGAGATATTTGATTTTGGGGGAGAGGTTTCAGGAAAGAAAAGAAGGAGACAAATATGGTGTTGGGAGGTGGGAGAGAGAAATATGGGTTGGGAAGAGGGAGAGAGAAAACAAAGCGAGAGAGTTATGAATGTGAGAAGAAGAGAGAATGAAGAGAGAAAGACCGCAATTATAGTGTATCATCATTGAAAAAATAAAAAACACCAAATTCAAACAAAGTAAAAGGAAAATAACATGTTCCAATTATCCAAATTCATCATATAGAGTGAGAGAAGAGAGAAACTTAAGAGGATGATAGGGAGAGTTCGTTGTACAGAGGGAGAGAAGAGAGAAATTTTAGAGGATGACAGAGAGTACCTTTGAGATGTTTGTTCCATTGCTCTAAATTAATCGTATAGATAGAGAGAAAAGAGAAAGCTCAAGAGGTATTTACGATGATAATCGAACAGATCTTTCGACAAATATCTCTCAGAGTTTGACACCTTAAACTTATAAAAATAATGTGGTAGAGAAAGTGGGACCAATCAAATTCAGATTTGAGGCCACATCTGCCAAAAAACAAGCAGATCCGTTGTCAGATCTGTGACAGAGCCAACATGATCCAAAACATTGAAACAAGAGTTCAAAGCATCAAACTGACCAAAATTAATTAAAATTAAATCAAAACAGTAAGAAGAAGAAGAAAGAAAGGGTAAGAGAACGATACCAAACAGGGCCGAATGCCCTGGGACCCCCAGGCCTTCGAGAGGTCAGCCATATCAAAATCGGTGTCTTCTTTACCTCTATGATTCAGAAGTTGACCAGAATATCTATGATTTCAAAGTCTTGTTGTGCCCTAGAGATGACTGAAGATGGTCAGGGTTTTTGGAGCTATCCTTTCATGGCTTAAGATTTCTCAAGCTGTGGGTTAGGGTTTTTAGGTTAGGGTTTTCGGCTTAACTTTCTCTGAGTAAAGGGGTTAGGGTTTCAATCTTTTCTCCTCCTCCTCAATGGCCATGAAAAAAAGGATTTATAATGGACAAGGATTTGTTGGGAAGAGCATCTTTACATAACCAACAGATCTTCCAACCAAAGGTACCATTTTGGGGATACGAGTTTGGGCGACACCAGTGGTGTCGCTTGGGCGACACGCCTAGTCTTGCCCAAACAAATATGGTAAAAACTACACAAAAAGGAAAGAAATCGATGTACAAAATAAATTTCTAATTTGGATTTGAATAGGGCTGTCGGCTAGGTGCACCACTCGTGTCGCCCAGTATAGGTTGGGCGACACGCCTGGTGTCGCCCAAACGAAAGTGGTCCAAACTAAATCTTTCCGCTTCAGGTGTGTTCCTTGGCCTCTTTTGAAACTCTCAGAGAAATTTTGGGTTAAAATGCAGCTTTCTACTTTTTTTAATGATATTTTAGATAAACAAGGGCGTTTGCAAGACTCTGAATGAAAACATGGTATCTGCATAGTTCTGGGTAGGCAAAATGGTTCTGGGTCATAAGGTAGGCTGTGTGGGCTATAGATTTGGTTTTACCAGGATAATGCGGTCCTAAGAGCTCAGGAAACCACATAATTTTCCAGATTGACAATGGGGTATCTACAGTTGCCCCTCTTGGGCACTCCCTGTCCTTCGAGGGACAAGTGAGTGACAAAGAAGTAGACACTTTTTTGTTCCCTGTCCTTTGAGGGGCAGGTGAATGTCAAAGATAATGCGGACATTTTAAATTTCTTCCTGATGTCATGTGGTCAGAGGGCACACAAACTAATCCCTCCAAGTCATTGCGCTCACCGAGCTCACCCACTTAGTGCATTTTCATCCTAGGGTTTTCGGCATGAGATGTTGATGAGTTACACGAACTTGAAACTCGAGTTGGATTTTCTGGCCATGCCACTTAACTTTAAGGGTTTCACAGTTTGAAATTCTTTAACCTTGACATGTTCTTTGATTTCCTTAGGTTTCCTAAGGCCTTCTATAGGAAAATGCCTTTTATAGGAAGAGATTTTCCCGATCGACTCTGAAGAGAGGGACGAGGTAGCAACGCGGTAATCGTGGCAATGTGGTAATTGCGACAACAGGGTAATTATCATATATGGGTGTTCGAGCACCTTCGTTTTTTAATTCTATTTTTTAGAAATTTTGAAAACAAGGGGGAATTTTAAAATAGAACCCAAAGCTTGGACAGGTCACCATTTTAACAAAGAAATTAAAGTTTTTGGAAACACAAGACATAGAGTGAAAATCTTTTAAAAAGAGAGATATTTCGAAAAACAAGGTTGGTTAGCAATTTTAACTCCTGCAACCATAGAGCCCTCTAAGCACTTTAGCGTCATGCAGCAATGGACCATACACTTGACGCTTTTATGTCATATGGGACTAGATGGAATACACCCGACCCTTTTATATCATACGGGGCTAGATGGAATACACCCGACCCTTTTATGTCATATAGGGCTAGACAGAATACACCCAACCCTTTTACGTCATACGAGGCTAGACATTATCTGTCTCGGCTCTTTTATGTCGCACGAGTTTGGCGTTGAACTGGATTGGGCTAGATGGAATACACCCGACCCTTTTACGTCATACGCGGCTAGACGAAATACACTTGACCTTTTACGCCATACGGGACTAGACATTGAACTGGATACACTCGACTTTAATGTCACATAGGGCTAGACATTTTCTGAATACACCCGACCTTCTATGTCATACGGGGCTAGACGCTTTCTAAATACACTCGACCTTTTACATCATACATGGCTAGAATTTTCTTATCTTGGCTTTTTTGTGTCTCACAAGTTTGATGTTTTTCCTGTCTCGACTATTTTATATTGCACGAGTTTGACAGTTTCCTGTTTCGACTCTTTTACGTCGCACGAGTTTGACGTTTTCCTGTCTTAGATTTTGGTTAGAAGATTAGGCTCGTACCATAGAGGAGTATTTTCTATTTGATTTTTATTTTTTTTTGGAAATTGGTCGACAGTTTAGGCTCATGCCACCAAGGAGAGAGTTAAAATTCTGGAAATTAACTAAGATGTTTGAAAACATTCATTTTTTTTGTTTGAAAGAAAAATACAAGATAAAACCAAACTTGTTCCCCTTAGTTTCCAAAATTATTGGGGGCATTTTTTAGAAATCATTTTTGGGCGACACAAGTTCGGTCGCTCTAGCGGCACTGGTGGTGTTGCTCATAAAAAAAATAAAAAAGAAAGAAGT
>NW_006494789.1:3603634-3638313 GCF_000471905.2 Amborella trichopoda
ATTTGGTTGAGATTGCCTCAGAAATTGAGCAGGGGATTTTTGTAAAGAAAAGTTTGGGTGACACCCATAGTGTTGCCCGGGGGATACTAGTGGTGTCATCTAGACTGGTGTACGAATTTGGGCAACACCTGTAGCGTCGCCTAGATCATCGACCTCCAAATTTTAAATTCTTGTTTTGGAAAGTCTTGGGGTTGCTTAAACCTTCTGTTGGCCTAAATGGAAACCTACAGGACGAGTTTTGGGCGAGATTTCCTAGTTTCCATAAAATCCCCCTCCTTCCCATTCTCCTTTTATCCTTCAAGCTCTTCTTTCTTCTTCCCATCTTCATATTCTTCCTTCTTCATCATCTTCCCTCTGATCTTAGTGGTTTTTCTTGTTCTCACTCTTAGGGTTTCATGGCTCCAAGGAAGGACAATGCTATTTCCAAGCGCAAAGGGAAGGTTTCTGAGCGGGCCGATAATGGAGGAAAGGAGGAGGTTTTTTCTTTGTTTTATATGGTTAGGAAATTCCTTGAAGGTCTGCCCTCCCATATCTTACAGAGCCTTCGATCGGGTGAAGTTCCTGGGCGTGTCAATGGCTCCTTGTCATCGGGCCCTAGTTCAAGGATTGGTTTCTTTTTGCTCGGCAGTGGCCCGAGCTCATGGCCTTTTAACTTCAATTTCGATGATAGATATATTGAACATGGCCTCTTGCCATGTGAACTTTCCACTCCTCAAGGCTCTTGCTGAGAGGTTCCACTATCAAACAAAAACCTTCTTCCTTCCTATGGGCGAGACAACGCCAACTTTGGAGAAAATTGCCAGGGTTTTTTGCTTGAGCTTTGTCGGGATTACATATCAACCTTCTACTGCCACCGATGATCATTCCATCATGGGTGCGTGGAAGTTGGGGGCTGCCTACTCTTCACATGGTCAGTGGGATGATATGGAGTTGCTGGTCCAGAATTGAGAGCGGTTTGGGGCCACCGAACATATCCGTATTTTCCTTTTTGTGTTATTGGGATCCGTTGTTTTTTCAAGCGGTCGTAAGACGGTTCATAGTTCTCTTGTTCCTTTAGCCCGTGCCTTCTGAGAGACGGTTACACCATATATCCGGCTGTGATGGTGGGCATTTACTGGGTTCTTCACAACCAGGTCATGCAAGGCGACTGATTCATCTAGGGCAATATCTTGATTTTACAGGTATATTGTCAAATTCAATTTTATTTTATTTTTGCCACTGCAACACAAATTTTCTTCTGTTCTTTGTCCCTGGATCCCGCATTTTTTCCATAAAAAGTCACTAGAAAAGTCCCAGATCAATCCGGCAGGGTCTGAGTTGGGCGACACTAGTGGTGTCGCCCACACATGCTGGCCACACCAGTAGTGTCACCCATGTCATTCTGCCCTGGATGATTCTAGGGTTCTGGAATGTTATTATCTGACCTGTTGGGGTCCTTTTGGCTCCTATTTCATGCAGATTTGGGCCTACGAACACATTTCCATTATCTGTCCTCCTTGATCAACGACGACCGTATCTACTGCTTTGGGATTGGCATATGTCAATGAGTCCACCCAACCTCGAGATGTTAATTATCATCGATGGGTTTTCGACAAGTTGTCATCCTTTGATTAGGTGTTCAAGGGTCTTGAGAATGTGCCATTGTTTCTGCCTACTATGGGGTATTGGTGTCTTATTCTACCAGGGTAGTACTTCACAGAGGGGTATTTCCCTTAGAGGGTGCTTCGCCAGTTTTGTCATACTCAGAATTATACTTCCCCAAGAGAGGCGATCGATCATCGCCCTATTTTTCCTCTTCGACAGCACTCTTCCACCCTTCTGATCAAGGTAGGTTTGTCGAGGAAGGGGAAGAAGTCTTCTTCTAGTGAGGGGTTGGCCAAGCAAGGCAAGCCCACAATCACCTTCAACTACAATTCTTGGTGAGACCGTGCTTCCCCTTGTTTATTTTGCCAAAAGTTCTCGAGACTTTGTGATGAATGTTCTGCCCCTACTAGGGATCTCATGTCTTCTCGAGAAGACAATGCATCTTCTTCAAATAAGTGGGTTAAATAGAATGTTTTTGACATCAGTTTGGAAGATGCTGTAGTTGAATTTGCTCGATGGGAAGCCTTCATGGCAGAACTTAAGGAGCAGGATGTTGATCTGAAGCCGAAGATTGAATAGCCAAAATGTTTTCTTTTTTCTTTTTTTTGGCATGAATAAGTCCATCTTATGATCACCATTATTTTTCAAAAGTTTTATTTTCATTGAAGTCTATTAGGACGGTACAAATTTCGGTCTCGGGACCCAAGTAAGGGCATGTAGTAAGCCCATTTTCAATAGATGAATAAAGTCGAAATTTTAAGACATCCAAAATTTTATTTCCCATTTTGATTGATCATTTGGGAATGTGGAATCCCCTCTATATATTTTTTTTCAATTTTTTTTTTTTTTTGTCTGCCACCGTTATGGGGTATTTGATCATGGCTACGTGTGCAATTGATTTGTAGAAGTAGAGTGGGACACTTTCTTTGCACACACATTTCAAATTGAATTTTTACAAAATCAACCCCCTTAGTTGTAGGGATGTTGTCCCAAATTTTCGGTTACCGGACTATCATACACACATGCAGAGATGAGCTTACCTCATTTTGACTCCAGGATCTAGTTGAGAGAGAGAATGCTCCCAAACTAGCCAATGTAGTCATCGGCAAGGTTCACCCATCTCTGATATGTGGTAGTTGGCAGTTGTACTCATACTATCATGGAGTGCCTGACTAGTTTCAAGCCTTCATAACAGGCATAGAAAGTTGGCTTCGAGACTGAGACCAGATCGACTAACAATTTAACCTCTTATAGTGATGGGGGAAGTCCTTTCTAAAAGGGTTTTGAATAACTTTTGAAATTGGATGATTGTAGTAGTTAATTTGAAAAGCATTTTCAAAAGGGACGGGCCTTACAGTTTTTGCCACTTGTGGCCCCTTTGGTGGTCATTTTCTTTATTATGTTTTACTTGAAGATGATGAAAGGATTTCCTTGTGGAGTCGTGAGAACTCAAAAGTCTCAAAGTTGTCCTTTTACCTTTGGAGCGTTCATCCCGTGCTTTGAGGGTCCATGAAGAGTTCTATGGATTCTTGTCGAGCTTCCATCATGGAGAAGTCTCGACATTCTTTCAAGGTTTGTTGAAGTCACTTCGGTTTTCCAATCATGTCACCGTTCCACATCTTTCTGAGTTGGTTATGTTGGGAACCTACAGGGTTTAGGAGGAGTCTTCGTCCTCAGGATCTGGTTGTACAGTATTGTTGGAACTTGAAAGTACTTGTTTGTACTTGAGTTTTTTTCTTGTGCTATTCTGTTGTAGCTCACAAGTATTTATTCGTTTTTTTTTCTTTACCCATGATGTCTTTTCAGGTTTTCACCACGTCTATTTCTTGTATTTTATTATTTCTTTGTGATGCCCTTTTAGGTTTTCACCATGCTTTTGAGCTCATTATGAGTAGTATTCTTTGAGATACACCCATTAATGGGGCCGTTAAGTTCGTACCCGTCCTGATTTTTTATCTTGTAAGAATTGCCTGCGTGCACTCGGGTAACCACGAATAGCTCCTCCCAATTATGTTGGAACTTGCCTAAAGGGTGTGGAATTCTAGGAGTGTGAAAGATTTTCTTGAGTACCATGTCCCCTTTTCTATATTGTCGAGGAACAACTTTTCTTTAGTATGCCCTCTCGATTCTACACTGGTAAGTAATGATATTTTATGTTGCTCGTAGTTTTCTTTCATCTAATGTAACGAGGGTAGCGATTCATGCTTCGATATTTTATTTCTCATCTGAATTTTTATAAATAAGCACTCGAAGAGACGGTATCTCAACTTCAATGGGTAGGATTGCGTCCATACCATACACCAATGAGTATGGGGTCATGCCAGTAGGAGCCTTCTCGGTTGTCTAGTAGGCCCATAACACGTCATTTAGATTTTCATGTCAATCTCTGCCTCTTTCTATTATTCTTTTAATAACCCTAAGAAGTCCTTTGTTCGTGGCCTCTCCTTGTCCATTTCCTTGAGGGTAGTAAGGTGTGGAGAATTTTTGTGGTATTCGAATTTTTTGCATACCTTAGTGACCTTTTCATTTTTGAAGTTGGATCCATTGTCAGTAATGATTTACTCAGGAACACTGAATCTGAATACAATGTTGTTCTTTATGAAACGGGCAACATGTTGTCCTTCAATTTTGACAAATGATGCGGCCTCTACCCATTTTGTGAAGTACTTTGTAGCCGCTAATATAAAATGGTGGTCATTTGAAGCTTTTGGTGAGATTATTCCAATGAGATCAAGACCCCACATGGCAAAGGGCCATATGGGCGGTGTTGAGTTGAGTGGTATGGACGGTGCATGGATGAGGTCTCCATAACGTTGACATGTGGGACACCTCTTAACAAACTTCCAACAATCTTCGGCCATGGTGGTCCAATAATAGCCTTAGAGCTTGATTTTTTGAGCTAAGGCGGCTGCCCCAGAATGACCTCCTTCATTGTGTAACTCTGTCAGTACTTGGTCGATTTATGGCTAATCGAGACACCGCAGAATGATGCCATCAAAGGACTTCTTGAACATGCGATCATCTCTTACTAAGAATCCCATAGAAAACTTTCGAAGGGCTTCTTTATCTTTTTTAGTGGCTCCTTCGAGGTATAACCCATCTTTTAGTAGGGATAAAACATCGTGGAATCATGGTTTTGCCTTAACTAGCGCATCTGAACCCACGAGAGATACTTCCCCATTGTTCTCATTTTCTTGCTCTATTTCTTTTTCGATCCTTGGTGGGGAAGGGTCATGGGTGCTTCTGATGTAGAATGGCAGTGTGATGATTTTTAAAAGAATATCAACCATTGAAGTAAGGATCGCATGGGTGTCGATGAACTGATTATTTTCCTTCATTACGTGTTGAAAGGTGATTTTGTTAAAATAGAGGATCATCTTTTCCACCTTTTCTTGATAGGGTTTGAGCTTTTCTTCTTTTACCTTCCAAATCCCTTGAACTTGGTTTATGACGAGTAAAGAGTCACTAATCACTTGTAGCTACTGAATTTTCTTTCCCATAGCAATCTCGAGCTCAGCTATCAAGGTTTCATATTCAGCAATGTTATTGGTACATGGGAAATTCAATCTGATGGTTGTTGGCATTAAAATATTCTCGGGTGAGCATAGTATGACTCTTATACCTGACCCATATTCTTTCCTTGCACCGTCAAAAGATAGCTTCCAAATTGATTCCTCGATTGTGAGAGTTTTTCATCCGAGAGATTCGTGTTGGCAGGAGTGTTATCTGGCAGCACCTGTTCAGCCAAATGGTCAGCAATGGCTTGTCCTTTGATAGATTTTGAGCAACATATTCAATCTCGAACTCGCTCAATAACATTCTCCACTTCGCCAAACTTTCATTAAGTACTGGTCTTTCCAATAGGTACTTGAGTGGGTCAATTTTTGAGATGAGATTGATTGTATGAGATAAGACATAGTGTCTTAACTTCTACATGCCCCACACAAGCGTCAAGCAATGCGCCTCCACATCCATGTATTTTGTCTCGTAGTCCACCATGGTTTTGCTAATGCAGTATATGGTTCCTTCTTTTCCATGGTCATCGTATTGCCCAAGCATTGCCCCCATGGTCTTATCTTTCACTGACATATATAGGAACAGGGGCTTATTTGGACTAGGAGGACTAAGGATGGGAGGTTTTGTAAGGTACTCCTTGATTTAGTCAACCGTTTCGTGGCATTCACTGTCCCCATATGAATGGGGTATCTTTCTTAAGAAGTCTATTGAATGGTACACACTTGTCTGCCAATTGTGAGATAAAACGCCTTATAGCTTGTATGGGACCTTGAAGCCCATGGATTTCTCTGATGTTCTGTGAAGGGGGAATTTTGGTATTGGCTCGTATTTTAGATGGGTCCACCTCAATGCCCCTTTAGCTTATTATAAATCCTAGTAATTTGTCGGATTCAACTCCAAAGGCACATTTCTGTGGAATGAGTTTGAGTTGATGTTTTTGAAGTCTTTCAAAAATCGTTCTCAAGTGGGTGAGGTGATCGGACCTAGCCTTTGACTTGACCAGGATGTTGTCGACATAGTCTTTCATGATAGTGTGCATTAAGTCATGGAAGATGCTAGTCATTACCTTTTAATAAGTTGCCCCGACATCTTTTAGGCCAAAGGGCAAGACAAGGTAGCAGTAGGTTGCTCATTACATTATGAACGACATTTTGGTCAGGTCTTCTTCTGCTATGAGGATCTGGTTGTAACCAGAAAAGCCAACAATAAATGAAAACATCTCATGCCCTGTAGTGTTGTTGACCAAGGCATCTATATTTGGTAGCAGAAAATTGTCTTTGGGATATGCTTTGTTGAGGTCTCTGAAGTCGACACACACTCGGATCATCCTGTCTTTCTTGGGTGCAACCATTATGTTGGCCAACCACTCTGAGTAATCGACAGGAATAATGAATTTTACCTTGAACAAATTATCAATTCCTTCTTCGATTTTGAGCACAAGGTGGGCCTTTTGACTTCAGAGTTTCTGCCTTACAAACTTTGCTCGTTCGTTGAATATTAAGTGATGTTGCACCAATGTGGGTTCTAACCCTGGCATATCGTCGTATGACCAGGTGAAGACATCATGATATTCCTTAAGAAAGGAAATCATATATTCCCTCTTCTCAGGAGACTGGGAGGTTCCAATCTTGGTTAACCTTAAGTCCCTCTCAGTTCCTAGGTTTTCGTCGATCGTCTCGTCGATGATAGCCATTGGGTCACCATCGAAGCTCGTCTTGAATTGCTCAACATGGGAAGTGAGTTCCTCAGGTTGAGGGATTTCTTCAGACTCTTGGCACTCTTGATTTTTGTCTTGGTTATCCAATTTGTCAATCTTGGGTATTGTGCCTCATTTCTGGGCTATCATGGGTGTTCGGCATTTTTGAAAATTCTTTTTCATTATTATCAAATTTATCATGTTTTAAATTTTCGACGAAATTTGAAATGACACAAGGGGTGTCCCTTATAGTACTCACGAGAGATGTGTGTAGGACTGGACGTGCATGGCAATTAGATGGCCACCCTGCGTCGATCTGTTTTTCGGAATCGGGACGTGAAGGTACTGCTGGTATACTTTCAATGATTCTTGAGATAGGGGAGCGATAGAATAATTTTGTTCCTGGGTTTGAATAGATGGATGAGCACGCTTGGATGTGTCAGAGCCAATTGTCTATACTTCCAAATCGACATCATCAAAAAGGTCTTCAATTCCTAGTTCTTGTGTGTGCTAAGGTGTGGAAGAAGAATTCCGGATCGTTGGGGAATCAAGGATCACCTTTGGCTATTTTGAAGGATGGGCATCGAGAGGATCGAGGCTTTGAATGCATCCAAATGCAAAGCCCGGATGGCTTGGAGGCCTCATCTGGCTTTGAAATAAGGTGAGAGTACACCTAAGTCCCCTTCGATCCTCGTTTTCACTTTTGGCTAGGTGTGATTCAGAAATTGCTTCCGTTACGCCTTTCCCTTGACTCCCCAAGCCATGGGCTGGTTGGAAGCCTTGGGAGAAGAGCATGTGTCAAGCCTCGAGGGACCCAGAACAGTATCGATGTTGACATTGGATAATTATCCATCGATGCGGAAGTTTGAGAGATTTGGGAAACAGGGTCGCCGCCCTCTAGGCATAAGGTGGCATAATTGGCTTGCTCAAAGGAAGCGAATGGGATTTCTCCAAGCTCGACCCCTACGGCTAGCTTCCCGTTACTTATACAAGGATCAAGAAAAGAAGGGCGTTCAACTCATACCTTTGCGACATCATTTTTAGTCAAAATTTTGTGGCATTGATGGAGTGTAGAGGCGACCACTAGGTTTTCATGCAGCCATGGTCTTCCTAGCAGCTTGTTGAATGAAGGTTTTATGTCTAAGACATAAAACTTTATCACTTGGATGATAGGGCCGATCTTGATTGTGATAGGCAATTTGCCTTCTGCTTGTCTCTTGGTCCCGTCGTATGCAGCGATAGTTAGTTGACATAGCTCGAAGTTATCCGGACTTTTGTGTATCTACTTCACTGTTTTCATAGGGCATATGTTTAAGGATGCCCCATTATCTACAAGCACGCTTTGTATTTCATATCCTTCCATGAAAATGGTGATGTGTAGAGGTTGGGCACGAAAGCGGTTGAAGCTGACTGGGATGTCAACATCCATGAACATGTTTGGCGTTGGTGTCATTAGTTGGTTGATCATTCCGTACAACTCATCCTACTGTGTGTTGCTCAGGATGTGTGTTCTGGCGAGGACCTTTTCGATCTGGGCCTTGTGTGCTGGTGAATTGGCTGGCAGCTCCAAGATAGAGATTTGAGCTTGGATCCTCCCGAGATTAGTCGGTAGATCGCAGGTGGCTACAGATCCCTGAATTTCTTTATTCGGTTCGTGATCCGCCACCCCTACTGGTTGTTTGGCTTTTGAGGTGTTTCCCATTCTTTCATCGAGAGTATCAACCATCAATTGAATGAGTTTGAACACTCGACCTCTTCGGGTTAGGTAATCAACCTCGCCAGCTTGAAGCTCGACAGGGTCACCCCTAGCGAGAGTAATGGCAGATTTCCGGGTCTTGGCCCCTTGTTTGGGAGATGATGGCTTTTCATTAATTTTGAGCATATCGATTTCTAGCTTATCATCTTCGTAATAGTGGTCCCATTTGGGAAGGTTATCGAGGTTCGAAGATGAAGGGCTTCCTCTTGGAAGGCTCAAAAGATCTTCTTCGGACTCTTGAAAGAGATGATCACCAGCAAATATGAATTGTCTGGGATCATGTTCTTCGTCTCTACTCTCAATCATGTGAATGATGACGTTCTCTTTTGAGTTGTCTTGAGCTCCCAGCTTTTCGGTCATTATAACCATATTTTTAGGAAGAGGATTTGTGTAGATACCCGCTTTTGATTAGGTTCTTTGACAGGTTGATTTCTTGGTGCGACAATGATGTCCCCCCTATTGATTAACCCTTGAATCACCCATTCAAATACAAGCAGTTTTGAGTATCATGAGCATGGTTTTGATGCCATTTGCACCACTTGCTCTTATTTGTGACTTGAAATGATGGTTCAGATGGTGGCTGGAGATAAACTATATTTCTAATCAGGAGTAATAGCAGCACTTGAAATTATCTTCTCGCCTTTGGTTATTATTTTGAGCATTGGCTCTAGGCTAATCCCTTGGGTTTTGGTTCCGATTGTTGTGCTGAGTGGATGAACCTTGAGCCAGTCCATTAACGACAATCTCTTTAACCTGACTGAAAGCATTCCCCTTGTTATTGTTTTTGTTCTTATTTTGGGGAGTTGTTATCGGTTTATTATTGGGCCTGGTATTGAGGGGGTCCCTCTGGCCCTTTCATGTCTTGCCCCCTGCTCAATCATGGAGTCGAAAGAGTGGGGGATAAGACCTTGGTTGAAGAAGGTCATGTTTTTGGGAGCAGCATTCGCTAAGGCTTTGGAGATTTTGGCTAGGTTCATAACTGGACATTTTATTACCGACATCGCCGCCTTGCGAAATCGACTGATGAAATCCTCGAAGGATTCTCTTAGGTTTTGTTAGGTTCCACTGAGCTCGACCAGGGAGAGAGGTCTTGATATCGACCTGCTCAAGTGAAAGACGAATAGGTTGAACATCTCGTCTGGAGTAATGTGGGGTTGAGTGGACATTATTCTTTGATGCCAGTTCAAGTTCTTGCCGGTCAATGTTTGCAAAAATATGGCCTTCACCTGGTTAGGCCTGTTTGGCAAAGCTCGAAAGAAGAGGAGGTACGCATTGACGTGAGTATCTGGATCACTCTCCCAATTGAACTTGTTTCTAAATTTCGGGATGACAAATCCCAAGGGAAGGTCTTCCATGCCTCTAAGGGTCTCATGAACATAGGCCGTTGGGGGTAAAATTTCATGCATGCCCATTCTTATAAGCATATCCTGCATTGCTTTTATGTTGGCTTCATGTTGGTTATTTGGCATGACAATAGGCCCACCGGTCGATGGGTTCCCAAAAGTAGACTGATGAGTCGAGAGTTGGGGTACATGTTGGCTTGCATGGGATTGACATTGACGAGCCGCAGTCATCGGGGCGGTTTGATACATTTGTACTTAAGGGGGGTACTGACCCATTGGTGTCACACCGATTGCAGAAATTGCATGGCCTGTTGGACTGGATGAACTACAAGGATCGATTGAAGCATTAGCTGACTTGTATGTGCTAGGGGTTGACTTATACTACTAAGTTAGTTTGGGATCGACCCTTAAGTTGGGGCATGAACGGTGTAACCTAGGTAACCTAGACTTTTAAGGTTACCTTGGATGCTCATCTTGCCTAAGGGTTGGTCTACATTGACACCTGCGCTTTGTATAGTGTTCAGGTCATCACGTGTTGTACAATGGTGAATCCAGGCTCCGTTAGATCCCCTAAACCTAGATGGGTCTTGGTTTTGACGTCGTTGTTCCTCAGGGTTATCTTGGTGTGAGTTCTGAGAATGGGCATTAGATACTGTGTAAACTTCTTCCCTCACTCAACTTCTACATTAGTTTCCTAAAAGTCCCTGTAGGACGATGCTTGATCGGACCCCATGACTATTCATAGTTTTTCAGGTGGAGCCGACTTTTCGGAACGCATAGATTTCAGGATTAGGAGTGGACCCTTGGGACCTTACCTCTAATTGAAGACCTAAGCATTTGATAATGGATTGATCTGAGTTCTGTCGATATTCCCAAGGGATCACGGCATACTGGCTTTTAGGTTTGGGCAAGTTAAGCTTAGAGTCGGCCATGGAGAAATCATCATAGTCACCTTAGGTGATTGACATGGTGATTGCTTTTGGTGGGGTTTTAGAATCTAGACTTAGGTAAGATCTAGACTCGACGACATAGGGCCGACCTAGCCTGACTCTAGGGGAAAAACCCTAACTGCGACTTAAGCTAAGACTAGACTAGAATCTATACTTAGAACGGTGCGAGTCTCGGCTCGAACCAAGATTGGGTCTAGGTTTGAACCATGTGTGAACCTGGTTTGGACCTGGACTAAGCTGGATTTAAGCATAGGTTTTGACCTAGGGGGTTGTGATAATCAGACTGAGTATGGACACAGACTAGATAAAAGGTTAAGACATGCACGAGCCCTAAGCTTGGACCAAGAAGGGGGCCTAGGTTCGGACCAAGGGAAAACCTGGTTCGGACCTAGGCTAAGCTGAGTATAAGCAGAAACTTGGACCCAAAGAATTTTGATGATCAGGCTAGTTACGGACCCAGGCTGGATCAAAGATGAGATAGGAAGGACTCTTCGGCTAAGACCGAGAGGGCGCCTAAGTTCGGACCAAGGCGAAACTTGGTTCGAGCCTGGGCTAAGCTGGGTACAAGCCTGGACTTGGACCCAGAGGGTTAAACTCAGACCAAAAATGGGTCCGGACTGAGATTTAATATTAGCAAACAAAAATAAGAAAGCACAACACACGAAAACATTTGATCTAGATTATAGGTAGGCTTGGCTTGAGAGTAGGTTCCTAACTATTGAATGCGGCTAGCTTGATATAGGTCCCCACATAGGTCATGGCATCATGTTTTAGGATTTTCACTGGGTCCTACTATAAGTGGAGTTGCTGTGAGGCAATGGATTACGAAGGGGTGCACACAGTTAAAGTTAAATAAATCCCAATCGCCTCGACTCTCAGAGCTCGGTTCCCCTCATGCTGTTAACATGGATTTCGGGGGTTTTCGAAATATTTTTTTGTTGGTTTCCCGGGCATTCCAGGCCCGGTGTGTATTGGAGTGTGTAAAAAAACACGCAATCAAAATAATTGTCAAGCACACAATGCAATGAAGAAATAAAGCGAGCGATTGACACTAGTCTTTCCTAACGATGTGCACTTCAAGGTGAAATTCACTCGAAGCACAGTAGATGGAGGGGTAGGCAACCCCTAAGTAGGTACAATCAAGACTGTGAGACCAAGCACAGTCCATGCTAAGTCGAGCGTGGCTTGAGTCAAGGGTGACTGGAATGGGACACTGTTCAGGGAGGGTGTCAGCAACCGCCAATGTATTTTATTTATTTATTTGTTTATTTATTTATTTTTTAACATTGATGAAACACAGTTAAACTAAGCATGGTGAAAGTAAGAAAAACATGATTTCAATAAAAATTAACAAACTAAAATAAACTAAAAAAGCGAGGAATAGAATAGACTTATTTGAAGCAAAATATGTTTTTATTTTAAGCCAAAAATTGGTGAACATGAAGCCAACAGCTTCTGGAAGAGGCTTGTGGGGTCTCAGGAAAATTTTGGGACGACTGCAACTGGGCGACATGTGTGGTGTCGCCCGTGCGGCACTATTGGTGTCACTCTTACAGGCTAAGTGACATTGCTGGTGGGTGCCAAACTATTTACAATGAAAATTAGACAGATCTTCTGACGAATATCTCTTAGATTTTGACACCTTAAATTGATAAAAAATATTGTGCTAGAGAGTGGGATATATCGGATTCAGATCAGAGGCTAGATCTGCCTAGAAACGAGCATATCTGCTCTCAGATCTATGGCAAAGCCAGCATGATCCAAAACATTAAAACAAGAGTTCAAAGTAGAAAACTGACCAAAATTAATCAAGATGAAATCAAAACAATAAGAAGAAGAAGAAGGAAAGGGTAAGAGAACAATACCAAACCGGGCTGGATGGTCTGGGATCCCCAAGCCTTCGAAGGCTCGCCCGTATCAGAACCGGCGTCCTCTTTGCCTCTCTGATTCAGAAGTTGACCAGAAGATCTCTAATTTTAAAGGGTTGTTGTGCCCTAGAGATGACTGAAGATGGTCAGGGTTTTTGGACCTATCCTTTCATGGCTTATGGTTTCTGAAGCTTCTGGTTAGGGTTTTTAGGTTAGGGTTTTAGGCTTAACTTTCTCTGAGCAAAGGGGCTAGGGTTTCAATCCCCCTCTCCTCCTCCTCAATGGCCATGAAAAAGAGGGTTTATAAGGGCCAAGGATCTATTGGGAAGAGCATCTTGCCATAACCAACAAAACCCCTAACCAAAGGTACCATTTTTGGGGATTCGAGTTTGGGCGACACTAGTGGTGTCGCATGGGCGACATGTCTAGTGTCGCATGGGCGACATGCCTAACATGGTAAAAACTAAAAGAAAGGTCAAGAAATCAACGCACAAAATAATTTCTAATTTGGCCTTGAACACACTAGTGGCGTCGCCCTAGTTGGTTAGGTGGCACTACTCGTGTCGCCCAGTCTAGGCTAGACGACACACTTGGTGTCGCCCAAACCAAAGTGGTCCAAACTAATAATTTTCACTTCAGGTGTGTTCCTCAGCCTCTTTTGAAGCTCTCAAAGAAATTTTGAGTAAAAAAGAATTTTCTACTATTTTTAATGGTTGTTTTGGTAAACCACGGCGTTTTCATAACTCTGAGTGAAAACAAGGTATCTGCAGGGTTCTAGGTAAGCAAAATGGTTCTAGGTCACAGGATAGGCTGTGTGGGCTATAAATTTGGGTTTACTAGGATAATGCGGTCCTAAGAGTTCAAGAGACACAGAACAATAGCGAAAGAGGGAAAGAGAGGGAGGCATAATTATTTTGTCACGTACCAAATATTTTAAACATCTCCTAACCACATCTCATCTAAATTTAATCTCTTTTAAAAGTATAATCTTCACCTTCCTTATCTATTGAGAGAGTAAAAGAGAAAGAGAGGGAGAGGGAGAAAATATGTGAGAGATAAATATTGAGGGAGAGATTTAAGGAAAGAGACATTCGATTTTAGGGGAGAGAAATTTAAGAAAAACAAAGCAGGAGAGAAATTTAAGTAAAAGAAAGAGGGAGAGAGGTTTGGCATTGGGAAAAGGGAGAGAGAAATATGGTTGGGAAGAGGGAGATAGAGAATGAAGATAGAGAAAGAGGTACAATGTTGGGAAGGGAGAATGGAGTGAGAAAGAGGGCAATTATACAAAATTCAAAAACACCAAATTCAAACAAAGTAAGAGGGAAAAAAACATGATCCAATCATCCAAATTCATCGTATATATATAGAGAGAGAGAACCGAGGAAAACTTAAGGGGACGATAAAGAGAGTTCATTGTATAGAGGGAGAGAAGATAGAAACTTTAAAGGATGATAGAGAGAGGTCGTTAGAGACACATGTTTCATTGCTTTAAATTCATTGTATAGAGAGTGAGAAAAGAAAAATTTAAGAGGATGATAAAGAGAGTTTGTTGAAGAGAATGAAAGAAAGGGCATGTTTCCTAGATAAGCTCATTCTAGAATTCTATCATTCTAATTGTAAGTCTCTCTCTTTCTATCAATTTTCTCTCTCTTTCTCTCAACACTCTACTTCTCAATCCACACACCAATTTAAGAACTTTAGATTTCATTCTCACATGCTCTCGAAGTAAAATCATGTTTCCAAAATAGACTCTTTCTAAAATTCCACCTGTCCATTTATCTGTCACGTGCTCTATCAATGCACCAATTCTATCAAAAGCGAAAGAGGGAAAGAGAGGGAGGCATAATTATTTAGTTACCTTCGAAATTTTTGGTACATCTTCTGGTCACATCACATCTAAATTTAATAGTCTTTTAAAATATAATCTTCACCTTTCATATCTATTAAGAGGGAAACAGAGAAGGAGGGAGCAGAAGCGGCAGCTAGAGAGAATGGGAGAGTGATAATATGGGGGGAGAAATTTAAGGAAAGAGAGATTTAATTTTGGGGGTGTGATTTCAAGAAAGAAAGAGGGAGCGAAATATGGTGTTGAGAAGAGGGAGAGAGAAATTTGGGTAGGGAAGAAAGAAAGAGAGAGAACAAAGAGATAGAGATGTATGGTGTTGGGAAGAGGGACAAAAAAATTTTGATTGGGAAGTGGGAGAGAGAGAGAGATTGAAGAACGAGAGGCATGGTGGTGGGAATAGGGAGAGAGGGAAATTATAGTTCATCATCATTGAAATATAAAAAACACCAAATGCAAACAAAGTAAGAGGGAAATAACATGTTCCAAGGATCCAAATTCATCGTATAGAGAGAGAGAGAGATAGAGAGAGAGAGAAAGAGAGAAGAGAGAAACTTAAGAGGAAGAATGAGGGAGTTTGTTGTGAAGAAGAAGGGAAGAGAGAAATTTTAGAGAATGATAAAGAGATTTCGTTGGTGGTGTACATTCCATGGCTCTAAATTCATCGTATAGAGAGTAAGAAGATAGAAATTTAAAGAGTTTCTCGGAGAGGAAGAGAGAAAGAGCATGTTTTCTAGATAAAATCATTATAAAGTTCTATTGTTCTATTTACATCTCTCTCTTTCTATCAAATATCTCTCTCTCTTTCTCTCAACACTCTACTTCTCAATCCATGCTCCATTTTTGAAACTTTAGATTTCATTTTCTTATGCTCTTTAAGTAATATCATGTTTTCTAAATAAGCTCATTTTAAAATTCTACCTTTCCATTTATCTCTCTCTTTTTCTCAACACCCTCCTTCTTTCTCCACGCACCAATTCTTCCAAGAGAGAAAGAGGGAAAGTGAGGGAGGCCTAATTATTTTGTCGCCTTCCAAAATTTTTGCACATCTCCTAATCACGTCCCATCTAAATTTAGTGTCCGTTAAAAATATATTCCATAACATTCGAGAGGGAAAGAGAGAGAGAGAGTGGGAGAGAAATAAATATGGTGGGAGATTTAATGAATGAGAGATTTAATTTTGGATGAGAGAATTAAGGAAAGAAAAGAAGGGGAGAAATATGCTGTTGGGCTGTGGGAGAGAGAAATATTTCTTGGCAAGAGATAGAGAGTGAGCACGAAGTGAGAGAGAGGTATGACTAGGAAGAGGGAGAGAGACAATGAAGGGAGAGATAGGGAACAAACAAAAAGCACCAAATTCAAACAAAGTAAGAGGGAAATAACCTGATCCAATATTCCAAATTCATCCTATATAGAGAGAGTGATGAGAGATACTTAAGAGGATGATTGAGATAATTTGTTGTATGGTGAGATAGAAAAGAGAAATTTAATGGGAAGATAGAGAAAGCTCGTTGGAGATGCATGTTCCAATGCACTCAATTCATCGCATAGAGAGAGAGAAAAGAGAGAAACTTAAGAAGATGATGGAGAGAGTTCATTGTATAGAAGGAGAGAACATATAAGATTTAGAGGATGATAGAGAGAGTTCGTTGGGGATGCTTATTTCATTGCTCTAAATTCATCGTATAGAAATAGAGAAGAGTAAACTTTAAGAGGATAATAGAGTGAGTTCCTTAAAGAGGAAGAGAGAAAGAGCATGTTTCCTAGATAAGCTTATTCTAAAGTTCAATCATTTTATTTATATATCTCTCTCTTTTTATCAATGCTCTCTCGCTTTCTCTCAACGCACTACTTATCAATCCACCCACTACTTTAGAAACTTTATATTTCATGCTCTCATATTCTCTAAGTAATATCATGTTTCTTAAATAGGCTCATTCTAAAGTTTTATCTTTCCAATTGTCTCTCTCTTTCTCTCAACTCTCTCCTTCTCCATCCACACAACAATTCTATCAAGAGCAAAAGAGGGAGAGAGAGGTAAGCATAATTATTTTGTCACTTCCAAGTTTTATTGCACATTACCTATTCACTGTTTGAAGACATTTTGAAGCACCATGCTTCCCCAATGCAGAATAAAGAAAGAGAAGCCAGTCAATAAAGCCCAACAAAATAGTGGAAATTTCAATAATCTCAGAACGACCCCAGAACTGGTCAAGATCTCCATAAGGACTTCTAAAAGTTTCTTGCCAAGCTTCATTGTGCTCCGACATGTCTAAGGCAGTGCAGATTGAGAAGAAGTTTCAGTAGAATCAGCCTCAAACCCCTTGAAATAGACCCCTATAACTGGAACCCTACTTTCGGAGAATTAAACGGCTATGGGACCACTACCATTGGATCTGGTACCGTTGAAAACCCCCAAGGGTCAAATTTCATCTTAAACGAGCACTCCAGGAAAATGTTATAGACGAAAGATCGAAACAAGAGGAGCCTCGCACTATTCTTACGCGGCCACCCTGCAACTAAATTCAATTAAAGGGACAGTCATGAATAGTGACTTATGACACTTATATCTCCCTCATCCAAGATCAGATTCTGTTCAAATTGTCGGAGCGTGTTCATCTCATCGAGACGAGCATTTCGATATGTGGCACGCCCCATAACGACACCTGAGCGTTAAGAAAACCTAGGGAGAAGTTGTCGATCTGTGACGAAAGTAGTAGGACAATCAGTAGCGACATGCCTCGCTCGAGCGGCCGAATCACGATGCTCGTAAACCTGATCGATATCAAACCAGTTACACCACATGCGTAAAGCCCATGGCTATCACTAGTCTGAACCTCACACATGATTAAGTATCATATTTTGCACACCAAGCCGATGAAGTCACTGCAAATTTGACGCTGAGAATTCAAATTTCGGCCAAAACTCAAAAGTTACGAAATCTTCATCCGGGCAAAAAATCAAGCTTCGTTTATTGCCGCGCAATCATGAGGGCATGCTCAATGTGATCCAGCGAAGAAACCACATAAAAACAACAAGGAACGAGCACACTATCGATCCGAAGTTTGTAAGATTCATCAAAAATTCAAGTCACATCATCGTGGCCTAAAAACACGATCCATAGCTCGAAGTTGGTATCAAATCGATTGCCAAGCTGAGCCCTTTAAGAAGACAATCATCTTTCGATCAAACGGGCACTAGAGCAACCGCGGATCATCCATGAAAGATCACACACGTTCCAGGGCAGCAGCAGGGACTGTTGTTGGCATTTAGCACCCTATTTTTCTATTGTATTTAATTCAGTCAAATCTTAATTTCTAGCAATTAGGTTTAATTTTGATCATTCACCCATGTTTGGGCAAAACTCTACATATACCACATACTATCATTGTACGCAGACCCTTACCCAAAGAGACTTTTGCTTAATAAAATCTCTATTTCTTATTACTGTTGGGTCACATTCTGAGAGAGAGAGGAAGGAGAGAGAAACTTTTCGATCAGTATCTTTAGGCTCAAGGTAAATCTTTCTCTCTCTTCTCTTCCTTTCTTTCTTCTTCTCTCTCTTCTTCTTGTTCTTCTTCTTTGTCTAGGCTTTTCTCAGAGGCCATGGACGACAGTAGCAGTGTCGTGAATGCCTCTTTCTTTCTTTCTTCTCTTGTGGTTTCACAAGTCGTGCATGCTGATGGCAGCACTCTGCGCGAGGTTCTTTCTCTTTCCTTTTGTTAATCTCTATCTCTCGGTAAGGCTTGCAGACAACGCTGCTCATCACTATCCACAGATGTGTCTTTGAAATATCAGGGAGGGGCACAGATGGTGAAGCCTATTGCCGCCCACAGGGGTCTTCCCCTATTGCACGCCTATCATAGACGGAGATGCCTATTGCCACCCCGCGAAGGGTCATGGCAACACCTATCGCCGTGTGCCTCAAAAGGAACTCTCGTTGCCCATCGTTGTCCTCAGGTTTCTCTTGCATCCCACACCTATCGTCGTGTGCCTCAAAAGGAACTATCGTCGTGTGCTTCACAAGTGGCTATCGCCGCGCACTATCGCCGCCTGCGAAGGGGTGTGCTGCCTTCTCGTGATGCCAATGGCGATGCCTAGCGCCACCTATAGTTCATTGCTCAACGTCAAGCCATGAGCAGTAGTGTCTAACATCGATCAAGGGCCATGACACTGATATCCACGACTGTGAATGGCGTTGCCTAAATGTCATCGATACCCAGTCTCTTTGTCGATTCGCGCTCCCTCCTCATTCTTTTCTATTCTCACTTGACCGATAGTAGACTCAGCCTGGCATTGCCATAGCAGTCTAGCTATCGAGTAATATTGTTGTCGTGTTGGTTATAAGTACCATGCCCGTCTTGCTGCCACACCAGATTAGAACAGTCATATCGCCTCGGTTTCGAGTAGTATTGCCGTTGTGCTGGTCCAGAGTACCATGCCCGTCTTGCTACCACTCCGAGTCGGTCACTAGTCTAGCTATCATGCTAGTCTCATCCTCTTATCAAGTTCCCTTCTCTGCCTTAATTCGAACCTTCCACTTCATCACCCTCACTAATGAATGTGCATTGCCCTAAGACATGGGTGGGTCCTTCGGCCCACTTGTCTTGCAAGTTAACCATAATAATGTTGTGAAGAAAACAGGGAGATTGCTGGTCAATGGAGACGATTATGAACCAGCTGAAGAAGCTGGGGGGCTTTCCATCGTGAGCTAAGAGGGAACCCACGTGACTCAGCCCGAGTAGTTACAGACCCACGTGAGGTTGATCCCCACCTCACATTAAAATTCCTCTACCAGTAGTTGGACACCTGCCCTTGTTCTATGAACGAGGTTCCCAAGAGAGTGATCTCAGGTTTCGGGTCATTCGAACCCGAGACACGTGTCACCCAATCACCTAGATTTGAGGAGATGAGATCGAGGCACCTAACCAGCTTGACGACTCCACTTGGGACTTATTACCGCTTCGTCGGTTCGCTCTTGTTTGATCAGTATTACCTTTTACTTTTTGCACTACTTTTTATGGCACCTGGGTTATTCAACTAATTCATCTGAGTTGGGGATTGCCTCATCCCCACACTCGTGACTATCCTAGGGAAGCGAACTGCTCAAGATTCCTTCCCTACACTCCTTCTGAGTCAGGACTCACAGTTTGGCTCCCAAGTTCTCTCCTCGATTGGTACGAGAAGGGACTTAAAGGTCACTGACTCCCTGCTTCCTCTCCCTAGTGGACCCTCTACCAATGCCCCTTGCATTAGTAGCACAACTGTTACCACAGACAACACGCCTCTGCTATTGGCAAGTCCCTTGCCAGTCATATTGTTGAGGTACGCCTAAAGGCTGCCCTATCCGCTTTCACGAAAGGCAAGCAAATTGTCGTCGCCCCCCCCATATTCCTTTACCACCTCGAACCTCTCTACCTAGAGGCTCGACACATCGAGCCAAAGATCCTATGGCCACCACCTCTCTCACACACCTAAATGCTCGTAGTCCATCCACTCGAGCCACACCTCGGGGAAATTTTCATGCTACCTCGAGTTCGCATCCAAGGCTATGTCTTCTCGAGACAAACCCTGTGCGTGCTACTCATCTAGGGCAACGCCAATGTTGTGCCAGCTCGAAAACAAGAGGTTCGACCACTTCGTCCTCCCTCTCAGCACACACAGCCTCACCCTGTGAGAGATAGGCTCCTACCTGGTGCCTCACAGACACAAGCTCGTGGGTCTAGAACTCCCAAGGTCGAACTAGCTGATCGAGCCCGGGTTGACCTCAAGTCACCTAGACGGTTAACTCTAAAGGTGCACACGCACCAGCTTTGCAGGTTCCTCTCCAATCCTAACTCAGACGAAGTCATGAACCAGTTCCTTCTTCTGTCACTCTTCTTTCACCAAGCAAGCATCGAGACCTGGTACTCAAAGGTTTCCCTAAGAGTATCATCTTGAGTCAGCCGCCTCAGGACAGGCATGCACTCGCACCCAACAAGAGAATTCGAGGCAACCTCTAAGAAAGCAGCCCAGACTGCCCTTCGTCCTTGAGCCCCATTCTTTGCTCCAACTAATGGACACAGCCCTGGCGGGCTCAAGAAAGAGGGGACAATCCAAATCTCAGGCTCAGTTTTGGAGTGAAGTCCATAGCTTCCTCACGATTAAGCAGAAGAGAGGCCTGTAGATCCTGACTAAAGAAGCCCTTGAGGCAGTAGAGGTTACCACCTTTGATGACCTCCTGCCTCATAATCCCTTTTTCCCTCTTCAGATCTCAAAACCTGAGCAAGTCTAAGAATATTGCTCGGTGATTACTGCCAAGAAGCCATGGTCCCAAGACCGTCAAGAACCTGTCCTCACGCGATCGGCATACAAGCCTCGAGTCCAATTGGGACATCCTAAGTCCCTACAGACTAACTTGCCTTGTACGACTCACCAACCCCAGTAGTCCACTACTCCACCAGGCACTGACCTTCCAGAAGAAATGGTCAGCGTCATGGTGATCAATGAGCCTGTTGATGCCCAACATGAGCGGATGAACAGGTTCAAGGTGATGATCCAGTCCATCCTTGAAAATATGGATCGCCTAGAAGCCTCCAGGTCCCCTTCTTCTCAGCATGAGACCAATTCCCCTTCTGGTGATGACATCGTTCCCAAGCAAACTCCCCCACCAGTCTCTCAGGACAGCTCTGCTTCTTGCATGGTTTCGCAAGCTGATATAAATGCTTTGATGACCCACAATCATAAGAACAAGGTCCCGCACATGCAAGAGGAGCTGCTTTACCAAAATCCTTACCCCTCATACATCGACCATGTGCCATTTCCCCCAAACTACCAAAATGGGAAGCTTCCCATGTTCAATGGCATTACATCCCCTCACCACCGTATTGCTCATTTCTAAGTGGCATGTCGAGAGACAATGACTGACGGGTGACTCATCCTCCATCAGTTCGTCGAGACTCTCAAAGCGCCAACCTTCCAGTGGTATGCTCGGCAGCCTCCAAAATCGATACAAACGTGGCAAGAAATGGAGCAATTGTTTTAGTAATGCTTTTACGAAGTCCAAAGAAACGTGGAAACCATCGAGATCCTCACATTGACTCAAGACCCTGGTGAGCCAGTTGACAAGTTCATCACCCGATGGAGAGAGTTGGCAACCTTTCATGTCACCCCCATGACTGAAAATAAAGCAGTTTAGACATGCATAAGAAGTATGCTGCCCGAGATCGCCTTGCATGTTGAGGCTTCCCATCCACCCTCCATGTCAGAGGTCATCTCTAAAGCAATTCATATAGAAGGTCTGTTCAAGCACCATGGTGGATCTCGTCAGCAGCCCTCTGGCTCGAATTCCCACTCCATCAATCGGGGCAACCAGCAAAAATTAGTGATTAGTGTGGTTGTCACCGTGACCGACACTAACAAAGTTGCCCCTCAAACCTTAGACCTCTCAAAGGCATAGACGTCTCAGACCGAGGGCAAGCAACAGTCGTATAATAGGGTCCCCCCCCCTAAAAGTATAAATCGAAGCGACTACTAGATCCCGCACTTGACTAAGGTGTACCCCTTTCAGAAGGAGTGGGTTCCTGTGCTACTTCGATTATCGCTTGAGCAGAAGTTGGCTGGGCAGGAGACACATGAGAGGTACTGCGCCTATCACCGAGGAGTAGGCCACCCCACTCAAGACTGCTATATGCTCAAAGACATTATCGAAGCCCTCATTAACAAGGGTCAGATAAGCTCGAAGAGTTAAAGAAAGCATTTGGGGCAACTGAGGCTGCCCACATAGTGAGAATCCAAGAGGATGATGAACCACGCGCTATCCTCTGTGCACTATTATCCATAATGCTTGAAGAAGGACTCGTCACGCTAAAGCCGACAAGGCAGTCCAAGTTCCTGCCCCTTGGAACTGAGAACCTCCGGTGCTCTTATCACCTGATACGAGGCCATGACCTGAGTGTATGCATTGGCTTCCATGAGCTCTTGGCAATGAAGATGTAGCATGGCCAGGAAGTTCATGGTAATCCAGAAGGACACCCGCAAGTCCCTCTTCCACCAGCACAAGAAGAACTCTCGACACAAGCCCAGGGAAGCGTTGAGCCAGATGCTCTGCAAGCTCACTTCGAGGCAATGCTCCAATAGGGCCTTGTCACCCCCAAACCCGCCAGGCTGCCCAAGCGTCTTTCCCAGGGTACGAAAAACCTCTGGTGCCCATATTACCAAGTATAGGGCCACGAGCTGAAAGAATGCTCTGGGTTCGAAGCTATAGTCACAGAGAAAATCCAGAAAGGCCACATTGTTTGTGTCGTCCTCCAGGAATGCTCTCAAGCCATCGCTCCCGTTCAAGAGGAAACCCCACTACATGGCCCCTGTGAGCATACACTGGACCCTTCAGAGCCCTCGACTTCTCTGCCCTGAGAAGTCTACCATGGGAGAAGTAGGCTCAAGTCCTTGAAGAATGAGGTAGTCCACCAAGCTAGGACTACTCCCCAGCCCGATAGGGCAGACTAAACACCTCCTTTGGGATCCAAAGGGAGACGAGCACCCAGGTCCTGCCGAAGGAACCACATACCTCAGTCACCAGTCGCGCAGGAGTTTCTCAGGTCTCTTTCTCCAATGCCGACCTTATGGGACTTCATCCCAGGCGTGAATCGCCTTATCCCTTCTTCCAATCACATGGACATCCCTGAGTCATCAACTTCTCAGGACTCGTCTAATACAGGTGATGATGCTTAAAGCACCCCCCAAAGGTCAAAGCCGGAGCAAGAACTAAAATACCTGCTGCACACGTCCAATTCTGGTGACAACATAAAAAGCTACCTAGAACATACTGAGTCTTCTTTTCCTCCCTTCTCTTCTATTTCTTCCACAGGTGCGGTCCCACACGGCCTAGAGTTCGACGGTCTAAACAGAGAGCCCGAAAGCACCAACCTCAGCAGGTCACAATAGAAGTGCTTAAGAAAGATGCTGCCCAGGCGGCAGGTTTCTTGTCAGTCGCTGATGCCCTAAATGCCCTAGCCAAGATCGAGTCATCTTCAAGCTCTTATTCCAAAGAGGCCTCCCATATGGTGCAGATCTTTGAAGTACCATCCAGCATGGGGCATATGAGCCTAAGATCGGGGAAGAAGCTACAACCCACACTTCAAAAGCTCAAATTCCTCAAATTTCTTGATCCTTTAGTTTTACCTAAGCCTAAATTTCAAACCTATACATCCTTAATCCAAATCTTTATTACTTCCCCATCAACCCAAACCGCACTGACTGAACAACAAGGTCAGTCAATGTCACAAATCAAAACTCAACCAAAACTAGCTCCTAAACCTACCCTAATATTGGTTCAATCTCTTTCTAACCCAAAGGTGTACGAGACTCAAGTGGAGCCTATTGAGGTTGCCCCAGCCATCCTAAGTGAGTGCTTGACAATCTCCTTTTCGAAAGATGACCTTTAGTTGGGAGGCAAATTTCACAATCAGCCCCTCTTTGTGAATGGTGAACTACACGCCTGCCCTATCAACCGGATCATGCTGGATAGAGGGTCAGCAGTCAATCTGTCCCAAGAAAGTTCCTCACTCGATTGGGATTAGCATCTGATGACCTCACTCCTGCCCACATTACTGTGCAAGGGTTCAACTAATCAGGAGAAAAGCCAGCTAGGAGGTTTGTCATCACCTCAAGATCGGTGACCCCAACAATTACGCTCAATTTCATGTAATCGACACTGATACATCTTACAATGTCCTCCTTGGTTGCCCTTGGCTTCACGATCAGAGGGTGGTTCCTTCCATGCTCCATTAATGCTTCAAATATAGCCGAAATGGGAAACAACACACGGTCTATGCTGATAAGATACAGTTCCCCGTAGTCAAGACTCACTATGCTGACGCTAAGTACTATTTCCCAGACCTTCCAGCACCAGAAAAGTCAAAAGATGATGATTGGAAGCCTGTGAGAGAGACAGGACCCTCGTCTCATGATGATGTTGAAGATCTGAGGAGAATGATTACAGACATGTTCAAAGAGGAGGAAAGACAAGGCAAGATCCTCTCCTTAACTCCTAGCTGTCCAAGTATACCTTACCACCTCCCTGAGGTCATGGCGCCCCCTCCCCGAAGATGAAGCTTTCCCCTCTACTTCTAATTCGTTAGAACAAAATGATGAGCTAGAAGCAACTCTTGAGGCTGAGGAAGCCCTAGAGGTGGACCTTCCAGCATCGAGGGTCACCTATACACTAGACCAGCAAAAGGACCTGCATGTCCCCTTTGCTCTTCTAGAAGTAGAACTGGCATGCCAACCACCAATGAAGGTACTCCAAATCCCGTCCTCCTTGAGCAAGGAGATCACCAGCAGCCAAAAGGAGGTCCTCCACCTCTCAAAGGCTCTCGGAGAAATATAGGTAGACAAGAGTCAGCACTCCGGCTCTCAGGAACAAGACCCCATGGCAGAGATGAGAAGTGAGGTTCACAGCCTTCAGAATCAATTGAAGGTTATGCCCGTCGCTTTGAAGCACTTAAAGGACTTCGTCTCTAAGACTAAGACCTACGACGGGCTCAAAAGCAATGCACCTCGAATCGAAGCTAAGGCTCCCCCAGATTGGAGTACTTACGACAAACAGGCTCACCAAATCATGAGAACCATGAATTATGAGCCCTTGTCCAATCAAACGCTAAGGGGTGAGGAAGCAACTTCTCCCCTGCTCGAGGTCATTGGAGTCGCAACAAGCTGTCAAAAGACGAAGCAAGTAGTGGGCTATCCTTCTTCATCTCACACTGTGAAAGGGTAGAAGCAATAAAGCAGAAAGTAAAGGAGGAATAAAAGAGCCACGCACCACACTGAAGCAAAAGAAAGAATGTTATTCATAAAGTAATAGAATATCACAAATAACAACATACAAAGAAAGTGAAAGGCAAAGAGGGGTGTTTTATTTCTATTGCCAAACGTTTGTGTACAAAGAATAAAGAAGATTGCTCAGTTCTCAAGACTAAGCCGATAGTAGTTCTGTTGTGTCCATTTGATTCCATCCTTCATAGCCGCTGTCTGGAGAAACGCAAACTTTCTAAACATAGAAGGATATTCCCCACGTACCAACTGAGGTGAAAACGAGTCTTTTTCTACTTCACGGGCCGTAGTAAGCAAGCCTTCCAAATCATTGGTGTTCCGTTCAAGAGTCTCCATGTCATCCTAATTTTCAAAGCATGCGATCTCTTTAAATATCGAAGGAATCTCTAAAGGAAAAATCTCGAAATCCAGGTGAACGAAGTTACTCATGAGCAAGTTGGTTTTAACGTTACCCAAGTGTGCCGTCACAGAATCTGTGGCAGTCAAAGGCCCAAGGAAGAAGTTAAGTAAAGGCCTGATAGAGGGATATTTCTCAATAGAAGTTGATTCTTCTAAATCCAGAACCGCCCTAGCATGTTGGGCTATTTCAGTCACCTTCATTTTGAACAAGTCTGCACAAAGAACATTGAAGTCTAAGAGGTTGTATATCAACCTCTTAACTAAGAATGCGAACATGACCAGCTCAAAAAAATAGCCTAGCCGAAAAGTTGATAAGCGGCTCTAAGAAGATCACGTTCATTGTCCACATAAACATTACGACGATTGAGCCTGGTAATTTGCGCAGGCAAAGGCATCACGGCCCATGATACGACAAAACCTCCACGAATGCGCCAGACGAGAGGATGAATGACCTGTCCCGAAAAGGAGGTGACTACAAAAGCCGAACTTATGATGGATTCTCTTTGAGAAGAAAGTGCAAGGCTCCCTCTCAAAGTAGTAAGAGGAATCATGTTGCCCATTACTATCGGTTCGCACGAACCAGAATTATCTAGAGAAGACAATAACTCACCCTCGCCCTCAGATACAAGAGGTTGAGGAGAGGGATGCAGTTCGTTCTCAGTAATGAAAGGCTCTTTGTCTGCAACCACAATGGGAGCCCCATTTGAGGAAACCTGCATTTTGGGAGCTTTAGAGGTCTTAACTGACCACTAGGCAGACATGCATTGAAGGGCTTTATCGAGCCACTGTTTATGCATAAGAAAAAACCAAAAGCACTAGCTATTGTTGTGCGCAAAGGTAGGACTATCGTCGTCTCACGGCCAAAGATGGGTTATCACCGTCTCATGATCAAGGGGCTAACGCCGTCTATCGAAGTAAAGCAGAAATGCCCTCGCTCTAGCTGTTCGCACACGGCACACCACTTCTCTTGAAATCTGGGCACACCGCGTGACACCCGTGGCTTGGCCTATCACTAGGTGTGCTGAGGGTGACCGTTTGCTGTCCCACGACCCTTAACCTCCTCGACCGTTATGGCCCGGGTTCTCACCGACGTTTTCCCTCTTCGTTGGGAACTCACTCTTACTCGTCGGGAAACCTTTCCAATGATGACCAAAGTTAGCGAAAAAAAGTCAAAATTTCGTAAAACGCACCCCTGTGACCCTACGGGTCTTCGCACTTTTGTGATTCGCCACAACTCACCGAAATTTTACTATGTTTTCGGTGAGTCCACTGTTGCTCCTTCTTCTTCTCTCTTGATAACCAGCGGACCGTCAGAACCCCTTAACTCTTTTGCAACTTATCAGCAACTGTGGAACGATCGGAAAAGCACTGGAACTCCGGCAGAGCACCACTTTGACTCATGCAGTTTCACCACAAAACTCTGAGTGGCCTCTGTTCCCTACTCAGAAAGCTTTGACACTCTCTGAAAACACTCGCAAGCACAATGCGAAGGGCAACGACATGCTCAAGCTCGTCAGAAAACTCCTGAGGGCCTGTATGCTGCTAGTATTGGCTGGGAAACTCTTGTCGGAAGTCTCTTGATGGAAGCTCTGACTCTCTCTCTAAAACTCTCTTCGACTGTTTTACCCTTCGGTGAAACAATAAAAAGTGGTTTTTCCCCTTTTATACCGAGCAGTGCCACAAAATGACCCTCACAAATTCAAAATGATGCTCCAGTCCTCATCTTCACACGACAATAAGACCAGGTAGAAGCGGGTCAAGCCCGAGGCTCAAAATGATTATCACCGCGCGCCTTACCAAGGAGCTATCACTGTGCACTTTGTGAGGACTTAACATAGCACGGGCCTCACCACAAGCCATCGTTGTGCGCTTTACCAAAAATTATCACCACGAGTGCTTCACAAGCGCCTATCGTCACGTGCCCTTCATCAAGGGCGCATGCTATGACACTCCCATCTGGACCATCGTTCTGTCTCCCCAAGGAGTTCATTCTCTACACCCCAGTCTCACTCTCTAAGAATCGAGTCTCCAGGTATGGCTCTGTTTTCAAGGGAGTCACATTCCCTTACCACAACCAACTTCTAGATGCACGACCCTAAACTGCATGTTCCAAACTATATGACCTCAAAACTATAGTGGAGCTCTAGTTGCACGGCCTTAAACTACATGGTCCTAGCCGAATGAATTTAACTGCATAGCCATGGTTTGAGTTACAAGACCTTAAATATGTAACGCACGACACGACAAATATTCCATACGCATGACCTAAACTGTGAAATGGGCACACCGCTTCGCCAGGTGTATCCCATCAAACATCCCTAGTGGAGTTAGGTGTATGTAAAAGAAAGAGAGGGCCGCCTTGCCCCTTCAATCCTCGATGGGTCTGTTTCACACCAACATCCCCAGTAGGAGTCACATCTTATTATGACTCATATCCTCAGGGAGTTAGGGTCATTCTTATCCTTTCAACCCCCAGTGAGGTTTCATATGTGCTCTGACCTATCATTCTCAGTCGAGTTACATGCATACCATTACTCTTTAGCCCCGGGAAGTCACACTTGCCCTTCTGATCCCCAATGAAGTTCACTTCCGTTTTCCACTCCTTGTAGGGCCACCATCTTCATCTAAAAGCTCTCTTCTTGTGTATAGCCTTAGATATTTTTATCCCCAAGGAGTCAAATTACTATCCACAGGCATATGCAGCTTTACCTATATGGAAACCAACACCATGGTTCGTGCTACATGACCTTAAACTGCACAGCCTTGGTCTAGGCACACGACCCTAAAATTGCATGGTCAAACTATATGACATTAAACTGTAGCGGAGGTCTAGTTGCATGACCTTAAACTGCGTAGTCCTAGCTGCATGACTTAACTACATAGCCACTATCCAAACTATATGACCATAAACCATAGTCTATGTCCTAGCTGCATGATATTAAAAGGCTTAGCACCACGGTCCAAACTATATGACCTTAAACTGTAGCGGAGGTCTAGTTGCATGACCTTAAACTACATGGTCATAGTTCCATGACTTTAAATTGCACAACCACAATCCAAGCTATATGACCTACACCATAATGCACATTCTGGCCGCATGACATTAAATTGCTTTGCTAAGGTCCCGAAGGCATAACCTTAAACTTGCCCCCATATACTCGCACACCCCTTTTACGTGCATGTTCACGCATGCTTTCCCTAACCAATCTATTCGTGTGCATGCACCATCTTCGTTACTTCCCTAGTGAGTCCATTCACTTCATTACTGACATTCATCATTCCCCAGTGAGTCTCACCCGTGCTCGTAAAACGGTGAACCATTCCACTATCCATACTCACTGTCAGCTAGTGGGTCACCACTTTTCACCCACCATTCATTCAACATCCATATTTCATAGGTAGCCTTATGCCTTCTCCCCAAAGTGAGTCAAAACCACCATCGTACTCACTCCCTGACCTCCACAGAATGTCATTGATCAACACTGTGGTCTAGCTGTATGACCCTAAACTATAGTGCATGTCCTAGCCGCATGACGTTGAAAGGCTCCGCATAGGACCGGAGGGCATGACCTTAAATACAGCTTCACAGAAAACAATGGGCATGGTGTATACCTAGACTAGGGAATGCCACGAGAAAAAATGACGGATGAACATGGTCACGAAACTATGAGTAAAATAGTTCCATGAAAATAAAAACTCGGGCACGGTGAAAACCCCAAAAGGGCACCGTGAGCAAAAATGGATGAAAATGGTAGACATGGTGGCAAGTTCATAGGTAAAAGAGCCCAAAATTAAAGGAGGTTGGTGAACCATCTTTATGGCGCCACTTCCCCAGCCCAGGTGAAAACCCGTAAAGGGCACTTGGATCAACAAAAAGCAGGTTGACGTAGCATCACTGTCTCAGCCAGCACCTAATTGCAAAACAGGCTTAATTTTGGCTAATGAGGTCCACACAGAATCCTCAACTGCTTGCATCCAATTACAACAAAACATGGCTCACCTGGGAGTGAGAGCCTCATAAGATTTCCACACTTCAATACCAAAAACAAAAACAAACACACTACAAAATGCTAAAGACCCCCATGAAGGAAAGAAACTGACAAAGCCATGGCTGACCAAAGACTTTAGACCACCTCGCCAAAATGCCCTCAAGCTGACAGGCCTAGACCTTCGAGACAAGCCAAAAAAAATCCCCCAAATGGACCCAGCAGATGGAGCCCACAGAGGTACCCTGACTGTCAAAAGCAAACCTGGTGCAGCAGTAAACAACGCGAACCAAAGGCTCTTTGGCTGTCAATCCAATAGTGTCCTAAAGCATGGAACTTGGCTGCCAGATAGGACTGATTCTGACTAATGAGGTCCACACAAAATCATCAGTTGTCAAAATCACAAATAGTCCCTTGAGGGTGAGGACTTCGACATGATCCCTCAAAATTCTCTTCTCCCCCTAAAGTGTCCATGAATGGACTTGCACATTGCATCCAAAATTTTGAATGTCCTAGTTACAACATTTCGTGGATTACCTGGACGTTCACATTGTTTTGTGGCTAAGAACAAAAAAGAAATAAAGCCAGAGGAGATTTTCCAATTGATTGTCCTTCTCGCTTCTCTCGAAGCACAACATTCAGTGGAGCATGTTGTTTGAAGACATTTTGCTGCACCATGGTTCCCCGATGCGGAATAAAAAAAGAGAATACGGTCAAAAAGCCTAACAAAATAGTGAAAATTTCAATAGTCTCAGAAATGCCCCAAAACAGGTCAAGTTCTCCATAAGGACTCCTAAAAGTCTCCTGCCAAGCTTTGTCGCACTCCGACATGTCTAAGGTAGTGCAGACTGAGAAGTAATTTTGGCAGAATCAGCCTCTAGCACCTTGAAAAGGATACCTAAAACTGGAACTATACTTTTGGAACATCAAACGGCCATGGAAGCACTACCAATGGATCCGGCAAGATTGAAAACCCCCATGGGTCGAATTTCAACTTAAACAGAAACTTCAAGAAAATGTTATAAGCGAAAGATCAAAACAAGAGGAGTCGTGCACTATTCTCGTGCGGCCACCCTGCAACTAAACTCCATTAATGGGACAATCATGAATACTGACTTGCGATGCTTATGTATCCCTCGTCTGAGATCAAATCATGCTCAAACTTACCAGAGCGTGTTCGTCTCATCCAGACAAGCGTTTCAATATGTGGCATGCCCCGTAACGACACCCGAGCACGAAGAAAAGCTAGAGAGAAGTTGTCGATCAGTGAAGAAAGTTGTAGGAAAATCAGCAGCGACACGCCTCGTTAGAGAGGCTAAATCACATGCTCTTAAACCCTATTTGCGTGAAACCAGTTGCACCATGTGTGTAAAGCTCATGGCTATCACTGGTCCGAACCTTGTGCATGATGAAGGATTTTGCACAGGAAGTGGATGAAGTCACTACAAATTCCAGTTTCTAAATTCCAGCTTCCAACAAAAATTCAAAAGTTGCGAAATATTCGTCTGGGCACAAAATCAAATTGTATTTGTTGCCACACGATCATGACGACATGCTCAGTGTGATCCAGCGATGAAACCACGTAAAAACGTCAAGGAACGAGCACACTATCAATTTGAAGTTTGCGAGATTCATCCAAAATTCAAGTCACATGATCATGGCCTAAAAATAGGATCCATGGAATGAAGTTGGTATCAAACCAATTGCCATGTCGTGCCTTACAAGAAAACAATAATATTTCAATCAAACGGGCACTAGAGAAACCTTGGATCATCTATGAAAAATCATGCAAGTTCTTGGGCAGCAGTAGGGACTGTTTTGGAATTTCATAATTGTTAAAAAGGGGCAAATCTGTCATTTTGAACCCTATTTTCCTATTTTATTTAATTCAATTAAATTTTAATTTCCAGAAATTAGGTTTCATTTTGATCATCCACCCATGTTTGGGCAAAACTCTATATATACCACGTACTATCATTGTATGCAAACCCTTGGCCAAAGAGACTTTTGCTTAATAAAATATCTATTTCTTCTTACTGTTGGGTCACGTTATGAGAGAGAGGAAGGAACAAAAAAACTTTTAGATCAATACCCCTAAGGTCAAGGTAAATATTTCTCTCTCTTCTTCTCATTCTTCTTCTTCGTCTGGGCTTTTCTCAAAGGCCATGCATGGCACTGGTAGTGTCGTGCGTGCCTCTTTCTTTTTTTCTTCTCCTGTGGTTTCACAAGTCGCGCATGGCGATGGTAGCATCATGTGCGAGCTTCTTTCTCTTTCTTTTTGTCCATCTCTATCTCTCAACAAGGTTCGCAGACATCGCTGCTCATCGCTGTCCACAGATGTGTCTTCGACGTCTCCGTGAGGAGCACAAACGGTGAAGTTTATCACCGCCGGCAGGGGTCTTCCCTTATTACATGCCTATCGTAGACGGCGATGCTTATTTCCTCCTGCGAAGGGTTGCGACAATGCCTATTGCTCTCTCATGCTCTCTATGAAATTTCATGTTTCCTAAATAGGCTCGTTCTAAAATTCTACCCTTCCATTTATCTCTTTGTATCTCTCAACTCTCTCATTCTCTAACCTCGCACCAATTCTATCAAAAGCAAAAGAGGGAAATAGAGGGAGGCATTATTATTTTGTCACCTTTCAAATGTTTTACACAACTCTTAAGTACGCACCACCTAAATTTACTCTTTCTTTAAAATATGATCTTCAACTTCCATATTTATTAAGAGGGAGCAATAGAGAAAATAGGAGATAGATAAATATCGGGGTAGAGATTTGATTTCGGGAGAGATTTAAGGGAAGGAAAGTAGGGAGAGAATTATAGTGTTGGGAAAAGGGAGTGACAAACATGGGTTGGGAAGAGGTAAGGAGAGAGAACAAAAATAAAGAAAGGTATGGTGTTGAGAAGAGGGAGATTGAGAATGGAGATAGAGAGAGGGCAATTAAAGTTCATCATCTTTGAAAAATAAACAACACTAAATTTAAACAATGAGGGAAATAACATCTTCCAATGATTCAAATTCATCATATAGAGAGAGAGACAAAAAAAAAGGAAGAAACTTAAGAGGATGATAGAGAGAGTTCTTTGTATAGAGAGAGAGAAGAGAGAAATTTAAAATTATGATAGAAAGAGTTCGTTAGATATGCATGTTCCAATGCTCTAAATTCATCATATAGAGGGAGCGAAAAGAGATAAATTTAAGAGGATGATTGAGAGAGTTTGTTGGAGCAGGAGAGAGAATGAGCATGTTTCCTAGATAAGCTTTTTCTAAAATTCTATCTTTCTATTTATATATCTCTCTCTTTCAATCAATGCTCTCTCTCTTCCTCGCAGTGCCCAACTTCTCAATCCAGGCATCAATTTAGGAAGTTTATATTTCATTCTCTCAAGCTCTCTAAGTGAGATCATGTTTCCAAAATAGGCTCATTCTAAAATTCTTCTTTCGTAGTAATCTCTCTCTTTCTCTCAACGCTCTCCTTCTCTGTTAATGCACCAATTCTATCAAGAGCAAAAGAGGGATAGAGAGGGAGACATAATTATTTTATCACCTTCCAAATTTTTGGCACATCTCCTAATCACATCCCATCAAAATTTACTCTTCTTTAAGAACATAATATTCACCTTCTATATCTATTGAGAGGGAAAGAGAGAAAGAGAGGGAGGGAGGGAGAATAAGAAGAGAGATAAATATGGGGAGAGATTTAAGGAAATAAATATTTGATTATGGGTTTGAGATTTAAAGAAAGAAATGAGGGAGAGAAATATGGCCTTTGAAAGAGGGAGAGAGAAATATGCATTGGGAAGAGGAGGAGAGAAATATGGGTTGGGCAGAGGAAGAGAGAAATATGGGTTTGGAGTACGGAGAGAGAGAGGTATGGTATTGGGAAGCAGGAGAGAGAATGGAGTGAGAGAGAGAGACAGAGCAATTATAGTTCATCATCATTGAAAAATAAAAAGAAACAAATTCATGCAAAGTAAGGGAAATAACATGTTCCAATGATCCAAATTCATTGTATAGAAAGGGAGAGAAGACAAAAACTTAAGAGGATGATAGAGAGAGTTTGTTGAAGAGAGAGAGATAAGAGAGAAATTTAAGAGCATGATAGAGAGAGTTCATTGGTGATGCCTGTTCCAATACTCGAAACTCATCGTATAGAGAGAGAAGACATAAATTTACGAGGATAATAGAAACAGAGAGAGAAGGAACATGTTTCCTAGATAAGCTAATTCTAAAAATCTATCTTTCTATTTATATCTCTCTCTTTAATCAATGCTCTCTCTATTTCTCTCAACGTTCTACTTCTCAATCCAAGCACTAATTTAGGAACTTCAGATTTCATTCTCTCATGCTCTCTATGTAATATCATGTTTCTTAAATAGGCACATTCTAGAGCACTACCATTCCATTCGTCTCTCTCTTTCTCTCAACGTTCTCCTTGTCTATCCACGTGACAATTCTATGAAGACCATAAGAGGGAAAGAGATGGAAGCATAATTATTTTGTCACTTACCAAATTTTTTGTACATCTCTTATTCACGTCCCATCAAAATTTAATAAACATTTAAAATATAATCTTCACCCTCCATATCAATCGAGAGGGAAAGCGAGAAAGAGAGGGTGAGAGATAAATTAGAAGAGAGATAAATATGAGGAAGGGATTTGAGAAAAGAGAGAGAGGAGAGATTTTGGGAAAGAAAAGACAAAGAGAAATATGGCACTGGGGTGAGGGGGAGAGAGAATGAAGAGAGAGATGGCAATTATAGTTCATCATCATTGAAAAATAAAAATTACCGAATTCAAACAAAGTAAGAAGAAAATAACTTGTTTCAATGACCCAAATGCATTGTATAAAGAGCGAAGAGACAAATCTAAGAGGATGCTAGAGAGCCTGTTGCATAGAGAGAGAAAAGTGAGAAATTT
>NW_006494789.1:3638754-3764070 GCF_000471905.2 Amborella trichopoda
ATAATATATATATATATATATATATATNTATATATATATATATATAGAAGAGGCTGATAGAGAGATTTCATTGGAGAGGAAGAGAGAAAGAGTATGTTTCCTCGATAAGCTCATTCTAAAGTTCTATCTTTCTATTTATATATCTCTCTCTTTCTATCAATCCTTTCTCTGTTTCTCTCAATGCTCTACTCCTCAATCCACGTGCCAATTTAGGAAGTTTAGCTTTCTTGCTCTCATACTCTATACGTAATATAATGTTTTTTAAATAGGTTGTTCTTAAATTCTAGCTTTCCATTTATCTCTCTCTTTCCCTCAATGCTCTCCTTCTCTCTCCATGCACCAATTCTATTAAGACCGAAAGAGGGAAAGAGAGGGAGGCGTAATTATTTTGTCACCTTCTAAATTTTTTGCACATCTCTTAATCACTCCCCATCTAAATTTAATCTCCTTTCAAATTAAAATCTTCACATTCCATATCAATTGAGAGGAAACGAGAGAAAGAGAAGGTGAGAGGGAGTTTAAGAGAGATAAATATGGGGGGAGAGATTTATGGATAGAGATTTGATTTTGGAGAAGAGATTTAAGGAAAGAAAAGATGGAGAGAAGTATGGTGTTAGGAAGAGGGAGAGAGAAATATTCGTCGAGATGAGATACAAATAGACGAAGAGAGAGAGGTATAGTGTTGGCAAAAGGAAGAGAGAATGAAGAGAGCGAGGGAAATTTACAGTTCATTATCGTTGTAAAATATAAAACACCAATTTCAATCAAAGTAAAGGAGAAATAACTTTGCAATGATCCAAATTACTTGTATTGAGAGAGAGATAGAGAGAGAGTTTGTTGTATTGGGAGAGAGAAGAGAGAAATTTAAGAGGATGATAGAGAGACATTGTTGGAGATGCCCATTCCGATGCTCTAAATTCATCGTACTCAGATACCGAGAAGAGATAAATTAAAGAGGACGACTGAGAGAGTTCGTTGGTGAGGGAGAGAAAGAGCATGTTTAAGCTCAATTTAAAACTCTTTCTTCCTATTTATATCTCTATCTCTTTCTATCAATGCTCTCTCTCCTTTTCTGAACACTCTACTTCTCAATCCACGTATTAATTTAGGAAATTTAGATTTGATTCTCTCAAGCTCTCTAGGTTATATTATGTTTCCTAAATAAGCTCATTCTAAATTTCTATCTTTCCATTTATCTCTCTCTTTCTCTCAGCGCTCTTATTTTTTATCCATGCATCAATTCTATCAAGAGCAAAAGAGGGAAAAAGAGGGGAGGCATAATTATTTAGTCACCTTCCAAATGTTTTGCCCTTTTCCTAATCATGTCCCATCAAAATTTTATCTTTTTTCAAACTATAATCTTCACATTAGATATCTATTAAGAGGAAAGAGGAAAAGAGAGGGAGTGGGAGAGAGAATATGAGAGATAAATATGGGGAGAGAGATTTATGGAAAGGGAGACTTGATTTTAAGGGAGATTGGTTAGCTGCCTCGATCTTGCCCTCCTGGTAAGGACGACCTGGTGGCACACATCTCGGGTTTCAGAGGAACCCGAGACTTGAGACAGCTCTCTCAGGAACCTTGTTAGGAAAGAAGGGTAAGTATACAACCAGATGATAAAGGAATTTAATGCGAGGCGGGACATGCCTCACCTGGGTCTATGGCTCAGTTGGGCTGACGCACATGGGCGCCCTCTTAGATTATGACGAAAAGCCCCCCCAGTCCTTCAACTGGTTCGAAATCGCCTCCCTTGACCTGTACTCTCATGTTTCTACTATCACACACACAAGGTTAATTTATAAGACAAGTGGGCCAAGGGACCCCACCTTATCATTGGGCGAATGCACACAGTCGTGCACATTCAAGAGAAGAGAGCAAAGGAATGAGATGAAGATCGGGGTGATAAGAGGAGAAGAAAGAGATAGAATAGAGTAAAGGGAAGAGAAAAGTTCAATCAAGCACCTAGACTAGCACAGTAGCTAAATTAGTAAGTGATTGACCCGGCGTTGTAGCAAGATGGGCACGGTAACTCGGAACGGCACGGACGCAATACTACTCGATGACAGAACGAACACTAACCAATCTGGCACGATGGTTTGCTTGTCGTGGCAGTAAGACGGGCATGGTAACTCTGATCAGCATGGCAGCAATATTGCTCGATGACAAGACTACCTTGACAGTGGCAGACTTAGCCTACCTTGGTCAAACGATAGGGAAAGAGAGAGGGAGAAGAACAGAGACAAGAAAGGAAGGAGAGATAAGAACGAAGAAAGAAAGATAAAGAAGTGGGAAAGAAGAATAGAAGAGAAAGAAAAAGATGGGAGATTAAGAGGGAAAACGAGAAGAGAGAAAAAAAGAAGAGAAGAAGGGAGTAGAGTAGAAGAGAAGAGAAAAGAAGAAGAAAAGAGGAGAAGATAATAAAGGAGGGAAAAGAGAGGAAAGAAGAAGAGAGGGAAAGAAAAGAGCAGATAGGAAGAAGAGCGCAGAGAAAGAAAGGATTAAAGAGCCAGGAGAGGGAAGGGGAGAGAGGGAAGAAGAGAAAGAAAGAAGAAAAAGAAGAGAGAAGAAAGAAGAGAGAAGGGAAGAAGAGAGTGAAAGGAAGAGCGAGAAGGAAGAGCGAGAAGGAAGAGAGAGGGGAAGAAGCATGGATGGAGTTGGGCTTCCACAATCCGTGATTGAGGAGAGAGAAGAGAGAAGGAAATATGGATGATGCTGGGCTTCCACCGTTCATGATAAAGGAGAGAGAAAAAAGAAAGAAACATGGATGACGATGGTCTTCTGTCATCTATGACAGATGATAGACGAGAGAGAAAAAGGAAGAAATATGAACAGCGATTGGCTTTTGTCATTCATGACAAAAAAGAGAGAAGAGAGAAGAAAACATGCACTATGATGGGCTTCTATTGTCCATGACAAAGGAGAGAGAAGAGAGAGAAAAACATGAACATCGATGAGGTCCCATCGCTCATGACTGAGGAGAGAAAATAAGAAAAGAGAACATGGATAGTGATGGGCTTCCGCCATCCATGATAGAGGAGAGAAGAGAGAGATGAAAACATGAATGGCGATGATGTCCCATCGCTCATGACTAAAGAGAGAGAAGGAGAAAATAGAACATGGATCCTTTGTCGTCCCTGACGGAGAAGGGAGAGAGAAAGAGAACATGGACAGTGATGGGCCTCCACCGTCCATGACAGAGAAGGGAGAGAGAAAGAGAACATGGAAAGTAATGAGGTTCTGTCGTCCATGAAAGAGAAGGGAGAGAGAAAGAAAACATGGATGATGACGGGGTTCCGTCGTCCATGACAAGAAAGGGGGAGAGAAAGGGAACATGGACGACGATGGGGTTCCACCATCCATGATAGAAGAAAGGAGACAGGAGAGAGAAAGCAGAAGACATGCGTAGCGATAGGCATTACCTTGCACAACATGGAGACAGGGGAATTTGGAAAAAGACCTGGCCCTCCGCTCAGGTTAAGGCCCGACTCACTGTGTATGTTCTAGGAGGTGGAGGACATCATGCTCGGTAATAGGCTCCACTGTGCATAAATAGAGAAGAGAGAGAAAGGAACAAGGAGAAAGAAAGAAGAGAGAGATTAAGAGAGAGAGGTAAAAGAAAGGAGGGAAAGAAGAGAGAGAAAAAAAGTGAAGAAAGAAGATCAAAAAAGGGAGAGAAAAGATTAGGAAGGAAGGGGGGGTGATTAAAGAAAGAGTAGAGAAGAAGAAGATGGGGATGAAAGACACCCACGATAATGGCCCAATATCGTGCATGTTGCGAGAAGAGCACAAAAGATAGAGGAAGAGTGAGAGACAAATATGGAGAAGAGGAGAGAGAGACAAAGAGGAGGGGAGATCAAGAGAGAGATAGAGGTGAGAGGAGAGAGAAAGAGAGATGAGATAAATATGAGAGGAGAGAGAAAGAGAGATGAGATAGGGATGAGAGGAGAGAGAAAGAGAGATGAGATAGATATGAGAGGAGAGGGAAAGAGGGAGAATCGACGAGGAGAGAGAAAGAGAGAAGAGATGAGGAGGGAGAAAGAGAGAGAAGAGAGGAGGAGAGACAAAGTTACCTTTACTAAGGGGTACCAGACTTTTTCTTCTCTCTCCTCCCTCTCTCTCCAAGACATGCCACAATCTCAAGACTAAAACTCTTAAATTTTATGTAGGAAATTGAAGATTGAGGGAAGCCCTTTACAATTAGGTTTAACACGTGTCCAAACATGGGTGGATACCTAAAATTTAGCTTAATTGATGATAATTAAAATTTATTTGAATAAAAAAAAATTTTAAAAATAGGGGCAAAATGATGTTTTTTCCGCTGCCCAACAATACATGGAATTTCAAAACAATCCCTGCTTCTGCCCTAGAACATGCATGATCTTTCATAGATGATCTGGGGTTGCTTCAACGCCCGATTTGCCAAAAGATGATTGCTTGTTTGTTAGGCTCCGCATGATGATCGAGTTGATACCAACTTCAAACCACAGATCATGTTTTTAGGCCATGATCATCCGACTCAAAATTTGGATGAATCTTGAAAATTTTTTATCGATATTATGCTCATTTCTTAATGTTTTGCCATGATTTATTCACTTTAATGCACTGAAAATTCTGTCATGATCATGTTACAACAAACACAACTCAATTTCGTGTTCGAACGAAGATTTCACACTTTTGGGTTTTTGGCCGAAATCTGAAATCCGACATTAGAAATTTACATCAACTTTATCAGCTTCGTGTGTGGAATCCGACAATTCATCACACACGGGGTTTAGATTAATGGTAGTCTTAGACCTTACGCACGTGATGGAACTGGTTTCGCATTGATTCGATGTGCGAGCATCGTGATATGGCTGCCCGAGCGAGACGTGTCACTGCTGAATTTCCTGTAGTTTTTACCACGAATGACCAACTTATCTCTAGATTTTCTCCCTACTTGGGCTTCATCACAGGGCATGTCAAATATCGAAATGCTAGTTTTAGAGACAAAAACACCCTCACAAAATTTGAGCACGATCAGACTCGGGATGAGTGAGATATGGCTCCCAAATGTCATTACTTGAAACAGTGAAAACAGTCACCGTTGGTGATTTTGTGTAAGGAGGGCACACGAGAATTGTTTGAACACTTTTTTCGGCACCTTGCGTCCCAGATGCAAAATAAAAAAGAAGTCGGTCAATAAAGCCCTGATAGACAATGTAATTTTTTATAGTCTCAAAATTGCCCCAGAACTGGTGAAAATGTTCCTAAGCACTTCAAAAGGCCACCGGTCATGTTTTGTCACAATTCGACATGTCTAAGGCAATGCAAACAAAGAAACAATTTCGAAAAAATCAACCTCATAAACCCTGATACGGACCTCAAAACTAGAAATCTATTTTTGAAGCATCAAATTCATGTGGAACTACAACCATTAGATCCGACACAGTTGAAAACCCCTAGAGGTCAATTTTTGCCTTAATCGGGCGCTCCAATTCAAATCTATGAGTAAATTACTAAAAAGGGGTAGGTCACACGAACTATTCCCGTGCACCCTCCTTGCACCAAATCGCCATTAATGGTGACTGTTTTTATAGTTTTGATAGTGACTCTAGGAGCCACATCTCCCTCGTTCTGAGTCGGATCGAGCTCAAATTTCTTTCGCTAGTTCGTCTCGCTAGGACGAGCGTTTAGATATGTGGCCCGCCCCTTGACGAAGCCCAAGCAAGGGTAAAAGTTAGAGAGAAGTTGATGATTCGTGGTAAAAGGTGCTGAAAATTCAGCAGCTACATGTCTCACTCCAGCGGCCATCGCATACATAAGGTATAGGGCTTTGTCTGGTCTGAACACCGTACGTGATGAACGGTCATTTCACACGTGAAGCAGATAAATTTCCTGCAGATTTCATACGTCGAATTTTAGATTCTGGCCAAAACTCAAGGATTGCAAAATCTTCTTCTAGACAAGAAATCGAGCTGTGTTTGTTGCAATGCGATTATGACGATATGCTCTGTGCAATTTAGCAAAGAAACCAAAATAAAACATCAAGAAACAAACACACTATCGATCATAAGTTTTCAAGATTCATCCAAATTTCGAGTTGTGTGATCGTGGCTTAAAAACACGATCTGTTGTTCGAAGTTGGTATGAAATAGATCGTCATGCCGAGCCCGATAAGAAAGAAATAAATCTTTTGGCCAAATGGATAACGGAGCAACCCTAAATCAGCCATGGAAGATCACACACGTTTTAGAGCAGCAGTAGGTATTGTCTTGGAATTTCTTGTATTGTTGGGAAGGGGAAAAATCGTCATTTTTCTCCTATTTTTAGATTTTTCTTTAATTAAAAAAAGTTTTATTTTTGACAATTAGGTAGATTTTGATTAATCCGCCCATGTTTTGGGAAAAGTTTATATATATCACGTTTTATCATTGTAGAGAGGGTACCACTTGACTTAATAAAAGTTCGTTTTTTCCTCATTGTTGGGTCACGTTTTGAGAGAGAGAAGAAGGAGACAGAAATTTTTGAGTCGGTGCCTCTGGGCTTAATGTAAATATCTCTCTTCTCTTTCTCTCTCTTTCTCTCTTCTCTTTCTCTCTTTTCTCTCTTCTCTTTCTCTCTCTCTCTCTTCTCTTTCTATGTTTCTGTCTATTCTCTTTCTCTTTCCTCTCTCTTTCTTTCTCTTTCTCTCTCCTATTTCATGGATGGTGGAACCCCATCGTCATCCGTGTTTCACTCTTTCTCCTTGTCTTCTTCTCTCTTTCCTTCCCTTGTGGTCTCGTACGACCACGACCCTCCTCTTCCCTCTTCCTTGTAGTCCCTCACGACCACAATTTTCTCCTCTCCCTCCTTGTGGTCCAGCATGACCACAATTCTCTCTTTTCTTAGTCTTTTATCCTCTACATGTCCACTTACTCCCTGTGCACCCTCGAGTCCACGTCCTTCTTTCTCTAGTAGTCCCTCAGGTCCATCTCCCTTCCCCTTCTTTTGTTGTGCACCCTCATATCACCCCCCATTGTGCAACCTCGCATTCTATTTTTCCCTCTCATGCTCTATGATCCCACGCGACCACCATTTCCCAAAACATTCCTTCCCATCATCGTCTGTGCAACCAACCAAGCCACCAGATCCACCCGAATTGGAGGGCGAGATCGAGGCCTCTAACTAGCTTAGCGACTCCACTGGGGACATACTCCCCCATCATTGGATCGTTCTTGTTTGACCTTCCTTTCTTTTTATTCCTTCTCACTATACACGCACCTGTCTTTGGGGTTGCTTAACGCCTTCATCTGAGTCGGGGGTTTCATAATCCCCGCACTCGGGAGTCTTCATCAGGAACAAGTTATGCGAGCCTCATTCCTGACCTTTCTCTTGAGGTTCGACCCTATGTCATGCTCTCAGGTCATCACCTGCAAAGAGGTGAGAATGGACTTAAAAGTCCCTCGCTCCCTACCTCCTCACAATGGTGGACCCTCTGCCAACTCACCCTGCATTGGTGGCACACATGCCACCACACATAGCATGAACCCTGCTACCGACAGCTCACTTGCCGATCCCACTGGTCGGGGCAGCTCGAAGGCCGCCCTTCCCTCTCCCACGATTGGATGTCCATCTGTCGTTGCTCCTGTGGGTCGCCGCGAGGCTACCCTCGTTCTTTACCCCTTCGAGCCCTTGTAACAAGATGCTCGACACTGGGAGGAGGCAGCTCGGAAGCCATCACTGAACACACACTCACCAAAGCTAGTGGACCATCCATTCTAGATACCACTCGGGGCAACCCTCAGGTTATCTAGGGACACTCTCAGGGTTCGAATGAACCAAGCCCTGCACCTCCTTTGCATGCACATCGCACCACTCGGGGCAACCCTCAGGTTACCTCGAGACACTATCAGGGTTTCGGTCTTCTTGAACCTACCCCTGCACACCCCTTGCATATGCACTGCATCGCTCAAGGCAGCCTTGTTGCTGCGTCTGCCCCTAGCACACGAAGGGGAACCTCCTAGTACCACCTCTCGGCACTTGTCTGTTCACTCTGTTAAGGATAGTTACACGACCATTCAATCACACACACACAAGCTAACGACACCGGGCCTCTTAAGGCTGGGCATGGTACTCGATCTCGGTTTGACCCTAGGTCACCCGAATCTGGAAGGGGTGCACACGTGTTGATCCCCCCACCCTTCCTAAGCACACCTTTACACTGTGCCCACATGCACGGATCTAGCACTCCACCCAGTCCCAAGGGAAATTATGTGAATGGGTTGGAAGAATAGTTCGCCTTCGCTCGATAACAGTTCTACCTGCCCATGATGAAGGGGAATCATGGTCGAGCTCGAAAATGGGGTCGGGAGACCAAGACATTGAAAGCCCATCTAAGGGGGAAAAGAAAGAAAGTGATTGAAGACTTCCCTTCCAATGAGGAAAACCCATTTTCCCCTCTCATTCCCCTTGATGCGGATGATGCTGGAAAAGGCTGACATGAGGTAAACACTAGAAAGTTTGATCGGGGTATGATGATGCCGGTTATCTATAAAGATCCAAGCTTGACTTTGGGTAATGGCGAGTCTCCAGACGGGGCAAAGAGCCACTCTGACCCCAGTGACCCCATCAATCATTGGCAAGTTCAGCCATCATCTGATCAAACTCCTGAGCTCCTTTCAAGTTGGGGCATCGAGAGCAAAGGCATCTTTAAGCAGACTGAACTCGAGACAACTCATGGCCGTGAACTAGTTTGCCCTAGACTCTGATTAAGTGGAGAAGTACCGCTGCGGGGCAGTCCTGATGTCATAAATGAGACAGAAGTCGAACCCACCGAGGGCGTTGCCCATGATCCCTTGGTGGTGGAAAGTTTGAACTATGAAAGGATTGTTCTTCTTTCCATGATGCAAGAGAATGATCCACCAGCTACTCTCAAGGTCAACCTCGACATCCCATCTTCCGAAGATGAAACTGAAAAGAGAACCGATACTATTGAGCAACTTCAAAGAGATGAAAAGCTCATTGTTGAGATTGATCTCATAAAAAAGAATGGGACTTTGCTGTCGTTCACCCTTTCCCGACCTTGATCGGGATTCAACCTAGAATCTTGGATAAGTGATGGACTCCCGCCCCCTCTTGGTGGTTCTAAGGATGTGGCATCCCGTAGTCTCTCTCAACTAGATATTCTCACTGTTGATGAGAGTTTGTTACTCTCATTCGAGGAAAGCCTCTCCCCAATACTGGATGGGGTGAGCCGCACTCCCCCTATTGGCAGCCCCACTGAAATGGCTCCTCCATGCCCTGAAGGCACCATGATTCCTCGTAAAGCTAGTTGCATGCTTCCCCTAGGAGTTGGATTGCCATCCACAAACCTATTACCCATGGAGTTTCAACTACATGGTGACCCACACAATTTCCTAGGAGCACGACCTTAAACTGCATGGTCCAAACTATATGAACTTAAACTGTAGCGGAGGTCTAGTTTCACGACCTTAAACTGCATGGTCTTAACTGCATGACTCTAAACTTCGCAGCCACGGTCCAAACTATATGACCTTAAATTGTAGCAGAGGTCTAGTTGAACGACCTTAAACTGCAAGGTCTAGGCTGCATGACTTTAAGCTGCATAGCCACGGTCCAAGCTATATGACTTTAAACCATAGTGCACGTCCTGACTGCAAGACCTTAAACTGCTTTGCACAGGTCCAGGAGGCAGGACCTTAAACATGCCCCCACACACGCGCACATGCCCTTTACGAGCATCTTCACGCCCGTCTTCCCTAACCACTCGATTGTATGCACACCATCTTCATCAAACCCCCATTAAATCCATCTTTATGATTACCATCATCTATCACTCCCTAGTGAGTTTCACCAGCGCTCACAAAACGGTGAGCCATCTCACCATCCATACTCGTCGTTAGCTAGTGGGCCCCACTTTTCACCTTTCATCAATACATCATCCATCTTTCATAGGCAGCCTCATGCTATCTCCCCAAAGTGAGTCAAACCACCGCCATACTCAGTTTGTGGCCTCCACTGACTGTCATCCATCTCCACCATGGTCCAGCTGTATGACCTTAAAACTATAGTGCATGTCCTAGCCGCATGATATTAAAAGGCTTCGCATAGGTCCCAAAGGAGTGACCTTAAACACGCCTTTATAAAAAAAAAAAAGAGAAAAAAAAGAATAACGAGTATGGTGTACACTTGGTCAAGGGAACGTCAAGAGTATAAATGACGGACGGGCATGGTCATGAAACCATGAGTAAGAGAGTTTTGTGAAAATAAAAACCTGAGCACGGTGAAAACCTGAAAGGGCAACATGAGTAAAAATGGAGGAAAAGGTTGGACATAGTCGAAGGGTCATGGGTAAAAGAGCCCCAAAACAAGAGGAGGTTGGTGAAAACCGTCTTTGAGGCTACACTTCCCAAGTCTAAGTTGAAAACTGCAAAGGGTGCTTAGACCAATAAGCAGGTTGATGCAGCATTTGCCTCTATAGACGGTTTCAGCCAGCATTCAAAAGAAAAATCCCTGATATCGAAATGCCTTGATACCAGGACCCAAAAAGACGAGCATCAAGAAAATATTCCGACTGCTTGAGTCCATCCATAAAAGGACTCGAAGAATTGAAGACTCACCAAAAAGACAAGAAAACTCTCATGAAGAAGAGCACCATTCCCAAGAGGGCATTAATGCACTCCAAGATGTTGAAAAAGCCCTAAGAAGGCTAAGTCAGCCACACCTTGGACCTATTATGTAGCAAATAGAATTGAGCCCTCAGGGGTCACCTCAAATGAAGAAGAGAGGTATCCTTCTTGTCAAAACTGCTCTGTAGAAAGCAGGGTTGAGCCCAAAGCTAGCCACCTCAAAAATGAGGTACCTACTCGCAAGGACATTTTAGTGCACAAAGAACACGACCCCCAATAGAAGGCCCTTCAGTAGACCATCCAAAACAAACAACAAAACAAAGAAACCCATAACAAATGGGAAGAAGTTCCCTTAAGCATGACACTTGGCCACCAGACAGGCCTAATTCTAACTAACGAGGTCCGTAAAAAATCCTCAGGTTGTCAGAATCACAAACAGTCCCTTGAGGGTGAGGACTTTGACAAGATCCCTCAACAAGTCTCTTCTCCCCGGAAGTCTCCACGGATGGGCCTATACATTGCATCCAAATGTTTGAGCATCCTAGTTACAACATTGCATTTGCATAGATATCCTCTCGGCATTCACGTGGTCCTATGGCTAGACAAAAAATAATAATAAAATTGAGGAAATTTTCTAAATGTTGTCCTTCTCGCTTCTCTCGAAGCACAACACTCGGTGGAGCAAGCTGTTTGAACACATTTGTCAACACCTTGCATCCCTGATGCGGAATAAAGAAGAAGCTAGTCAAAACTGCCCTGATATACAATGTAATTTTTAACAGTAACAGAATTGTCCCAAAAGTGGTGCAAATGTTCCTAAGCACTTCAAAAGGTCACCTGCTAAGTTTTGTCACAATCTGACATGTATAATGCAGTACAGACAAAGAAACAATTTCATAAAACGGATCTCGTAATTAGAACTCTATTTTTGTTATGTCAAATAGCTGTGGGACCACCGCCATTGGATCTGACACGGTCGAAAACCTAAAGGGGTCAAGTTTCGGCTTAATCGGGCAACCAAGGACAAAGTAATAGGTAAAAGACTGAAAAGGGGTAGGTCGCACACTATTCCCTTGCGCCCTCCATGCACCAAATCACCATTAATTGTGACTATTTTTTACAGTTTCATGCAGTCACTTATGGGAGCCATATCTTTCTTGTTCTGAGTTGGATCGTGCTCAAATTTTGTCACTGTATTCATCTTGCCAAGATGAGTGTTTCGATATGTGGCACTCCACGTGACGACGCCTGAGCAAAGAGAAAAGCTAGAGAGATGTTAGCGATTCGTGGTAAAAGTTGCAGGAAATTCAGCAGCGACACGTCTCACTCAAGGGGCTATGTCGCAGTGCTCGCACAACGGATCGACACAAGACCAATTCCCTCACGTAAGGTATAGGGTTTGTCTGGTCCGAACCCCGTACGTGATGAACAACCGGATTTCACAAGCGAAGCAGATAAAGTTGTTGCAGATTTCGGTCGCCAGATTTCAGATTCCGACCGAAACTCAAGGATTGTGAAATCTTCGTCCAGGCATGAATTCGATCTGCATTTGTTGCAATGTGATCGTGACAACATGCTTGGTGAGATTCAAAAAAGAAACCAAAGAAAATAAAAAAGAATCAAGCACACTATCGATTAGAAGTTTTCATGATTCATCCAAATTTCGTGTTGTGCGATCGTGGCCTAAAAATACGACCCGCAGTCCGAAGTTGTTATCAAATTGATCGTCATGTCGAGCTCAACAAGAAAGAAATCATCTTTCGACCAAACGGATGTTGGAGTATCCCCGAATCGGCCATGGAAGATCACACACGTTTTAGGGCAGTAGTAGGGACTGTTTTGAAATTTCATGTTTTTTTTGTAGGGGTAAAATCGTCATTTTGCCCCTATTTTTTGATTTTCCTTTAATTCAAAAAAGTGTATTTTTGGCAATTAGGGAATATTTTGATTAATCCACTCATGTTTGGGCAAAATTTTATGTATATCACATTATATTATTATAGGGCCACCACTTGGCTTAATAAAATTTCGATTTTTCTTCATTGTTGGGTCACGTTTTGGGAGAGAGAGGAAGGAGAGAGAAATTGGGTTGGTACCCTTGGGCTTAGCATAAATCTCTTTCTCTCTCTTTATCTCTCTTTCTCTCTTCTCTTTCTCTCTTTCTCTCTTTTCTTTCTCTCTTTCTCATCCTCTCTCTCCTCGCTCTTTTTTTCTCTCCTCTCTTTCTTTCTCTTTCTCTCTCCTCTTTCATGGACGACAAAACCCCATTGTCGTCCATGTATCACTCTTTCTCTTTCTCTTCTTCTCTCTTTCCTTTCCTTGTGGTCTTATATGACCACGATGTTTGAACATATTTTTTAGCACCTTGGGTCCCCGATGCGAAATAAAAGAGAAGTTGGTCATTAAAGTCCTGATATACATTGAGATTTTTTACAGTCTTAGAATTTCCCCATAATGGGTTACAATCTTCTTAAGCTCTTCAAAAGGCTACCTGTCAAGTTTCGTCGCAATCTGATATGTCTAAGGCAGTAAAGACAATGAAACAATTTTGAAAAAATCAACCTCTAACACCTTGAAACGGATCCTGTAACTAGAACTCTATTAACGGAGCATCAAATGGTTATGGGACCACTGCCATTGGATCCGGCACCGTCGAAAACCCCTGCGGTCAAGTTTTGGCTTAATCGGGCCCTCCATGGTAAAGTTATAAGCAAAAGACAAGTAAGCCGCACGTTATTCCCATGCGTCCTCCCAGCACCAATCTCCATTAAAAGAGACTGGTGCGCACAATCACGAGCAGCAACTTTAGAGACTTGTATCTCACTCGTTACGAGTCGGATCATGCTCAAATATTGTAAGCATGTTCGTCTCGTCAAGACAAGTGTTTTTATATGTCTTACGCCCCGTGAAGATGCCTGAGTAGGGAGGAAAACTAGAGAGAAGTTCACGATTCGTGGTAAAATTTGTAGAAACATTAGCAGCGACACGCCTCATTCCAATGAAAATTCGACGCTCGCGCACCCAATCAGCATGAAATTAGTTCCATCGTGTGCGTAAGGTATAGGGCTTTGTCTGGTCTGAATCCCACACATTGTGAAAAGTTGGGTTTTACACACGAAGCCAATAAAGGTGCTGCAAATTTCGGCTGTTGGATTTTAGGATCCGGCACAAAATCAAGCTCTGTTTTTTGCAACGCGATTGTGATAGCATGCTCAGTGAAATCCAGCTAAGAAATCACTGAAAAACTTTATGAAACGAGCGCACTATCGATCAGAAGTTTTTGAGACTCATGCAAATTTCAAGTTGCATGATTGTGACCTAAAATCACGATCCGTGTCTCGAAGTTGGTATAAAATCGATCGTCATGCCGAGCCTAACGAGAAAGTAATCGTCTTTCGGCCAAACAAGAACTGGAGCAACCCCGAATCATCCATGGAAGATCACGCATATTCTAAGGCAGCAGCTGGGATTGTTTTTTAATTCCATGTATTGTGGGGTAAGGGTAAAAATGTTATTTTACACTCATTTTTAGATTTTTTTTAATTCAAATAAATTGTAATTATCACCAATTAGGCTAGATTTTTGGCATCCACCCATGTTTGAGCTCGATTCTATAAATACATGTTAAACCTAATTGTTAAAGGTTCCACGCTGATGATTAAAATTTGAGATTTTTACATTGAGATTATGGGCACGTCTTGGAGAGAGAGAGAGGAGAGAGATGAAAAATTTTGGTACCCTTCGGTTAAGTAACTTTCTCTCTCCACCTCTCGTCTCTCTTTTTCTCTCTCCTCTCATCTCTCTCTTTCTCTCGCCTCCTCTTTCTTTCTCCCATTCTTTCTCTCTCCTCCTCTCATCTCTCTTTCTCTCTCCTCCTCTTTCTTTCTCCTATTCTTTCTCTCTCCTCCTCGCATCTCTCTTTCTCTCTCCTCCTCTCAACTCTCGCTTTCTCTCTCCTCCTCGCATCTCTCTTTCTCTCTCTTCCTCTTTCTCTTATTTTTATCTTTCTCTCTCCACCTCTCATCTTTGTCTTTCTATCTCTTCATCTTTCTTTCTCTCTCTTCTCTCAACATGCACGGCAGTGGGCCATCGTCGTGCGTGTCTTGCATCTCCTTCTTTCTTCTTTTTCACTCTTTTCTTTCCTTACTCACCCTTCATTCTTTCCTAATCCTTCCTCCCTCTCTCGTGAACTTCTTCCCTTTCTCTTCTAATTTCTCCCTTCTTTCATTCTCCTTCTTCTTTCCATTCTCTCTCTTCGCCATTCATGGACGATGGAGCCTATCGCTGGGCATGAAGTCTTCCTCTAGAACACACACAGTGAGACGGGACCTAACCTGAGTGACGGGCTGGGCCTCTGTCTTAGTTTCTTCCTTTGTCATGGACGGTGGAAGCCCATCGCTATCCATGTTTTCTCTCTCCTATCATGGACAGGCAGAAACCCATTGCAGATCATGTTTTCTCTCTCTTCTTCCCTCTATCATGGACGACGGAGACTCATCACCGTTCATGTTTTCTCTCTCTTTCTTCCTTTATCATGGATGCCAAAAGCCCATCGCCATCGATGTTTTCTCTCGCTTATCATGGATGATAGAAGCCCATCACCGTCCTTATTTTCTCTCTCCTCTCCCTTTTCTCATGGACGACAGAATCCCATTGCTGTCCATGTTTTCTCTCTCTTCTTCCTTTTATCATGGATGGTGGAAGCCCATCGCCATCCATGTTTCTTTCTCTTCTCTCTCTCCTATAATGGACAGTGGACGCGCATCACTGTCGATGTCTCTTTCTCCTCTCTCTTCTGTCATGAACGAAGGAAGCCCATCGCCGTCCATGTTTCTTTCTCTTCTCTCTCTCCTGTCATGGATGACGAAAGCCCATAGCCGTCCATGTTTATTTCTCTTCTCTCTCTCCTATCATAGACGACGGAAGCCCATCGTCGTCCATGTTTCTTTCTCTTCTCTCTCTCCTGTCATGGATGGTGGAAACCCATCGTCGTTCATGTTTTCTCTTTCTTCTTCCTTTTATCATGGACGACAGAAGCCCATCGTCGTCCATGTTTCTTTCTCATCTCTCTCTCCTATTATGGACGACAGAAACCCATCCTCATGTAAGTTTCTTTTTCTTCTCTCTCTTACCATGGACGACAGAAGCTTATCGCCGTCCATGTTTCTTTCTCTTCTCTCTCCTATCATGGATGGTGAAACCCCATCGCTGTCTATGTTTCTTTCTCTTATCTCTTTATCTTTCTCTCTCTTCCCTCTTCCTTCTCTATCTTCTTCTTTCTTTCTATCCCCTCTTCCCATCCTCTTTTCTCCCTTCTTTCTTTCTCTCTTGTCTTCCCTCTCTCTTTTATTTCTTCTTCATCTTTTTCTCGTCTCCTTCTCTCTTCTTATTTCTTCTACCCTCTGCTTCTCTTCTTCTTCTTTTTCTCTCTTCCTTTCTTTTCTTCTCTCTCCTTACTCTTTCTTCTCTTTTCTTCTCCTTCTCTCTTCTTTTATTTTCCCTTTTTCCTCTCTTTTCTCTTTCTTCTTTCTTCCTGTCTTGTTTCACCTAAATAGGTTAAGATTAGCACTGTCGCAATAGTCTTGTCGTCTATCACTAATGCTGTTGTAACAATCCTAAACTTTCAAAAAAAAAAATATAAATAAATAAATAATTCTTTATAGTGTGATCGTCCATATAAGTATTATGGTCCTTAGGGACCATCACCACTTTTGTTAACTTTTTCCCTTCATTACCACGTCCTTTAGTTGACGTGGTGCTTAAATGTTTCACGTTTAATAATATCGTCACACCTCATGTATGAGGTGGAGCTTAATAAAAAATATAATAATATGTCTTAAGAATTTAAATTCGGAAAGGTGAGGACTCCCACCCTAGAAAACTTTTGAGATCTTTCGCTCTCCAGTCGAAATGCAGTGAGATTTCTTGCCGAATTTTTATCGGAAGCTCCCACCCAAATATTTTAGGTAAGTGACTTCATTATCTTGAAAAATAATCCTTTATTTTTAAAAATGAAATGAAATAATTACTTCTGCTTATTATCACGAATTTTAGGCGCGATAAATTTTATGTGCAAGAGACCTCATTATTTTGAAAAGTAATCTTTTTAATAAAATTGTGTTATTTTATCTATGTTAGAAATTTTAAATGCTGTAAATTTTTAGAAATAAATTTATTTACTTTTCTTGTCTATTGTTAGAAAAGTGTAGATACTGTAAAATTATTAGAAATAAATGTGATATTTCTGCTTTTAGTAAAATTGTGAGATTTCTTTATACTGTTTTTGAATGTTTAGACATTGTAAATTTCATGTGCAAATGACTGCCTTATTATTTGAAAACTGATATTTTTGCAATTGATTATATCATTGTCTGTGAAATGTTTATTTGCGAATTGACATCCCGAAAATTGTGATAATTCTGCATTCTTGAATTTCTATAAAAGTTTTTCTATACATATTAGATTGGAAATTATGCTAGAATGTCTTTACGAACTGCTACCTTTCTAAATCTGAGCCCAAAATATTTGACTGGTTATTTTTGAAATGTTATTGATAGTGACTGTTATTAATGGTTTCAGTCAAATTCATATTAATAATTTCAGTGATATGTTGAGTACATGATATTGTTGCTTTCGAATGTTTAAAGAAATTTAGAAATACTTTAAGTTAGCAAGTGGACTCATCCGGTTCGCCGGTGAGGTACAAGTGGACTTATCCACTACGTCGGTAGCGATTAAGTAGACTCATCCGGTACGCCAATGAGGTATAAGTGGACCTGCAGGGATTAAGTGGACCTATCTGGGATGCCGATAGGGATTAAGTGGACCCATCAAGACGCTGATAGGGTATATAGGTGACCTACTTGGGACGCCAGTAGGGTAATTTGTGAAATCCTTTGAATTATGCACTACCGTTAAAATGTTGTACGCATTTCACTTATTCGAATTATACTTAATTATGAATTTTTGAAAGTGAAACTGTTAATGCATTTCTGTTAATAGATTTCCTTTTTGAAAATATTGATATCTTTCAACCATGATTATTTTTAGGATTATGATGATCACTTACTGAGTAGCCAAACTCATCAAATTATGGTAAACATTTTTTTTCAGGATAACTGCGGTTTCATTTTGAGTGCTCGTCAGGATCAACACTGGAAGATATTGTAGTTATGCTTAAACTTTCTTTTGTTACTTTGTAAGAATTCGCCACTGTAAATTTGTCCTATTAAGAGATGTATATATGTTTTGACTGTCACATCTCAGGATTATCAGTATTGTAAAATCTTGGGGTGTGACAGCTGTCGTGCCGGTCTGAGTAACCGTACCCGTCTTACGGCCACGACAGCCTAGCCATCATGCCAGGCTGATTAATGTTGGTTATGTCATTTAGTAGTAATACTGCTGTGTTGGTCTGAGTTACCGTTCCCATCTTGCTACCACTGTATGATGGCATTATTCAACACCTTGGTCCTCAATGTGGAATAAAGGGAGTAGCCGGTCACTAAAGCCTAACAAATAATGAAAATTTTGACAGTCTCATAATGGCCCCAGAATTGATCAAGATCTTCATAACGACTATCAAAAGTCGCTTGTCAAGTTTTACCGCAACCCAACATGTTTAAAGTAGTGCAGACTGAGAAACATCTTCGTAAGAATCAACCTCTAGCACCTTGAAACGGATCCTATAACTAGAACTATGATTTCCGTGAGTCAAATTGCTATGGGACTACCACCATTATATCCGACACGATTAAAAACCCCCAGGCATCAAATTTCAACTTAAACAAAACATTCCAAGAAGATGTTATAGGCGAAAGAGGGAAGCAGAAGGAGCCACACGTTATTCCTGTGCAGCCACCCTGCAACTCAACTCCATTAAAGGAACAGTCACAAAGAATGACTTGCGAGACCTATATCTTACTCGTTCCGAGTTGGATCATGCTCCAATTTTGGGAGCGTGTTCGTCTCTTCGAGACGAATGTTTCGATATGTGGCACGCCCTGTGATGATGCCCAAGCACGAAGAAAATCCAAAGAGAAGTTGCTGATCCCTGACGAAAGTTGCAGGAAAATCAGCAGCATCGTACCTTGCTCGAGCGGCCAAATCATGCCACGTATGAGTTCGATCGACGTGACACCAGTTCCATAATGTGCGTAAGGTTTGGGGCTCTCTCTAATCCGAACCCCGTACATGATGAACGGTCGGATTCTGTACTCGAAGCCAATGAAGTGACTGTAAATTTCGACGCCGAAATTTCAGATTCTGGCCAAAACTTCAAAATTGCAAAATCTTTGTCCGAACATGGAATGGAGCTGCGTTTGTTGCCAAGTGATCCTGATGGCATGCTCAGTGTGATGCAGTGAAGAAATCATAGAAAAAATCAAGGAACAAGCACACTATCGATCCGAAGTTTCAAGATTCATCCAAATTTCAAGTCGCACGATCATGGCCTAAAAACACAATCCGTGGCTCAAAGTTGGTATCAAATCGATTGCCATGCCGAGCCCTATAAGAAAATAATCATCTTTCGATCAAACGGACATCAAAACAACCCCGGATCATCCATGAAAAATCACGCACGTTTTAGGGCAGCACAGGGACTGTTTTGAAATTCCACAAATTGTTAGGAAGGGACAAATCTGTCATTTGGTACCCTATTTTCCTATTTCTCTTAATTCAGTTAAATCTTAATTTCCATCAATTAGGTTTAATTTTGATCAATGCACCCATCTTTGGGCACAACTCTATATATACCACATACTACCATTGTATGCAGACTCGTCATTTGTTCGTTAAGGAGAACTTTGTTTAATAAGATTCCTCTTTCTTCTCATTGTTGGGTCACGTTTGGAGAGAGAGAGATAAAGGAAAGAGAAACTTTTGGATCGGTATCCTTAAGCTCAAGGTGAATCTTTCTATTTCTTCATTTCTTTTCTTCTTCCCTTTCTTCTTCTTTCTCTTCTTTTCTTTCTTCTTCTTCTTCGCCTTCGTCTGAGCTTCTCTCGGAGGCCATGCACAGCAGTGGCAGTGTCGTGCATGCCTCTTCCCCTCTTTCCCCCTCCTGCGGCTTCACCGGTCATGCATGGCGATGGCAGCACCATGTGCGAGTGTCCATCTCTTCCTCTTCATTCCTCTTTGCCTCGCCGCGTGAAGCACAGGCGGCGATGCCTATTGTCTCCCGTAGGGGTCTCACCCTATTGCGCGTCGATCATAGAGGAAGATACCCATCGCAGCCCGTCAAGGGTTGTTGTAATACCTGTCGTCGTCCGCTGGCTTCTCTCGCCTCCTCTACCTATCACAGATGGCGATGTCGACTGCTGCCAGTAAAGGATCCTGGCGATACCTATCGTCGTCCATGAGCTCCCTTGGCAGGCTCGGTGCCTATCGCCATCCGCGAGTTTTCTTCTTGCGCTCATACTTATCGCCGTCCACGAGCTTCCTCCGTGCTCTCGGTTCCTATCGTCGTGCGCAAGCTCCTCGCTGCATCACGACCATCGTTGTGCGCTTCTCAAGAACTTATTGCTGCCCATGAAGGGACGTGCTGCCTTCTCGTGTTGCCCATGATGATGCCTAATGCTGCCTGTAGTTCACTATTTACCCCCATTTGCCATGAGTAGTGGTGTCTAGTGCCGTCGGGACTTCCTTCCCTTGCCGTCTCATGCCTTCTCCTCATTCTCTTTCGTTCTCACTTGGCTGAGGGTAGACTCGATCTAGCGTTGCCATAGTGATCTGGATGTTGAACATTATTGCAGTCGTGCTGGTCTTGAGTATCATGCCCGTCTTGCTGTCGCACCAGATTAGGACAGTCATGCCGACCGTGGTTTCGAGTAGTATTGCCGTCGTACTGGTCGGAGTTACCGTGCCCATCTTGCTACCACTCCGAGTCGGTCATTGTACTGGTCTAGCTATCCTGCCAGCCTCATCCCCTTGTCGAGTCCTCTCTTCTTTTTATCACCCTAATTTCTCACCTTCTCATCCATATGAAGGTGCATTGCCCTAAGACAAGGATAGGTCCTTCAGTCCACTTGTCTTGCAAATTAACACTAAAAGTGTTGTGCAGAGAACAAGGAGATTGCTGGTCAAGGGAGGCGATTTCGAACTAACTGAAGCAGGTGGGGGGCTTTCCATCATGATCTAAGAGAGCGCTTGCGCGAGTCAGCCTGAGTAAGTCACGGACCAATGTGAGGTTGGTCCCCATCTCACATTGAATATTCCTCTCTCACTAGTTGGACACCTGCCCTTGATCTGTGAATGAGGTTCTCGAGAGAGCGATCTCAGGTCCTGGGTCTTTCGCACCCGAGACACGTGTCACTCGATCACCAAGATTAGGGGACACGAGATCGAAGCACCTAAGCAGCTTGACGACTCCACTGTGGACTTATTACCCCTTCATCTACTCGCTCTTGTTTGAACAGTATTACCTTTTACTTTCTGCACTACTTTCTATGGCATCTGGGTTATTGAACCCGTTCATCCGAGTCGGGGATTTTCTCGTCCTCGCACTCATGACCGTCGTAGGTTGCGTCCTTCCCTACACTCCATTTGAGTCAGAACTCACAGTCCGGCTCCCAGGTGCTTTCTTGGGATGGTGCGAGAAGGGACTTAAATGTCCCTGACTCCCTGCTTCCTCGCCCTGGTAGACCCTCCACCAAGGCCCCTTGCATTGGTCGCACATCTGTTGCTACACACAACATGCACCCTGCTACTGACCAGTCCCTTGCCAATCATATTGCTGAGGTACGCCGGAAGGCTACCCTGTCAACTCTTGCGAAAGGCAAGCGAGTTGCCATAGCTTCTGAGGGTCACCAAAAGGCTACCGCCCGAACTCCCTCACTGCTCCGAACCAAATGGCTTGTGATCCAACCACTCAAGCCACACCTCAGGGCAACTTTTATGCTGCCTCGAACTCATGTTTAAGGTTGGGCCTTCTCGAGCAAAACCCTATGCGCATCATGCATCCCACAGCTCGAGGCAACGCCAGTTTTGCGTCAGCTCGAGCACACGAGGGCCGACCGCTTTGTCCTCCCTCTCACCACACATAGCTTCACTTTGTGAGAGATAGGTTCCTACCTGGTCCCTCACAGACACAAGCACGTGGGTCTCGACCTCTTAAGGTCGAACCAGTTGAGCAAACCGGAGCTGACCCCCAAGGCACCTGGACGGCTAACCCAAAAGGTGCACATGCACCGTCTTTGCAGGTTCCTTCCTAATTCTGACTCAAGCGGAGTCATGAACCAGCACTTTATTCTATCACTCTCCCTTCACCAGGCAAGCACCTCAAGACCTGGTAATCAAAGGTTTTTCCTAAGAGTAGCATCTTGGGTCAGCCACCCCGGATCAGACATGCACACGGGGCCCCATAAGGGAATTCGAGGTAACGGTCTGATGTTGGACATAGGCCTCCATCCTCCAAGGCAGAAACCCAAGTTGCCTTCTGTCCTTGGACCCCACTCTCTTCTCCAATTAATAGACATAGCCCTCTCATGCTCAAGAAAATCAAGATAGTCTAAATCTCAGGAAGGGTTCTATGATGGAGTCCACAGCCTCCTCAAGATTAAGAATAAGAGAGGCCTACAGATCCTGACCAGAGAAGCCTCTATGGCAGTTGAGTTCCCCACCCTTGGTGACCTCCACTCTCATAATCCGTTTTTCCTTCTTCAAATTTCAGAACTTGGGCAGGTCTAAGAATATTGCTTGATGATCACTGCCCAAAAGCCACGGTCCCAAGACCAATGAGAACCAGTACTCACAAGGTCGCCGTACAAGGCTCTAGTCCAGTAGGGGCATGCTGAGCCCCTACAGACCGACTTGCCACATAGGATTCGCCAACCCTAGCAGTCCACTACTCCACCTAGCTCTGACCCTCCAAAAGAAACGGTCGGTGTCATGGTGATCAACGAGCTGGACGATGCCCAAGAAGAGCAGATGAACAGGTTCGAGATAATGATGCAGTCCATCCTCGGAAAGATAGAACGCCTAGAAACCTACAGGTCCCCTTCTTCTCACCAGAGACCGATCCCCCATCTGGTGAAGACATCGTTCCCAGGCAAACTCCCCCACAGGTGTCCCAAGACAGGTCTACTTCTCGCACGGTTTTGCGAGCAGATATAGATGTCATGGTGACCCACAGTCTCAAGAACAAGGCTGCGAGTATGCAAGAGGCATCACTTTATCAAAAGCCATATCCCTCGTAGATCGACTAAGTGCCATTTCCCCCAAACTATCAAAAAGGGAAGCTCCCCATGTTCTATGGTACTACATCCCCGCACCAGCATACTGCTCACTTCCAAGCGGCTTGTTGAGAGACGGCAACTGATGGGTGAATCCTCCTCCTTCAGTTCGTCAAGACTCTCGAAGGGCCAGCCTTCCTGTAATATGCTTAGCTTCTTCCAAAGTCGGTGCACACATTGTAAGAAATGGAGCAGTTGATTCACCAATGCTACTACGAAGTTCAGAGAAACGTGGAGACCATCGTGCTCGTCACTTCAACTCAAGACATTGGTGAGCCAGTTGACAAGTTCATCGCCCAATGGAGAGAGTTTGCAACCTTTCATGCCACTCCCATGACTAAAAAAGAAGCAGTTCAAACCTACATACGAAATATGCTACCCTAGATCGCTCTACATGTTGAGGCTTCCAATCCACCCTCCATGTTAGAGCTAATCTCTAAAGCAGTTCATATAGAAGATCTATCTAAGCACCATGGTGGATCTCGTCAGCAACCCTCTAGCTCGAACTCTCGCTCCAACAATCGGGGCAACTAGAAAAACTGGTGATCAGTGCGGCTGTCACCGTGACTGACACTAAGAATGCCACCTCGTTAAACCCTAGACCACTCCAAGGCACAAACATCTCAGGTCGGGGGCAAGTAGCAGTCCTATAACAGGCCCTGCCTCTTAAAAATATTAATCGAAGTAACTACTAGATCTAGCACCAGAACAAGGTTTATCCTTTTGACAAGGAGTGGGTTCCTGCACAGCTTCGACTACTAATGGAGCAAAACATGATCCAGCTACCAGAGGTCAACACTGAAGAACAAGCTGGACAGGAGACACTTGAGAGGTATTCTGCCTATCATAGGAAAGTAGACCACCCCACTCAGGACTGCTATAAGCTCAAAGACACAATCGAAGCCCATATTAACAAGGGCCAGATAATGCTCGTAGAGTAAAAGAAAGCGTTTGGGGCAACTGAGGCTTCTCACATAGTGACAATCCAAGAGGGTGACGAGGCACCAGCTATCATCCATACATTATTCTCCATAATGCTCAAAGAAGGACTCGTCACGCCCAAGACGATAATGTAGCCAAAGTTCCTGCCTTCAAGAATTGAGAACCTCTGGTGCGCGTATCACCACACACGAGGCCACGACCTGAGCGAATGCACCTGCTTCCATGAGCTCTTGGCAAAGAAGATGCAGCAATGTTAGGAAGTTCATGGTAACCCAGAAGGACACCCTCAAGTCTCTCTTCCACTAGTGCTAGAAGAATTCCCGACACCGGCCCCAAGAAGCATTGAGCTAGACCCTCTGTAGGCCTTCTTCGAGACGATGCTCCAACAGGGTCTCGTCACTCCCAAACCTGCTAGGCAGTCGACACGTCTTGCCCAAGGATAAGAAAATTCTTGGTGCTTATATCACCAAGTATAACGAGCTGAAAGAATGCTCTGGGTTCGAAGCTGTAGTTGCAGAGAAGGTACCGAAAGGCCACATTGTTTGTGTCGTCCTACAGAATGCTTCCAAGCCATTGCTCCCATTTAATAGGAAACCTCGCTACAGGTCCCCTATGAGCTTACACTGGTCCCTTCAGAGCCCTCGACTTCTTAGCCCTGAGAAGTCTACCATGAGCGAAGTGGGCTCAAATCCTTGAAGCGTGAAGCAATCCACCAAGCTAGGACCACTCATCAACCCGATAGGGCGGACCAAACACCTCCTCAGGGATCCTGAAGGAGACGAGAACCTAGGTCAGCTCACCAAAAGAACCACATCCCTCAGCCACCAGTTGAGGAAGAATTTCTCAAGCCCCTTCCTCCACTGCTAACCATACAAGACTTCAACCAGGCACAGCCTGCCTTATCCTATCATCCAATCAAGCGGACGTCCCTGAGTCACCAATAGCGCCGGATTCGTCCAATGTGAGTGACAATACTAAAAACACCCCCTAACGGTCAAAGCTGGGGCAAGACCTAAAATACCCCTGCACACGTCTAATTCTGGTGATGACGTAGAAAGCTTCTCAGAACATTGTAACTCTTCTTCTCCTCCCTCCTGTTCTATTTCTTCCACAAGTGCAGCTGGGCAATGCCATGACTGCGACACTCTAAACAGAGACCTCGAAGGTACCAACATCAGTAGGTCGCAGCGAAAGCACCTAAAAAACATGTTAGCCTAGGTAGTTGGATTCTTGACTATTGATGACGCCTTGGCAGTCCGAGCCAAAACCGAGCCATCTTCAAGCTCCTCTTCCAAAGAGGCCTCCCATATGGTGCAAATCTTGAAAGTACCATCCTGCACTGGGCGAATGAAGCTGAGATCGAGAAAGAAGCTGCAGCTCAAACCTTAAAAGTTCAAGGTCTTCAAGTTTCCCGGTCCTTCACTTTTTCCTAAGCCACAACCTCAAACCTCTACATCCCTAATGCAAATCCCTATTACTTCCCCATCAACTCAGACCGCACCCGCTGAACAACAAAGTTAGCCAGTGTCACAAACCAAAACTCAACCAAAGCCTGTTCCTAAACTTACCCTACCACTTACACCAGTGATTGGATCGGGAACACCGAAGACTAATGGGGATAGAGTGAAATATGACGTAATTGGGCACTTGAGAAATCTTCCAGCCATTCTAAGTATCTATGTTGCCCTTCTGCTGCCTAGAGACTATTGTATGGCCTTAGTGCAGGCTATTTATAACTCAGAGGTGTATGAGACTGAAGTGGAGCCTATTGAGGTTGACCCAGCCATCCTGAGTGGGTGCTTGGCAATCTCCGTTTCTGAAAGATGACCTTTAGTTGGGAAGCAAATTTCACAATCGCCCACTCTTCGTGAATGGTGAATTACATGCTTGCCTTATCAACCGGATCATATTTGATGAAGGGTCGGTAGTCAACCTGATCCCAAGAAGGATCCTCACTCGATTGGGGTTAGGATCTAACGACCACACTCCTACCCACATCACCGTGCAAGGGTTCAACCAATCAGGAGAAAATCCGGTTGAGACAGTTCATCTTCGCTTCAAGATTGCTGACCTCAATGATTACGCTCAGTTTCATGCAATCGACACCGATATGTCTTACAATGTCCTCCTCGACCGCCCTTGGCTTCACGATCATGGGGTGGTTCCTTCCACGCTCCACCAATGCTTCAAGAATAGCCGAGTTGGGAGACAGTACACGGTCTATACAGATAAGAGGTCGTTCCCTGTAGCCGAGACTCACTATGTCGATGCTAAGTACTATTTCACAGACCTTCCAGCACTATAAAAGTCAAAGGATGATGATTGGAAGCCTGTGAGAGAGACAAGACCCTCGTCTCATGATGATGTTGAAGATTTAGGGCCAATGGTTAAAAACATGTTCAAAGAAGAGGAAAGACAAGGAAGGATCCTCCATTAAAGTCCTATCTACCTAAGTTTACCTTGCCACCTCTTTGAGGTCATGCTTTCATCCCCCAAAGACAAAGCTTCCCCCTCTACTTCTAATTTTTCAGTACAAAAGGGTGAGATAGAAGCAACTTCTGAGACTAAGGAAGCTCTAGAGGAAGACCTTTCAGCACCAAGGGTCACCTCTATGCAGGACCAGCAAAAGGTTTTGCATGTCCTCATCACTCTTTTAGAAGCAGAATTGGCACACCAACCACAAAGGAAGGTACTCCAAATTCCATCCTCCTTGAACTAGGGGATCACTAGCGGCCAAGAGATGGTCTTACATCTCTTAGAGGCTCCCGAAGAGGTATAGGTGGACAAGAGTTAGCCATCCGGCTCTCAGGAACAAGACCTCATGAAAGAGCAGAGAAGTGAGCTTCATAGCCTCCAGAATTAGTTGGAGGTTATGCACGTCACTTTAAAGAACTTGAAGGAGTATGTCTCTGAGACTAAGACTTATGACGAGCTCAAAAGAAATGCACCTCGAATCGAAGCCAAGGCTCCCCCAAATTGGAGTATTTATAGCAAACATGCTCAGCAAATCATGAGAGCGATGAATTATGAGCCCCTGTCCAATCAAACACTGAGGGGTGAGGAAGTAACTGCTCCCCCGTTCGAGGTCAGTGAAGCCATGGCAAGTTGTCAGAAGATGAAGTAAGGAGTGGGCTATCCTTTTTCGTCTCACACGGTGAAAGGACAAAGCAATAAAAAAGACAAGGAAGAATAAAATTCATGCCGCACAAGAAAGAGAAAAGAATTGTTTCATTCATAAATCAAGAGGGAATTATCAGCTTCTTTTCTTTACAATAAGAGAAATGAAAAGAAAAAGAGAAAGAAGGCATGGTCAAAATCGATCAATTGCTTCATTGCTCTTCTCCTTGTATGTTGCAGCTGATACCTTCACCCGCTCGATTTCGCCCTTCAACCCCCCTGCCACCAGCTCCGCCTCATGCTCCATCAAGGCGGTCCCTTCTTCCAAAGAGTACTCGATGGCCAAAATGTTATTAAGAAGCACCTTGTCCTTTGCTTCCCAAGCTGCAGTCTACTTCTCCCGCTTGGCAAGTTTTTGGGTCAGCTCTAATATCTTCGCCCTCAGAGCCATCACCTTGCGGTGGCGGGCGATGGCCACCTCAACGAGGTCCTATCTTTGGGAGACTGCAGCATCCTTTTGTTGCAATTGATCTTCTACTAGTTCACAGTAGCGCTTGAGTGAGGACTTAAAAGGAGGTAACTGCGAGCCCTCCATCCACTGCGTAATTGCTTCTTCGTGCAAGGCCTTTGTTCTCCACCCTTCTAGCTCATTTACGACGCCATCAAAGAAAGGGATGATCTCTGGTACTCCCCCTGCAAGGGTGACCCACCTCAACTGCTAAATTGCACCATTAAGTTCAGTATGGGGTAGACCATTTAGCTTTTGCATGCCCAGACAAATCATGTCCATCATTATGTCGGGCAACCCACTCAAGCTAGGCCTAGGAAGTGCTACTAAGGCCGTTGCAATGGAAAGAGTATCAGTCTCCACGGCAGAACCTGATGGGGTTATTTTCACATGCCTCATCACGGAGCTATCGTCGCGTGCTTCATCATGGATCTATTGCCGTGCGCTTCGCCTAAAGGCTTTCGCCGCACGCGTCTTCAAGGAGCTATCGCCGTGTGCTTCATCAAGGAGCTATCACCGCGTCCTTCATCAAGGAGCAAGCGCTGCGAGCTTCGTGAAGGAGTTAATGCCGCTCGCCTCACCAAGTCATTAACACCATGTGCTTCACTCAAGGTCTAATGTCGTGTGCGCCATCCAAGACTTAGTGCCATGCGCATGGCATGGCACTCCCATCCGGACCATTGTTCGAACTCCTCAGGAAGTTCATTCCCTGCACCACAACCTCACTCCTTAAGGACTCAAGTCCCCCAATTATGACTCTATTCCTCATGGAGTCACATTATCCCTACACAATGATCCATGCTGCATGACCTTAAACTGCATAGCCTTAGGTTAATGCTGCATGACCTTAAACTTCATAGCCTTGGTCTGTGCCGCATGATCTTAAACTGCACAGCCATGGTCTGGGTGCACGACCCTAAACTGCATGGTCCAAATTATATGACCTTAAACTGTAGTGGAGGTCTACTTGCATCACCTTAAATTGCATCATCCTCGTTGCATGACTCTAAACTGCACGACCATGGTCCAGCTGTATGACCTTAAACCATAGTGCACGCTCTGACCGCAAGACATTAAAAGGCTTAGCGCCATGGTCTAAACTACATGACCTTAAATTGTAGCAAAGGTTTAGTTGCATGACATTAAACTGAATGGTCCTAACTGCATGACTTTAAACTGCATAACCATGGTCAAAGCTACAAGACCTTAAAACTGTAATGCATGACGTGGCAAATTGTTCATACCCATAACTTTAACTAGATGGACCACCTCTTCGTTAGGTGTATTTCATCAACATCCCCAGTGGAGTTAGGTGTATGCAAAAAAAAAAGGGCATTGCACTTACCCCTTCAATCCCCAGAGGGTCTATTTCACACCAACATCCCCAGTAGGAGTCACATGATATTCCGACCCACTATCCCCAGGGAGTTAGGGACATTCCTATCCTTTCAACCCCTAGTGGGGTTGCATCTTCACTCTAGGTTGTCATTCTCAGTAGAGTTGTACGCATACCATTACCCATCATCCCCAAGGAGTCATACTCGCCCTCTTAATCCCCAGTCAAGTTTGATCTTAACCTAAAGCTCCCTGCTTGTGTATTGCCTTGGCTATTTTTATCCCAGGGAGTCATATCGCTATCCACAGACCTATCCCCCATGGAGTTTCACCTACATGGCGGCCCGTGCGATGGTCCGTGTTGCATGACCTTAAATTGCACAGGCATTGTCCAAGTGCACGACTCTAAAACTACATGGTCCAAACTATATGACCTTATACTATAGCAGAGGTCTAGTTGTACGACCTTAAACTGCATGATTTAAGCTACATAACCACGGTCCAAGCTATATGACCTTAAACCATAGTGCACGTCCTGGCCGTATGAAGTTAAACTACTTTGCCCAGGTCCAGGAGACATGACCTTAAAGATGCCCCCACATTTACGCACATGCCCTTTACGTGCATCTTCACGCACACCTTCCCTAATCGACCCATTTGTGTGTGCACACCACGGTCATTAGTTCCCTAGTGAATCCATTCACTTCATTACCATAATCCATCATTCCTTAATGAGTTTCACCCATGCTCATAAAACGTGAACAATTCCACCATCCATACTCGTTGTCAGTTAGTGGGTCACCACTTTTCACCCACCATTCACACGTCATCCATCTTTCATGGGTAGCATCTTCCATCTCCCAAAACTGAGTCAAAACCACCACCATACTCACTCCATGGCCTCAACAGACTGTCATTCATCACCACTACTGTCCAGTTCTATGACCCTAAATTATAGTGGATGTCTTGGCCGCATGACGTTAAAAGGCTTCACACATGTCTCGAAGGCATGACCCTAAACACGCATTCACAAAAAAAATGAGCATGGTGTATACCTGGACAAGGGAACGCCATGAGTGAAAATGACGGATGGGCATGGTCATGAAACCATGAATAAAAGAGTTCCACAAATAAAAACCTGGGCAGGGTGAAAACCCCAAAAGGGCACCATGAGCAAAAACGGATGAAAAGGGTGGACATGGCCGCGATATCATGAGTAAAAGAGCCTCAAAATAATGGAGGTTGATGAAAATTGTCTTTACGGTGCCACTTCCCCAATCCAAGTGAAAACCCACAAAGGGTGCTTGGACTAACAAAAACCAGGTTGACGTGCCACCACAACCTCAGTCCACACCCAATCTCCAAACAGTAATAATCTTGGCTAATAAGGTCTACATAAAATCCTCAACTGTCATCATCCAATCACAACACAAAATGGCTCACACCATAAGGAGAGCCTCATAAGATCTCGCACACTTTAACTCTTAAAACAAAGAGAGTCCTTGAGGGTGAGGACGATGACCAAAAGATCCCTCTAAAAAGACCATTACGAAGACAAGAAACTGACAAAGCCAGGACCCAACCTGCCAGAGACTTCAGGGTGATACCTCACCATGAGGTTGCTTCGCCAAAAACCTTCCTTAGTTGATAGGACTAGATCTTCGGGACAAGCCAATAAAAAACACTCGACTAGACTTAGCAGGATGGGGCCCACTAGGTCACCACACCAAAATTTCCCTTAGCCGACAGGGTCAGATCTTTGGGACAAGTCAGAAGCCCCAGATAGGCCCGATTCTGACCAATGAGGTCCCTAGAAAATCCTCAAGCTGTCAAAATTGCAAATAGTCCCTTGAGGGTGAGGACTTCTACAAATCCCTCAAAAAGACTCTTCTCCCCCTAAATTCTCCACAGATGGACCAGTACATTACATTCAAACGTCTGAGCATCCTTTTCGAATGTTGTCCCTCTTATTTCACTCGCAGAACAACATTCGGTGGGGCAAGCTGTTTGAAGACATTTTTCCGCACCTTTGTCCTCGTTGCAGAATAAAGGGAGAAGTCGGACAATAAAGCCTAACACATAGTGGAAATTCTGACAATCTCAAAATTGCCCCAAAACTGGTCAAGATCTTCAAAAGGACTTTCAAAAGTCTCCTGCTAAGTTTCATCGCATTTTGACATGTAAGGCAGTGCAGATTGTGTACCAATATTGGTAGAATCAGCCTCTTGCACCATAAAACGGACCCTATACCTAGAACTAGGTTTTTTGATGCATTAAATTGCTTTGGGACCACCTCCATTGAATCCCCAAAGGGTCGAATTTCAGCTTAAACAAACTTTCGAAGAAGAATTTATAGGAGAAAGAGCGAAACAGGAGGAGTTGCACGCTATTCCTATGTGGCCACCCTGCAATTCAACTCCATTAAAGGGACAGTCACGAACAGTGACTTGTGTGACCTATATCCCACTCGTTCTGAGTCAGATCATGTTCAAATTTTGTGAGCGTGTTCGTCATGTCGGGACAAGCGTTTCAATATGTGGAATCCCCCTTGATGAGACCCGAGCGTGAAGAAAAGCTAGAGAGAAGTTGCTGATCCGTGAAGAAAGTTGCAGGAAAATCAATAGCGATGCACCTCGATCGACATAAAACTAGTTCCGTCATGTGCGTAAGGTCTAGGGCTTGCTCAAGTCCAATCCCCGTACATGATGAACAATCAGAATCTACAAACGAGGCCGATGAAGTGAGTATAAATTCTGGTGCCGAAATTTTAGATTTCGGCCAAACTCCAAAGTTGCAAAATCTTCATCTGGACGTGGAATCAAGTTGTGTTTGTTGCCACGTGATCATGACGACATGCGCAGTGTGATCCAGTAAAGAAATCACAGGAAAACATCAAGGAATGCGCACACTATCGATCTAAAGTTCCAAGAATCATCCAAATTTTAAGTCGTATGATCGTGCCCTAAAAGCACAATCCATGGCTCGAAGTTGGTATCAAATCGATCGCCATGAAGAGCCCTACAAGAAAATAATCATCTTTTGATAAAATGGGCATTAAAACAACCTTGGATCATCCATGAAAAATCACGCTTGTTATAGGGCAGCACAAAGACTGTTTTGAAATTCCACAAATTGTTAAGAACGGCCAAATCTGTCATTTTTCACCCTATTTCTTTTAATTCATTAAAATCTTAATTGCCAGGAATTAGGATTAATTTTGATCAATCCACCCATGTTTGGGAACAACTTTATATATGCCACGAACTACCATTATACGTAGACCCTTCAATCATTTGCCATAGAGAACTTTGCTTAAAAAGAATTCTCTTTCTTCTCATTATTGAGTTACATTTGGAGAGGAGAGAAAGAAATGAGAGAGAAACTCTTGGATCGGTACCTCTAGACTCAAGCTAAATCCTTCTCTCTCTTCTTATCTTTTCATTTGCCCTTTCTTCTTCTCTCACTTCTTTTCTTTCTTCTTCTTCGTCTGAGCTTCTCTTGGATGCCATGCATGGCAATGGCAGTGACGTGCATGCCCCTTCCCCTCTTTCCCCCTCCTATGGCTTCACAGGTCATGCATGGTGATGGCAACGCCATGTGCGAGTTGCCTTCTCATCCTCTTCAATTCGTCTCTACCTCTCAGCGAGAAGTAAAGACGACAATGCCTATTGTCGTCTGCAGGGGTCTGACCCTGTTGTGCGCCTAACCAGAACGACGATGCCCATCACAGTTCGTGAAGGGTCACGGCCATACATGTCGGCGTCCGCTGGCTTCTCTCGCACCCTTTGCCCATTGCAGATGGTGATGTCGATGGTTGCTCGTAAAGAATCTTGGCGATACCTATCATCGTCCACGAGCTCCCTTCGCACGCTCTATGCCTATCACTGTCCACGAGCTTTCTTCGTGTGCTCAGTGCCTATTGCCGTCCGCGAGTACCCTTCTAACGCTTGGTGCCTATCACCGTCTGCGAGCTTTCTTCATTCGCTCCGTGCTTATTACCGTCCACAAGCTTTCTTCTTGCGCTTGGTGCCTATAGCCGTCTATGAGCTTCCTCTGTGCGCTCGGTGCCTATTGCCGTGCACAGGCTCCTTTCTGCGTCCCACGACCATCGTCGTGCGCTCCACAAGAAGTTATCACCACCAGAAAAGGGACATGCTGCTTTCTCGCGTTGCCTACGACAATGCCTAATGCCACTTGTAGTTCACTATTTTCCCCCGTTTGTCGTGAGCAGCGGTATCTAGCGCCATCGGGACCTCCTTCCCTTGCCGTCTCAGGCCTTCTCCTCATGCTCTCCCCTTCTCACGTGGCTGAGGGTAGACTTGGTCTAGCGTTGCCATAGCGATCTGGCTATCGAATAGTATTGTCGTCATGCTGGTCTTGAGTACGATGCCCATCTTGCTGCCACACCAGACTAGAAAGCCATGTCGACCTTTGTTTCGAGTAGTATTGCCACATTGTCGATCTGAGCTATCGTGCACGTCATGCTACCACTCCCAGTTGGTCATTGCACTGGTCCAGCTATCCTGCTAGTCTTGTCTCCTTGTTGGGTCCCATCTTCTTTTCATCACCCTAATTTCTCACCATCTCATCCATATGAAGGGGCATTGCTCTAAGACAAGAGTAGGACCTTCATCCCACTTGTCTTGCAGATTAACCATTGTAGTGTTGTGCAAAAATCAAGGAGATTACAAGTCAAGGGAGGCGATTCTGAACCAGCTGAAGTAGGTGGGGGTTTTCCGTCGTGATCTAAGAGGGCGCCCACATGAGTCTGCTCGAGTAAGTCACGGACCCAAGTGAGGTTGGTCCCCACCTCACATCCAAAATTCCTCTCTCACTAGTTGGACACCTGCCATTGTTGTGTGAACTAGGTTCCCAAGAGAGCGATCTCAAGTCTCAGGTCTTCCGAACCAGAGATACATGTCACCCAATAACCTAAATCAGGGGAGGTAAGATCGAGGCACCTAACCTACCACATCGGGTCAATAACTTACTGGTCTAGCCACTGTGTCAGTCTAGCCGCTTGGTCAAATTTTTCTTTCCCCTTTCTTCTATTATATCTCTTTCTTTTCCTCTTCTCACCCCAATCTCTATCCTCTTATTCTTCCCTTCTTCTTTTGGATGTGCACTTCTGTGTACATTCGCCCAAAGACAAGGTGGGGTCCCTTGGCTCACTTGTCCTGTAAAATTAACCATGTATGTGTGATTGCAAAAATAGGAGAGTACATGTTAAGGGATTCAATTTCGAACTAGTTGTAGGATTGCGGGGCAGCCAGGTAAGTCCCGAACCCAGGTGAGGTGTGTACCACCTCACGTTAAATTCCTCTCTCACCGGTTGGTAGACCTGCCCTTCTTCTTTAACAAGGTTCCCGAGATAGCGATCTCAAGTCCCTAGGTTTTCCTTTAAATCCGAGACACAAGCTATCTGGTCATCCGAACCCAGAGGGCAAGATCCAAGCATCTAACCAGCTTGGCAACTCCACTCGGGACTTACTACAGCTTTTTCGGATTGTCATTGTTTTGCTAATCTCTCCTTTTTATTTATGCACTATATACACGTGGCTGCAGGTTTCCTTAACCCATTTATCCAGATCGAGGATTTTCTCATCGCTGCATTCACAAGCCTCCCTCGGGAACAAGTTCCTCGAACTTCATTCCCAACTTTCCTTTAAGAAAAGGCCCAGGGTCTAACTCCCAAGTCTTAACCTTGATTGGTGTGAGAAGTGACTTAAAGGTCCCTAACTCCCCATCTCCTTGCTCTGGTGGAGATCAAGTCCGGGCAAAGACCTGATGAGAGATCAAGTCCGTTGTTCTCCACGACCCAAGTTGACCCCAGTTCATGGCCTGCACCGATTGCTTCACCTAATAAGGATGACTCTCTCTTGTGTAAGAAGGGCCGATCAGTCGCAGTCTCGATCGCAGTTCTGAAATGAGGTTCATCAAAGCCTCAAAGCCAAGTGCGACAGGGGTTTGCAAATCCTAACCTGGGAAGCCACTAAAACAGTCGGGGTACCTAGTCCTAATAACTCTCTTTGTCAGAACTCCTTCTACCCTCTTCAGATGACAGACCTCGAAGAAGAGGTGCATTAATCCTGCGTGGTGGCCAGCATCATAGAAGATGACCAGCCACGGTCCCAAGACCATCGAGAACCGGTCCCCACGCGGTCGATGTACAAAACTCGAGTTAAGTCAAGGCATGCTGAGCCCTTACTGACCGATTTACTGTGTGCAATTCGTCAAGCTCAGAAGCCTCAACCGCACCTAAGGTTGACCTCCCTAGATAAACGGTCAGTGTAATGATTGTAAATGAACCTAGCGACTCTCAAGAATAACACATGGACAGGTTTGAACAGATGGTGCTCGCGATGATGGAGAAGATTGATCGCATGGAAACCATGCAACACTCGGCTAACCATGAGGCCGACTCCCATCACACGAACTATGCAGGGCCAAGTCAGCCTCCTCCTCCTGCCTCACAGGACAATTATGTCCCTCACCCCCCTCTCACTGGCAGACATCGATGCAATTGTGACCCACAGCCTGAAGAACAGACAAATCCCGGGTATACAGGGTAAAAGGCTTTACCGAAAGCCATACCCCTATTACATTGATCATGTTCCATTTCTCTTGAACTACAAGAAAGGAAAGTTTCCCCTATTCAATGGTATGACATCCCGGCACCTGCATGTCGCCCATTTCCAAGCGGCATGTCGAGAGACAACGACTAATGGTAGACTCCTCCTTTGTCAGTTCATTGAAACCCTTGATGGCCTGACCTTTCAGTGGTATGCTCGACTTCCCCCAAGTTCAGTGCATACTTGGGAGGAAATGGAGAAACTGTTTCACCAACACTTTTATGAGGTTGAGAGAGAGGTCCAAACTATCGAGCTTCTCACTTTAACCTAGAAACTTGACGAGCCCGTGGATCAATTCATAGCAAGATGGAGAGATTTGGCTACTCGCCATCCTAATCCCATGCTTGAGAAAGAAGCAGCTCAAACCTATGCACGAAACATGCGATCTAAGACTGCCCTACACAGTGAGGCCTCCAATCCAACCTCCATGTCAGAGTTGATCTCTAAGTCGGTTTGCATAGAGAGTTTTTCATGCCACCAAAGTGGGTCACGACAACAATCTTCAAGCTCAGGAAATAAACGGGGCAATGGCAATTCTCGAACCAACGCCCGGGGTGATCAACAAAAAGGCGTAATCAGTGTGGCCATCACCGTGAGTGATCCAAAGAAAAGCTGCCTCTTAGACTTTGGACCTCTCCATGGGGGTACGCACCGCAAGACAATACCTCAGGCAGCCAAGCAGCAGCAATCATGCAACCAGATACCCCCACCTAGGGACCTTAATCGAGACGATTATTAGGCCGGGCATAAGAATAAAGTCTACCCTTTTGAAAAGGAATGGGTTCCCTCACTACTCCGATTACTATTGGAGCAGAGCATGATCGAGCTGCCTGAGACAAAGTTTCCTGAGCAAGGTGGTCTCGATGCAAATTATTGTGCTTACAATTGGGGGATTAACCACTCCACAGAGGAATGCTACACTCTCAAGGATTTCATCGAGGCTTTAAACCAAAAGGGTTTGATAAAACTCGAAGAGCTAAAGAAGGCATTTGGGGCAGTAGAATCTTCTTACGCAGTAATACTCCATGAGAAAGATGAAGCGCCTGATCTCCTTCGCACCTTGTTCATCATGATGCTTCAAGAAGGCCTCATCACACCAAAGATGACAAGGCAGCCCCAATGCCTTTCTCAGGGAACTAAGAACCATTGGTGCCCATATCATAAGATATGAGGGCTCGACCTGAGTGAGTGCTCCAATTTCCATGACATAATCATGTAGAAAATACAGTGATGTCGAGAAGCTTGTAACATTTTTGAAAGAGATCCCAGTTCACTGCTCCACCGGTGCGAGAGGGTCACCCGACATAAGACTCGGGTAATTATGATATAGATCCTACTGAACCCTCAACTTCCCAACCATGGAGAGTCTTCCACAGGTGAAGTAGACACAAGTCCTTAAATCTAGAGGTAGTCTGTTAAGTAAGGGTTGTTCACAAACCTAGCAAGATGGATCAAGCACCTCACAAGGAAACCAGGAGGAGATGGGCCCCAAGGGCTACTCGCCAAAAGAAAAAGGTTCCTCAACTGCCAGTCGAGCAAGAATTTCTCAAGCCTCTTACTCCCTTGTCGACTTTACAAGACTTCATCCCCGGTGCAATTATCCTTACTTTCTCACTTCACCAAGAGGTCATCTCTGGGACATCTTCTGATCAGGGCACCCCCAACGAGGGTGATGACATTAAAAGCACCCCCAATGGTCTAAGGAGGGGAAAGACCTAAAAGATGCCCTACACACGTCCAATTCTAGTGACGACACAAAAAGCTACCCAGATTGATCCGATGAGGGGAACGACCTTAAAAGTCCCTCACTTACTGACCCTTCTTTATCTTCTTCTTCTATTTCTTAGCACTCACTTATGGACCTCGTAACTAGAACTATATTCTCAATGCATCAAACAGCTGTGGGACCATCACCATTGGATCTGGCACGGTCGAAAACCTCTATGGGTCAAGTTTCGGCTTAATCGAGCATTTCAGGACAAAGTTATAGGTAAAAGACCAAACAGAGGTAGCCCACATGCTATTCCTGTGCTCCTCCCTACACCAATCTTCATTAAAAGAGGCAAACATCCACAGTCCTGAGCAGCAACTTCAAATGCCCATATCCCACTCGTTTTGAGTCTAATTGCTATTAAATTTGGTAATCGTGTTCATCTCATCAAGGCGAGCATTTTGATATGTGGTACGACCCGTGATGACACCTGAGCAGAGAGAAAAACTAGAAATAAGTTGATGATTCGTGAAGATAGTTGCAGAAAATTCAGCAGCAGCACGCTTTGCTTGAGAGGCCAAATCACGACGCTCGCGTATCTGATCGACATGAAACCAATTGTATTATGTGGGTAAGGTTTGAGGCTGTCTTTGGCCCGAACCCCGTGTACGATTTCGCATGCAGAGGCATCGAAGCTGTCAGAAATTATGACCATCGGATTTTTAAATTCAAGTAAAAATCCCAAGACCAAAAATCTTTGTCCAGACACTAAATTGAGCTGCTTTTGTTGCCATGTAATCATGACGGTAATCTCAGTGTGATTCAGTGAAGAAACTTACAAAAAACATCAAGAAAGAAGCACACTATTGGTTCATAGTTTGCAAGATTCATCCAAATAGAGTCGCATGATAGTGGCTTAAACACACAATCCATAACTCGAAGTTGGTATCAAATCGATCGCTGCACCGAGCCCTACAAGAAAAAAAAATCATCTTTCGATCAAATGAGCACCAGAGAAACCTCGGATCATCCATGGAAGATCACGCATATTCTAGGGCAGCAATAAGGACTGTTTTGAAATTTCACGCATTATTGGGCAGGGGCAAAATAGTCATTTTACACCAAATTTTAGATTTTATTTTAATTAAATTAAATTTGAATTATTATCAATTTAGTTATTTTTTGGGCATCCACCCATGTTTGGGCCCAATGAAAGTACATGTTAAACACAATTGTTAAAGGACCTTTGATTATTCAATACTCAAATAAAATTTGAGAGTTTTCACTTTCAAATTGTGGGCACGTCTTGGAGAGAGAGAGGAAAGAGAAGAAATGGTCAGGTACCCTTTGGTGAAGGTAATTTTCTCTCTCCTCTTCTCATCTCTCACTTTCTCTATCCTTCTCTCATCTCTCTTTCTCTCTCCTCATCTCTATCTCTCTCTCTCCTCATCTCTATTCATCACTTTCTGTCTCCCCTTGTCAATCTTTCTTTCCTATTTCTGCTCCGATCTTCTTTATCAACTTTCCTTTGTTTCTTTATCTTTCCTTTCTCTTTCCCATTCTCTCTTTGCTCTCTCCATATTTCTTCTATGTTCATGCATGGTGGAGTCCATTGCCTAGCATGATGTCTTCTTACTTCAGAGACATTAACAACGAGCTGGGCCTTAACTCGAGTGGTGGGCCGTGCCTTAATCAAAGTCTCCTTGTCTTCCCTTCTGTCATGAATGGCAGAAGCACATCGATGTCCATGTTCTCTCTCCTCTTAATCTTATATCATGAATGATAGAAGCACATCACCGTCCATATTTTCTCTATCCTCCTATTCTCTGTCATGGATGGAAGAAGCACATCGTTGTCCATGTCTCCTCTCTTTCCTCTTAATCTTCTGTCATGGACGGCGGAGGCACATCGCCACTCATGTTTCTCTCTCATTCTATTCTCATTCATGGACGATAAAAACACATCGCCGCCCATGTCTTCACTCTTTCTTCTTATTCCTCTGTTATGGACGACAGAATCTCATCACTATCCATGTTTTCTCTCTCTTATTGTTCCTCTGTCCTAGGAGGTGGAAGCTCATTATAGTCGATGTTTTCTCTCTCGTCTTATTCCTTTATCATGGACAGCAGAAGCTCAACACCATACATGTTTTCTCTCTCTTCTTATTCCTCTGTCATGAGGGCAGAAGCTCATTGCCACCTGTGTTTTCTCTCTCTTCTTATTCCTCTATCATGGATAGCGAAAGCTCATCACCGTCCATATTTTCTCTCTCTTCTTATTCCGGGCGGTGGAAGCTCATTGCCGCCCGTGTGTTCTCTCTCTTCTTGTTCCTCCCTCATGGGCAGCGGAGGCTCATTGTCGCTCGTGTCTTCTCTCTCTTCTAACCCTTTTGTCATGGATGGTGGGAGGTCAATGCCATCCATGTTCTCTCCTATCTTTTCTCTCATCGCCACCCATGTTTCCTTGCTCTCTTCTCTCTCTTTCTTCTTCATTATTTTCCTTCCCTCTTTCCTCTTTCCCTTTTTCCTTTCTCTCACATGCACGACATTGATAGTATTGTGCATGTTTCTCTTTCCCTCTCTTCTTTCTTCTCTTTCTTTCTCATTTAACAAAGAGAAGTTGAGACAAATATTGCCATTATAGTCTTGTTGTCTAGCAGTATTATCGCTGAGCCAGTCTTAGTTATCATGCCCACCTTACTGCCACGTTAGGCTAGCCATTGTATCAGGTTGGCCGATGATCATTCTGACGTCTAGTAGTATTTCTATTGTGCCGGTCTAATTATTGTGCCCGTCTTGCTACCACACCAAGACAATCACTTGCTGATCTAGCTTCTGTGTTAGTCTCGCCACCTAGTCAAAATTCCTCTGATCTACCTCTTTCTTCCTCTTTTACTTACCCTCTGACCCCTTTCTTCTTTTGGATGTGCACGTCCGTGTACATTTGTTCAAAGACAAGGTGGGTTCTCTTTCGTTCCACTTGTCTTGTAAAATTAACCATGTGTGTGTGATTGCACAAACAAGAGAATACATGCCAAGGGAGGTGATTTCGAACCACTTTTATGACTGGGGGGATTTCTTCGTGATCTAAGAGGGAGCCAACGTGAGCCAGCCCACCTTAAATTCCTCTCTCATCGGTTGCTATACTCTCCCTCGCTCCTGAGCGAGTTCCCGAGAGAGCGATTTCAAAGTCTCGGGTTCCCCCAAAACCTGAGACGTGTGCCACCCGATCATCCAGATCTTGTGGGCAAGATCGAAGCACCTAACCAGCTTGGCGATTCCACTGGGGACTTACTATCCCTTCATCGGGTCATTCTTGTTTGGCTAGTTTTTCCTTTGTTTTTCTGTTTTCACACACCACATGGTTGTTGGGTTTCTTAACCCATTTATTTGAATAGGGGATTTCATGATCCCCGCCTTCGCGAGCATTCCCCAGGAACAAGTTTCTTGAACTTCGTTCCCAACCTTCCTTTTGAGCAAAGACCCGGTGCCTAACTCCCAGGCCTTAACCTAGATAAGTGTGAGGAGGGACTTAAAGGTCCCTACTCCCCTTTTCCTTGCTTTAGTGGAACTTCCACCGAGGTGCCCTGCATCGGTAGCACATCTGCTGCCACTCACAACATGCACCCTGTCACCAGCAAGTCACTTGTAGGTCGTATTGTCAAGGTAAGTCGGAAAGCTGCCCAGTCCCTTGCTGTAGAAGGCAAAGAAGTTGTCATTCCCTCTGTGGGTCACCGCAAGGCTACCCCCCACATTCCTGCACCATCATGAGTCTCTACCCTTAGAGGCTTGAAACATCGAGGCAGAGACCTTGGAGCCGCCACCTTTGGCACACACTATAAGGCTCGTGGGTCATCCACTAGAGCCACACCTCGGGGTAACTTTTATGTTACCTCAAGTCAACGTCCAAGATCAAGCCTCCCAAGGCCAGGTCCTACATACGTTGTGCATTTTCATCCCACCACTCGGGGCAACGTCATCGCTGCCTCAACCCGAGTACACGGAAGACGACCCCTTGTCATCCTACTTAGCACACACTAGCGCACCCCCTAAGGGGCAGACTTCCACCTGTTCTCTTATAAACACCTACTCGCAGTTCTCGACCTCCTAAGGTGAAACCACTTGCTTGAGCCCAAGATGACGCCCAAGTCACCCATGATCCTTCTTCAAGGGGTGCACACGTGTCGCCGTCGCAGACAGCCCCCCACTCCCGACTCAGGCACTATCATATGTCAACCTTTCTCTTGCATGCTCCTCCTTTGAGCAAGCCCTCCAACCATGGTACTTGAAGACCTTCCCCAAGAGTACCATCTTGAACCAGCCCTGTCATCTTGGTCGTGTCTCTGGATCCCATAAGAGAGCTCGAGTCAAAGATCTGATAGGTGATCAAGTCCTTCATCCTCCCCAGCCTAAGATGACCCCAGTTCCTGGCCCACACCCGTTGCTTCACCTAAATGAAACAACTCTTTCTTACACAAGAAGGGCCGACCAACCGCAGTCTCTATCATAGTTCTGACATGAGGTCCATCAAAACCTCAAAGAAAAATGAGATAGGGGTTTGCAAATTCTGATTAGGGAAGCAACCTAGACGGACGGGGAAACCAACTTTGATGACCCTCTTCACCTGAACCCATTCTACACTCTTCAGATGACAAAGTTTGAAGAAGAAGTCCATGACCCTGCACTACGGTTCGTGTTGAAAAAAATGACCCAAGCACTCAGCAGCCACGGTCCCAAGACCATCGAGAACAGGTCCTCACGCGATCGGTATACAAGCCTCGAGTCCAGTCGGGGCATGTTGATCCCTTGCTAACCGATCTTCCACGTGCAACCCGTCAAGCCCGGAAGCCCTCAGTTGCAACTAAGGCCGACTTCCTTGGAGAAACAGTCAGTGTAATGGTTGTAAACGAGCCTGGCGACTCTCGCAAAGAGAGAATGAACAAGTTTGAAGACATGGTGCAAACAATGATGGAGGAGATTAATCGCATAGATGCCGCACGATAATCGACTAACCATGAGGTTGATTCCCATCACTCAGATGATACACCTCCGAGGCAGCCCCTTCCATCTGCCTCACATGATAGTTTTCTCCCCCACCCCATCTCACAGGTAGAATCGATGCTATGGTGACCCATAGCTTAAAGAATAGACAAATTACGGGAATACAAGGTGCAATGCCTTATCAAAAACCAAACCCTTATACATTGACCAGGTGTCGTTTTCCTCAGATTACAAGAAAGGGAAGTTTCTACTGCTCAATGGAACCATCTCCCCGATCCATCATATCGCCCACTTTCAAGTAACATGTCGAGAGATGGCGGCTGATGGTAGACTCCTTCTCCTTCAGTTTGTTGAAACCCTCGATGGCCCGACTTTCTAGTGGTATGCTTGGCTTCCCCCAAATTCAGTACATACTTTGGAAGAAATGGAGAAACTGTTCCACCAGCATTTCTATGAGGTCGAGAGAGAGGTTCAAACCATCGAGCTTCTCACATTGACCCAAGATCTCGATGAGCCTATGGATCAATGCATATCAAGGTGGAGAAATTTGGCCGCTCGCCATCCCAATCCCATGCTTAAGGAGGAAGCGGTTCAAACCTGTGCATGGAACATGCGACCTGAGATTGCTCTATATGTTGAAGCCTCCAATCTGACTTCCATGTTTGAGTTGATCTCCAAGTCCGTCCGCACAGAAAGTCTGTCACGCCACCACGGCAGGTCACGACAATAGTCTACAAGTTTAGGAAACAATCGGTAAATGGTAATTCTCGGACTAATACCGAGGCCAACCAACCCAAAGGAGTGATCAGCGCAACCGTCACTGTAACAGATCCAAAGAAGGCTCCCTTCCAAACTTTGGATCTCTCCAAAGGGGTAAACACAGCAAAAGCGCCTCAAACAAGCAGGAAACAACAGTCGTACAACTGGGTAACCCCACCAGTGAACCTTAATAAAGATGACTATTAGACCAGGCATTGGAATAAAGTCTACCCCTTTGAGAAGTAATGAGTCTCTGCACTACTTCGATTATTGCTGGAACAGAACATGATCGAGCGTCTAGAGACCAAGTTCCCTGATCAAGCCAGACTCGATACCTAGGAAAATTACTGTTCTAACAATCAAAAGATCAACCACCCCACAAAGGATTACTACATGGTAAAAGACATTATCGAGGCCCTGATTCAGAAATTCCAGATAAACCTTGAAGAGCTAAAAAAGGCATTCGGGATGGTAGAAGCCTCCCACACAGTAACAGTCCAAGTGGAAGACGAAGTGCTTGATCTCCTTTGCACCTTGTTTATTATGATGCTTCAAGAAGGCCTTGTCACACCAAAATTGACAAGACAGCCTCGACGCCTCGCTCAGGGAACTGAGAACCATTGGTGCCCGTACCATCAGATATGTGGCCACGACTTGAGAGAATGCTCCAGTTTCCATGATATAATCGTAAAGAAAATACAAGGATGCCAAGAGTCTTAAAACGTTCTAGAGAAAGATTCTTAAAGCACTACTCCACCAGTACGAGGGGACCTCCTAGCACAAGTTCTAGGTGAAGATGACTCAGATCCTGCTAAACCCTCAACTTCTCAACCATGGATAGTCCATCTTGGGTGGAACAGGCTCAAGTTCTTAAGGTGAAAATCAGTTCGTCAAGCTAGGGCAGTTCATAAACATAAAGAGACGTATCAACTGCTGCTAATGAAAACCAAGAGAAGACGGGCACCAAGGGCTGCTCGTTGGAGAAACAAGACTACTCAACCACTAATTGAGCAGGAATTTCTTAGGCCTCTTCTACAATTGCCAACCTTGTAAGACTTCATCCCCGGTATTATCTTCCTCACTTCCTTACCCCATCAAGAGGATGTACCCAGGTCATCTTCTATTCAGAGTACGCCCAATGAGGGTGATGACGTTAAAAGCACTCCCCAACGGTATAAGCAAGGGAAAGACTTAAAGACTACCTACACATGTCAAATTCTAGTGATGATGCAAAAGGCTGCCCAGATCGGTCTGATGCAGGGAACGACCTTAAAAGTACCTCACCTACTGACCCTTCTTCTCCTTCTTCTTCTGCTTCTCATCCCTCCTCTTCTATGTATGCTGCAGGTACAACCTTGAAATGTCCAGACTTCAAGGCCCATGACAAAGAACTTGAAGGAACCAATATAAGTAGGACCCAACGAAGCGGTTGAAAAATATGCTAGCTCAGGTAGCTAGATTCGTAACACTTGCTGACGCCTTGGCAGCTCGAGCCAAAGCAGAGCCATCTTCTTCAAAGAAGCACAAGAATTCAAAATCAAAGAATCCGAATGTACCCTTGAGCCTGACTTTGAGCAAAAACTGAGAGAATCAAGGCGGCAGAGCTTCTATTCTCAGAAAGCTTTCCACATGGTATAAATCTATGAAGTATCAGCCAGCGCAGGACAAACACTGCAGACACCCATTCAAAGACCATGTGATTCATACGAGGTTGTTTCTCGTCCCACAACTCGCTAAATCTCAACTTCCCTGTAACCTTCAAATTAAAATCCCACAACTAGATACAATGTCCATATTCGAAGCCGATCATTTTGTGCCTCAATTTGAGAAAGATGCAGAAATCATGACCTACCCTGGAGCTCTATTAGAGATAGAGATGTCAGGATCATGAGTCTCTGCCCTTGAGATTAATGAGAATACTTATGAGGTCAATGATGAAGAGTTGCTAGAGGCCACAAAAGAATGGGAAGAAGGCAGACAAGCCACAACTGATGATCTCGAGGAGATAAATTTTACTATCTTCTTGCAAGAAAGTCGAGATGTCTTTCCATGACATTATCACGAGATCTCTGGTTTAGATCCTCAAGTCTCGGTTCACCATCTCGGCATCGATACCTCTATCAAACCTGTCAAGTAGAAATCAAGAAGGTTCAGGCCTGACCTGAAAATGCAGATAGATGCTGAGGTGACTAGACTTAGACAAGCAGGCTTCATTCGCGAAGTCATGTACCCAAAGTGGCTAATAAATGTTGTTCCAGTCAGGAAGAAGAACGACCAAATCAGGGTTTGCATCGACTTCTGCGATCTTATTACCACCTATCCCAATGATGACTTCCCGTTGCCATTCACAAAGATGCTCATTGATTTTACGGCTCACTGTCGGATCTTCTCCTTCATGGACGGATACGCCGGGTATAATCAGATAAGAATGGCAACAGAAGATGAGGAAGCCACCACGTTCTTGACTCCAAAAGGGGTTTTTTGCTAATGATGTCTTTTGGATTGAAGATTGCTGGTGCCACATATCAGAGGGCAATGACAACCATCTTCAAGGATATGATTCACAAGGTGGTCGATTGTTGTGTAGACCACTTGGTGGCAAATCTAAAGAGAAAGATTCTCATATGAGAGACCTCGATATGCGCACACACCCTCTACGTGCATCTTCATGCATGCTTCCCCCAACGGACCCGTTCGTGCACGCGAAACCTTCATTACCTCCCCAATGAACTGCTTCACTACCATCCATCATTTCCCAGTGAGTCTCACCCATGTTCACATAATGGCGAACCATCTCGCCTTCCATACTCGCCGTAAGCTAGTGGGTGACGACTTTTCACCTTCCTTACATACATCATCCATCTTTCATAGGTAGCCTCGTGCCATCTTCCCAAAGTGAGCCAAAATCACCACTAGACTGCCATCCATCTTCATCACGGTCCAGTTGAATGACCTTAAACTGTAGTGCACATCCTGACGGCATGACGTTAAAAGGCTTCGCACAGCTCCTAAGGGCTTGACCTTAAACATGACTTCACAAAAAAAAAAAAAAATAACAGGTATGGTGTATACCTGACAAGGGAACACCATGAGTAAAAATGATCGACGGTCATGGTCATGAAACCATGAGTAAGAGAGTTTCGTATATAAAAACCCGGCATGGTGAAAACCCCAAAAGGGCACCGTGAGTAAAAATGGAAAAATAAGGGTGGACATGGCTGAAAGGTCATAGGTAAAAAGACCCTAAATAAAAGGAAGTTGGTGAAAACCATCTCTATGACATCGCTTCCCAAGTTCAAGTGAAAACTCGCAAAGGGAGCTTGGACCAATAAATAGGATTATGTAGCACTCGCCTCAATAGGTGGCTTCAACCCCCACTCAAAAGAGAAAAGATCCCTGATGTAACAATACCAGGACTCGAAAAATACGAGCTTCAAGGAAAGGATTCCAATAACCTGAGTCCATTCACGAAAAGGACTCAAACGACAAAAAACTCTCCAAAAAGGCAATACAAGTCTAATGAAGAAGAGCACTATTACCACAAGGTCGCTAACACACATCAAAATGCTAAAAGGTTCCTAAAGAAGTATAAGTCAGCCATGACTTCGGACCTGTGATGCAACAATTAAGATTGAATCCTTAGGGGTCATCTCAGACAAAGAAGAGAAGTATCTTGATTTTTGAAACTATAAAGCAGTGGGTAGGGGTTATACCCAAAGCTGGTCACCTCGATAAACTGAGCTACCCTGCCTGCCAAGGAATATCTAGTGCACAATGCTGACGACACCGACAAAAGGACCTTCTGCAGACCATCCAAAATGAATAAAACAAAATCCTCAAAACGTGAAACAACACTAGAGGATGCAAAAACCCAAACTACATGGGAAAAAATGCCCTTCAACACAACACTCACCTGCCAGATGGGCCTGATTCTGACCAACGAGGTCCGTAGAAAATCATCAGCTGTCAGAATCACAATTAGTCCCTTGAGGGTGAGGATTTCGACTGGATCCCTCAAAAAAGTATCTTCTCTCCCTAAAGCATCCATGGATGGACCTGTACATTGCATCCAAACATCCGAGCATCCTAGTTGCGGCGTTGTGCGAATTTCCTCGGTGTTCATGTGGTCCTGTGGCTAAGAAGAAAAAAGTAATAAAGCCTAAGGAAATTTTTGAATGTTGTCCTTCTCAATTCTCTTGAAGCAAAAACATTTAGCGAGACAAGCTGTTTGAAGACATTTTTCAACACCTTGGTCCCTGATGCGGAATAAAGAGGAAGTCAGTCAATAAAGCCTTAACATACAGTGAAATTCTCAACAGTCTCAGAATTGCCCGAGAATGAGACAAAATCTTCCTAAGCACTCCAAAAGGCCACCTACCAAGTTTTGTCTTAATTCGACATGTCTAAGGTAATGTAGACAAAAGAAACAATTTCAAAAAATTCAGCCTCTGGCACCCTGAAACAGACCCCATAACTAGTACTATATTCTAGGTGAGTCAAATAGTATTGACACCACCACCATTGGATCCAGCATGATTGAAAACCCCTATGGGTCAAGTTTCGTCTTAATCGGTCATTCCAAGACAAAGTTATGAGTAAAAGACTAAAAAGGGGTAGGCCGCACACTATTCCCATGCGGCCTCCCTACACCAATCTCCATTAAGGGAGGCTAACGTGCACAGTCCTGAGCAGCAACTTCAAAGGCCTGTATCTGTCTCGTTCTATGTTAAGCATGTTTGTCTCATCAAGACGAGCGTTTTGACATGTGGCACGACCCGTGACGACTTGTGATGACACCCGAGCAGAGAGCAAAATTAGAGAGAAGTTGATGATTCGTGAAGATAGTTGCAGAAAATTCAGTAGCAGCATGCCATGCTCGAGCGGCCAAATCACGACGCTCATGTATCTGATCGACACAAAACCAATTGCATTATGTATGGAAGGTTCGAAGCTATTTCTGGATCGAACCCCGTGTGTGATGAATGGTTTGATTTCACACATGGAGGCATCAAAACTGCAGTAAATTCCAGCCACTGAATTTCTAAATTCTGGTAAAAAACCCAAGTTTACAAAATCTTCATCTGGACACGAAATCGAGTTGCATTTGTTATCATGCGATCATGATGGCACGCACAGTGTGATTCAGCGAAGAAACTAAAGAAAAAATCAAGAAATAAGCACACTATGGATCCGAAGTTTGCAAGATTCATCAAAATTTCGAGTCCCATGATTGTGGCCTAAAAAAATGATCCATAGCTCGAAGTTGGTATAAAATCGATCGTCATGCGGAGTCCTATAAGAAAAAAATCATCTTTCAGTCAAACGGGCACGAGAGCAACCCCAGATCATCAACGGAAGTTCACCCAAGTTCCAGGACAGCAGTAAGGACTGTTTTGAAATTTCACATATTATTGAACAGGGGCAAAACAGTCCTTTTGCAACCAATTTTAAAATTTCTTTTAATTTAATTAAATTGTATATATCATCAATTTAGGTAGGTTTTTTGGCATCCACCTATGTTTTGGCCAAATTCTATAAGTACATGTTAAACGCAATTATTAAAGGACCCTTGATTATGCAATACTCATCAATAAAATTTGAGAGTTTTCACGTTCAAATTGTGGGCATGTCTTGGAGAGAGAGAGAGAGGAGAGAGAAGAAAAGGTCTGGTATCATTTGGTGAAGGTAATTTTCTCTCTCCTCTCATCTCTCTCTTTCTCTCCTCATCTCTATTGCTCTCTTTCTCTATCCTCATCTCTATCCATCATTTTCTCTCTCCTCTCGTCGATCTTTCTTTCTTATTTCTTCTCTGATCTTCTTTATCCACTTTCCTTGATGGCAAGCAAGGAATCGAAATTATTATTCAATCTTCAAACCATCAACTGAAGGCCGAGGGTCCCTTTTACAATGAGGTAGTGCCTGTTTATACAGAATTGTGCCCAAACATGAGTAGATTGATCAAAATTAGACCTAATTGCTAAAAATTAAGATTTAATTGAATTAAAAGAAATTCTAAAAATGGGTGCAAAATGATTATTTTGCCCATATCTAACAATGTGTGGAATTTCAGAACAGTCCTTGCTGGTGCCCGAGAACTTGCATGATGTTCCGTGGCAGGCCCGGGGTTCCTCTAATGCCCGCTTGATCGAAATATTATTGTTTTCTTGTAAGGCTTGACATGTCAATCGTTTTGATACCAACTTTGAGCCATGAATCGTGTTTTTGAGCTATAATCATGAGACTTGGAATTTGTTTGAATCATGGAAATTTGGATCGATAGTGTGCTCGTTCCTTGATGTTTTTCTATAATTTTTTCGTTGTAGTGCACTAAGCATGCCGTCACGATTGTGTGACAACAAACGGGACTCGATTTAGAGCCCGTACGAAGATTTCACAACTTTTGAGTTTTAGTTAAAATCTAGAATCTGGTGGCCAAAATTTCAGTTACTTCATCAGCTTTGTGTTTTGGTGCAGTGAAGCCACATGGGAATAGTGTACGGCCCCTCTTATGTCAATGTTTTGCTCATATCTTTGTTCTAGAGTGTCTGATTAAGCCAAAACATGGCCCATAGGGGTTTTCAACCATACCGGATCTAATGGTGGTGGTCCCACAGTGATTTGAGACATCAAAAGTGTCGTTACAGTTGTAGGGTTCGTTTCAAGGTGCTAAAGGCCATTTTTTCGAAAATTGTTCCTTTGTGTTCACTGCCTTAGACATGCTTGATCATGATGAAACTTGGGAGGTAGTCTTTTGAAGTACCGATAAAGATCTTGACCAATTTTGGGGCCATTATGAGACTGTTAGGATTTTTCACTGTTTTGTAGGCTTTATTGACTTGCTTCTTATCGAGGATCAAGGTGTTGAGAAATACATTCAAACAACTTGCCCCGCTGAATGTTGTGCTTCATGAGAAGCAAGAAGGAAAATCATTCAGAAATTTTTCTTCAGCTTTTACTTTTTTCCTTCCTAACCACAGGACTACATGAACGTCGAGGAGATTCACATAATGGTGTAAGTAGGCTGCTCAGACGTATGGATCCATTGAACATGAGTCCGTCCGTGGAGACTTTAAAGGGAGAAGAGACTTTTTTGAGGGATCTTGTCAAAGACCTCACCGTGATGCGAACTATTTGTGATTTTAAATCTGAGGATTTTGTATAGACCTCGTCAGTCAGAATCGGTCCCATCTAGCAATTAAGTGCCATGACGAAGGGCATTGTTTCCATTTGGTCTGGGTTCATTGGTTTTCTTTGGTAGGCGTCGTTTGTTGCTACACCTGGTTTGCTTTTGACATTCGGAGTACCACTTAGGGGTCTCGACTACCAGGTCCAGTCGGGGGCAGTGTTAGCCAGTCTCGAAGGTTTGGGCCTGTCGGTTAGGTGAGCTGAAGTCTCTGGTAGGTTCTCCCCTTGCTTTGTCATTTTCTTTCCTTTGTAATGTTTTTTTTTTTAGTGTAATTATGACCTCATGAGAATAATGTTCTTCCTCATGAGACTTGTCTTACCGTCTTGGCGAGTCTTCTGTCTTTCAAGTCCTTTTGCAATTAGACTCAGACTGTCGGAATCTTTTCCTTGAAGCTCATGTTTTTGGGTTCCTGATTTTTATGTCACCAAGGATTTTCTTCTTTTGAGTGAGGATTGAAGCCGCCTGTTGAGGCGAGTGTTGTATCAACCTGTTTATTGATCCAAGAATCCTTTGTAGAATTTCACTTGGTCTTGAGAAGCAGCACTATAGAGACAATTTTCACCAACTTCTTTTTATGGGGTTCTTTTACCTATGACCTTCTGGTTATGTCCACCATTTTTTTTTCATTCTTGCTCATGATGCCCTTTGAGGTTTTCACTGGACCCGATTTGTTTATTCACGAAACTCTTTTACTCATGGTCTCGTGACCATGGCCATCTGTCATTTTTACTCAAGGCGTTCCCTTGTTCCGGTATACACTATGCCCGTTATTCTTTTCTCTTTTTCTTTGTGAAGTCGTGTTTAAGGTTATGCCTCTGGAACTTGTGTAAAATAGTTTAACGTCATGCGGCCTGTACTTGCACTATGGTTTAAGGTCATATAGCTGGATCATGATGGTGATGGATGGAAGTCTATGAATTCCATGGAGTGAGTATGGTGGTGGTTTGTCTCACTTGGGGAGATGACTCAGGGCTACCTATGAGAGATGGACGATGTATGAAATGTGAGTGGATGATGGTTACCCACTAACTTACAACGAGTATGGATGACGGGATGGTTCACCTTTTGTGAGCATGGATGCGACTCACTGAGGAATGTGGTATGGGGATGATATGAATGAACTCACTGGGGAGGTAATAAAGGTGGTGCACGTACACTATTAGGTAGGTTAGGAAAGGCGTGCATGTAATGGCGTGTGCATGTATGTGGGAGTGAGTTTATGGTCATGCCTCCGTGACCTGGGCAAAGCAGTTTATCATCATGCCAGCAGGACGTGCAGTATGGTTTAAGGTCATACAGCCGGACCGTGGTTGCCGAGCCTTTTAACGTTATGCGGCTAGGACGGGTGTTATGGTTTATGGTCACACAACTAGACTGTGGTTAAGTAGTTTAAAGTCATATGACAAGGACCATGCAGTTTAAGGTCTTGAAACTAGACCTCTGCTATTATTTAAAGGAATATAGTTTGGGCCATGGTGTTGTGTAGTTTAAGGTCATGTCGCATGGACCACCGCTACAATTTAAGGACATATAGTTTGGACCATGGTGCAGTGCAATTTAAGGTCTTGCAGCAAGCCCCACCACTACAGCTTAAGGTTGTATAGTTTTGACCATGGTGTTGTGTAGTTTAAGGCCATGAAGCACGGACCATTGCTACAGTTGAAGGTCATATAGTTTAGACCATGTAGTTTAGGACATAGGCTGTGCAGTTTAGGGTCGTGTAGCACAGACCGAGATAGTGCAGTTTAGGATAGTGCAGCACGGACAGAGGATGTGCAGTTTACGGTCATGCAGCACTGACCGAGGCTATGAAGTTTAGGGTTTTACAGCACGAACCGAGGTTGTGTAGTTTAAAGTCGTGCAACACGGATCGAGGCTGTGTAGTTTAGGGTCATGCTGCACGGACCGAGGCTATGCAGTTTAGGGTCGTGCATCATGGACCGAGGCTATGTAGTTAGGGTCACACGGCACGGACTGAGGTTCTGCAGCTTAAGGTCATGAAGTTTCGACCGAGGCAATGCAGTTAAGGTTCATGTAGCAAAGATCGAGGCTGTGCAGTTTAGTGTCGTCCAGCATGGACCGAGGTTATGCAGTTTAGCTCGTGCAACAGAAATCGAAGTTGTGCACTTTGGGGTCGCGCAGCATGGACCGAGGCTATGTAGTTTAGGGTCATGCAGCATGAACCAAAGCGGTGCAGTTTAGGTTCCTGCTCCATGGACCGAAGTTGTGTAGTTCAGAGTCATGAAGCATGTATCGAGGCAATGCAGTTTAGAGTCATGCAGCACGGACCAAGGATGTGCAAGTTAGGGTCGTGCAGCACAGACTGAGGCTTTACAGTTTAGAGGCATGCACCACGGATCGAGGCTCTACAGTTTAGGGCACAGTCCAAGGCTTTACAGTTTAGGGACGTGCAGCATGGACTGAAGGTGTGTAGTTTAGGGTCATGCAGCACCTACCGAGGCTGTACAATTTAATGTTGTGCAACACGGACCAAGGCTGTACAGTTTAGGTTGGAGTAGCACGAATTAAGGTTGTGCAGTTTAGGGTCATGTAGCACGGATTGAGGCTGTGCAGTTTTGAGTCTTGCAGCACGGATTGAGGCCATGGAGTTTGGGGTCATGCAGCATGGATAGAGGCTGTACAGTTTGGGGTCGTGCACCACAGACCAAGGATTTGAAGTTTATGGTCTTACAGCATGGATCGAGGCTGTGCAGTTTTGGTCATGTAGCACGGATGGAGCTTGTGCAGCTTAAGGTCGTGCAGCATAAGTCGAGGCTGTGCATTTAAGGGTTGTGCAGCAGGGCCCGAAGCGGTGCAGTTTAGGGTCATGCAGCACGGACCAAGGCTGTGCAGTTTAGGGTGGTGCTACACGAACCAGGGCTATGCAATTTAGGGTTCTGCATCACGGACCGTGGCGGTGCAGTTTAGAGTCATGCAGCACGGATCGAGGCTGTGTAGTTTGGGGTCATGCAGCACAGACCGAGGCTATATAGTTTTGGTCGTGCAGTTTGGATCGAGGCTATTTCATTAAGGGTCGTGCAACGCGGACCGTGGCTGTGTAGTTTAGGGTTGTGCTACATGGACCGAGGTTCTGCAGCATGAACCAAGGCTGTGCAATTTAGGGTCATGCTCCACGGACTGAGGTTTTACAATTATGATCGTGCAGCATGAACTAAGGCTGTGCAGTTTAGGGTACTGCGGTGCGGAGCGAGGCTGTGTAGTTTGAGGTCATGCAGCATGTACCGAGGCTGTGCAGTTTATAGTCATGCAACACAAACCGAGGCTATGCAGTTTGGAGCCTTGCAGCACGGATCGAGGCTTCACAGTTTAGGGTGGTGCAGCATAGACTGAGGCTGTGCAATCTAGGGTTGTGCAGTAAAGTCTGAGGTTGTGAAGTTTCAGGTCCTGCAGCATGGACAGAGGCTGTGCAGTTTAGGGTTGTGCAGCACGAACGGAGGCTGTGTAGTTTAGGGTCGTGCAGCATGGACCGAGGTTGTGTAGTTGAGGGCCACGCAGCAGAGACCGAGGCTGTGTAGTATAGGTTGGTGCAACACGGACTCTTGTTGTGCAGTTTAGGGTCATGCAGCTCGGACTACGTCTTTGGCGTTTAGGGTCATACAGTATGGAACGAGGCTTTGCAGTTTAGGGTCATGCCCCACAAACCAAAGATGTGCAACTTAATGTCGTACAACACGGACCGAGGCTCTGCAATTTACGGTTGTGCCGCACGGATCGAGGCTACGTAGTTTAGGGTTGTGTAGCACAGATCGAGGCTATACAGTTTAGGGTCATGCAACACGGACCGAGGCTGTGCAGTTTAGGGTCATGCAGCATGGACTAAGGCTATGCAGTTTAGGGTCATCTAAGGTGGATCGGGCTATGCAGTTTAGGGTCATGAAGTTTTGGTAGAGGCTATAGAGTTTAGGGTCATGTAACATGGACCGTTGCTGTGCTGTCTAGGGTTGTGCAGCACCGCAGTTTCAGGTCATGCAGTAGGGATTCAGGCTGTGAAGTTTAGGGTTGTGCAGCATGGATGGAGGAAGTGGAGTTTTTAGTCTTGCAGCACGAACCCAGGCTGGAGAGGTTAGGGTCATGCAATAAAGACTGAGGCTGTGTAGTTCAGGTTGGTGCAGCACGGACTGAGGCTGTGCAGTTTAGGGCCATGCAGCATAGACTGAGGAGGTGGAGTTTAGGGTCATGCAACACAGAGCGAGGCTTTACAGTTTATGGTCGTGTAGCATGAACCAAGGATGTGCAGCTTAAGTTCGTGCAACAGGATTTAGGCTCTGCAGTTTAGGGTTGTGCATCACCGATCGATGATGTGTAGTTTTGGGTCAGGCAGCACGGATCGAGGCTATGCAGTTTAGGGTCATGCAGTATGGAACGAGGTTGTGCAGTTTAAGGTCATGTTGCACGGACCGAGGCTGTGCAATTTAGGGTCATGCAGCGCGGATCGAGGCGATGCAGTTTAAGACCGTACAACATGGACTGAGGCTTTGTAGTTTAGGGTCATGCAGCATCGACCGAAGCTTTGCAATTTAATGCTATGCAACACAGACCAAGGCTGTGCAGCTTAGGTTGATGCAGTACGGATTGAGGTTGTTCAATTTTGGGTCTTGCAGCATGGACCGAGGCAATGGAGTTTGGGGTTATGCAGCACAGACCGAGGCTATAGCGTTTAGGGTCGTGCACCACGGAACGAAGATTTGCAGTTTAAAGTCATACAGCACAGACCGAGGCTATGCAGTTTAAGGTCGTGTAGCACAGGCCGAGCTTGTGCAGCTTAGGGTCGTGCAGCACAGATCAAGGCTGTGCATTTAAGGATCATGCAGTAGGGACCGAGGCTGTGCCGGTTTTGATCGTGCAGCACGGACCGAGACTATACAGTTTAGGGTCGTGCAGCACGAACTCAGGCTGTGTAATTTAGGGTTCTGCTGCTTCGACCGAGGCTGTGCAATTTCGGGTCGTGCAGCACGGAACGTGGATGTGCAGTTTAGGGTCGGGCAGCATAGACCGACGCGGTGCGGTTTAGGGTCGTACAACATTGACCGAGGCTATGTAGTTTATAGTCGTGCAACACAGATCGAGGCTGTGGAGTTTAAGGTCATGAAGCAAGAACCATGGCTGTGCAGTTTAGGGTTGTGCTGCACCAATCAAGGCTGTGCAATTTAGGGTCCTACAACATCGACCGAGGCTCTGAGGTTAGAGTCATGCATAACGGACCGAGGCTGTGAAGTTTTGGGTCGTGTAGCACAGACCGAGGCTTTATAGTTTTGGTCGTGCAGTTTGGACAGAGGCTATTTCATTAAAGGTCGTGCAGCGCGGATCGAGGCTGTGCATTTTAGGGTCGAGCAACAAGGATCGAGGTTGTGCAGCATGAACCTAGGCTCTACAGTTTCGGGTCGTGCAGCACGGACTGAGGTGCACATTTTAGGGTCGTGCAGCATGAACCAATGCTGTGCTGTTTAGGGTACTGCAGTGCGGACCAAGGCTGTGTAGTTTAAGGTCGTGCAGCTTGTACCGAGGCTATGCAGTTTACGGTCAGGCATCACAGATCAAGGCTGTGGATTTTTGAGACTTGTAGCATGGACTGAGGCTGTGCAGTTTAGGTTTGTGCAGCACGAATCGAGGCTTTGCAGTCTGGGGTTGTGCAGAAAAGATCGAGGTTGTGAAGTTTCAGGTCGTGCAGCATGGACAGAGGCAGTGCAGTTTAGGGTGGTGCAGCACGGACGGAGGTTGTGCAATTTAGGGTCGTGCAGCACAGACCAAGGCTGTACAGTTTAGGGTCATGCAACATGGACTGAGGCTGTACAGTTTAGGTGGGTGCAGCACGGACTCAGGCTGTGCAGTTTAGCATCGTGCAGCACGGACGGAGGTTGTGGAGTTTAGGGTCATGCAGCACCGAGCGAGGCTTTGTAGTTTTGGGTCGAGCAGCACGAACCATGGATGTGCAGCTTAATGTCACGCAGCATGAACCGAGGCTCTGCAATTTAGGGTTGTGCAGCATGGATCGAGGCTGTGTAGTTTAGGGTGGTGCAGCACGGATTGAGATAATGCAGCACAGACCAAGGCAATGCAGTTGAGGGTCGTGCAGCACGGACCGAGGCTGTGCAATTTAGGGTCATTCAGTGTGGACCGAGGCAATGCAATTTAGGGTCATGAAGTTTGTGCTGAGGCTATAGAGTTTAAAGTCATGCAGCATGGACCGAGGCAGTGCTATTTAGGGTTGCTCAGCAAAGATTGAGGTCGTCCAATTCCAGATCATGCAGTAGGGACCGAGGCTGTGTAGTTTAGGGTTGTGCAGCATGGACGGAGATAGTGCAGTTTTGAGTCCTGTAGCACGAACCTAGGCTGTGTAGTTTAGGGTCATGCAGCACAGACCGAGGCTGTGCAGTTGAGGTTGTTGTAGCATGGACTGAAGCTGTGCAGTTTAGGGCCATGCAACACAGACTGAGGCTGTGGAGTTTAGGGTCATTCAGCACAGAGCTAGGCTTTGCAGTTTAGGGTCGTGCAGTACGAGCCATGAATGTGCAGCTTAATATCGTGCAACACAAACCGAGGCTCTGCGATTTAGGGTTGTGCAGCACGGATCGATGCTGTGCAGTTTTGGGTCGTGCAGCACAGGTCGGGGCTATACAGTTTAGGGTCATGCATAATGGACCAAGGCAGTGCAGTTTAGGGTCGTGTAGCACTGACCGACGCCATGCAGTTTAGGGTCGTGCAGCACTGACCGAGACTATGCAGTTTAGGGTCGTGATGTTTGGGCTGAGGCTATGGAGTTTAAGGTCGTGTAGCATGGACCGAGGCTATGCTGTCTAGGGTTGTGATGCAGAAACCAAGGTTGTGCAATTTCAGCCATGCAGCACGAATCAAGATTGTGTAGTTTAGGGTTGTGCAGCATGGACGGAGGCAGTAAAGTTTTGAGTCGTGCCCTCACCAACCCAAGATGTATAGTTTAGGGTCCTGCAGCACGGACCGAGGCTGTGCAGTTTAGGTTGGTCAGCACGAACTGAGGCTACACAGTTTAGGGTCTGCAGCACAGATCGAGGCCGTGGAGTGTAGGCTCATGCACCATGGACTAAGGCTATGCCGTTTAGGGTCGTGCAGCACTTTCCAAGGATGTGTAGCTTAAGGTTGTGCAACATGAACCGAGGCTCTGCAGTTTAGGATTGTGCAATACGGATGTCGCATGCACAGAGGCTGTGCAGTTTTGGGTCGTGCAGCACGGACCGAGGCTGTGAAGTTTAGGCTCGTGCAGCACGGACCCTAGATGTGAATCTTAAGGTCGTGCTGCGTGGACCGAGGCTCTGCAGTTTAGGGTTGTGCAACATGGATGCCGCTGGGACAGAGGCTGTGCAGTTTAGGGTTGTGCAGCACGGACGGAGGCTGTGTAGTTTTTGAGTCATTGAGCACGAAGCAAGGCTATGTAGTTTAGGGTCATGCAGCAGGGACTGAGGCTATGCAGTTGAGGTTGGTACAGCACAGACTAAGGCTGTGATGTTTAGGGTTGTCCTGCATGGACCGAGGCTGAGAAGTTTAAGGTCATCCAGCACGGACCGAGGCCATGCAGTTTAGGGTCATGCAGCACAAACCAAGGATGTGCAGCTTAAGGTCATGCAACACGGATCGAGGCTGTGCAGTTTAAGGATGTGTAGCATAGATCGAGGTTGTGTAGTTTCGGATCTTGCAGCATGAATCAGGGCTGTACAGTTTAGGATCATGCAGCACAGACCGAGGCTATGCAATTTAAGGTCGTGCAGTACGGACCGAGGTTGTGAAGTTTAAGGTCGTGCAGCACAGACTGAGGCTTTACAGTTTTGGGTCGTGATGTTTTGGCCGAGGCTATAGAGTTTAGGGTCATATAGCACGGACCAAGGCTTCACAATTTAGGGTTGTGCAGTAGCACGGACCGAGGCTGGGCAGTTTAGCATTTTGCTGCACGGATGGAGGCTTTACAGTTTTGAGTCGTGCAGCACGAACTAAACCTATGCAGTTTTTGGTCATGCAGCACGGACCAAGGATGTGCAGTTTAGGTTTTGCAGCACGGACTGAGGCTGTGCAGTTTAGGGTTGTACAGCACAGACTAAGGCTACAGACTTTAGGGTCATGTAGCAAGGTACGAGGCTATGAAGTTTAGGGATGTGCAGCTTGAGATCACGCAACACAGACCGAGGCTCTTTAGTTCAGGGTTGTGCAACATTGATCGAGGTTGTGTTGTTTAGGGTCGTGCCACACGGATCGAGGCTGTGTAGTTTAGGGTCATGCGGCACGAGCTAAGGCAGTGCAGTTTAGAGTCGTGTAGCACAGACCGAAGCTGTGTCATTTAGGGTCGTGCAGCACTGACCGAGGCTATGAACCTTAGGGTCATGAAGTTTGGGCCGAGGCTATGGAGTTTAAGGTCATGCAACACAGACTGAGGCTGTGCAGTCTAGGGTTGTGTTGCACAAATCGAGGTTTTGCAGTTTCAGGATGTGCAGCACGGACCGAGGCTATACAGTTTAGGGTTGTGCAGCACGAACGGAGGCTGTACAGTTTTGGGCCATGCAGCACGAAACAAGGCTGTGTAGCTTAGGGTCATGCTGCACGAACCAAGGCTGTACAGTTTAGGGTCGTACTGCCCGAAATGAAGCTGTGCAGGTTAGGGCCACGCAGCAAGGACTGAGGTTATGTAGTTTAGTGTTGTGCAACACGGACTGAGGCTGTGTAGTTTAGGGTCATGCAGCACGGATCGAGGCTCTGCAGTTTTGATCGAGGCTCTACAGTTTTGATAGAGGCTATGTCGTTTAGAGACGTGCAACTAAGACTGAGGCTGTGCAGTTTGGGGTCGTGCAGAGTGGACGAAGGTTTTGCAGTTGTAGTTCGTGCAGCATGAACTACGGTTGTGCAGTTAAGGGTCATGCAACACGGATCGAGGCCGTGCTGTTTAAGATTGTGCGACATGAATCGAGGCTGTGCAGTTTATGGTCGTGTTGTACGAACGGAGACAGTGAAGTTTAGGGTCACCCAACGTGTACCATGGCATTGCAGTTTTGAGTCATGCAACATGGACCAGGGATGTGCAGGTTTTAGTCGTGCAGCATGAACCAAGGCTGTGCAGTTTAGGTTCATTGTGTAGGAACCGAAATTGTGCGGTTTAAGGTCATGCCGCATGCACCGAGCCTATGAAATTTAGAGTCGTGTAGCACAGATGGAGGATGTACAGTTTAGGGTGGTGCAGCGCGGACCGAGGCTTTGCAGTTTAGGGTCATGAAGTTTGGGCTGAGGCTATAGAGTTTAGGGTCATGTAGCAAGGACCGAGGTTATGCTGTCTAGAGTTGTGCAGTAGAAACCGAGGTTGTGCAATTTCAGTCATGCAGCACGAATCGGTATTGTGCACTTGACGGTTGTGTAGCATGGACGGAGGCAGTAAATTTTTGAGTCGTGCCCTCACGAACCCAGGATGTATAGTTTAGGGTCATGCAGCACGGACCGAGGCTGTGCAATTTAAGTTGGTCAGCACGAACTGAGGCTGCATAGTTTAGGGTCGTGCAGCACAGATCGAGGCCGCGGAGTTTAGGCTCATGCAGCACGGACTTAGGCTATGCAATTTGGGGTCGTGCAGCACTTTCCAAGGATGTGTAGCTTCAGGTCGTGTAGCATGGATCGAGGCTCTGCAGTTTAGGGTTCTGCAACACGGATGCCGCATGCACAGAGGCTGTGCAATTTAGGGTCGCGCAACATGGACCAAGGCTGTGGAGTTTAGGCTCGTGCAGCACGGACCAAGGTTGTGCATCTTAAGGTCATGCGTCATGGACCGAGGCTTTACATTTAGGGTTGTGCAGCACGGATGCCACAGGGATAGAGGCTATGCAGTTTAGTGTTGTGCAGCACGGACGGAGGCTGTGCAGTTTTGAGTCATTTAGCACGAACCAAGGCTGTGCAGTTTAGGGTCATGCAGCACGGACTGAGGCTGTGCAGTTTAGGTTGCTGCAACACAGAATAAGGCTGTGATGTTTAGGGTTGTCCTGCAAGGACTGAGGCTGTGGAGTTTAAGGTCATGTAGCACGGACCGAGGCCATGCAGTTTAGGGTCTTGCAGCACAAACCAAGGATGTGCAGCTTAAGGTCGTGCAACACTGACCGAGGCTATGCAGTTTAGGGATGTGCAGCATGAATCGACGTTTTGCAGTTTAGGATCATTCAGCACAGACCGAGGCTGTGCAGTTTAAGGTCGTGCAGTATGGACCGAGGCTGTGAAGTTTAGGGTCGTGCAGCACGGACTGAGGCTTTGAAGTTTGGGGTCGTGATGTTTTAGCCAAGGCTATAAAGTTTAGGGTCATATAGCACAGACCAAGGCTTTACAATCTAGGGTTGTGCAATAGCATGGACCGAGGCTGGGCAGTTTAGCGTTTTGCTGCATGGACGGAGGCTTTACAGTTTTGAGTCGTGCAGCACAAACTAAAGTTATGCAGTTTAGGGTCATGCAGCACAGACCTCGGCTGTGCAGTTTAGGTTTTGCAGCACGGATTGAGGTCGTGCAGTTTAGGGTCGCGCAGTACAGACCGAGGCTATGGAGTTTAGGGTCATGTAGCACGGTACGAGGCTATGAAGTCTAGGGTCGTGCAACGCGAACCAAGGATGTGCAGCTTGAGGTCGCGCAACACTGATCGAGGCTCTGTAGTTCAGGGTTGTGCAACATGGATCGAGGCTGTGTTGTTTAGCGTCGTGCCACACGGATCGAGGCTGTGCAGTTGAGGGTCATGCAGCACGAGCTAAGGCAGTGCAGTTTAGGGTCGTGTAGCACAGACCGAAGCTATGCCATTTAGGGTCGTGCAGCAATGACCGAAGCTACGCAATTTAAGGTCATGAAGTTTGGGCCAAGGCTATAGAGTTTAAGGTCATGCAGCATAGACTGACGCTGTGCAGTCTAGGGTTGTGTTGCACAAATCATGGTTGTGCAGTTTCAAATTGTGCAGCATGGACTGAGGCTATACAGTGTAGGGTTGTGCAGCACGGACGGAGGCTGTACAGTTTTGGGTCATGCAGCACGAAACAAGGCTGTGCAGCTTAGGGTCATGCTGCACTAACCAAGGTTGTGCAGTTTAGGGTCGTACTGCCCAAAATGAAGTTGTGCAGGTTAGGGCCAAGCAGCAAGGACTGAGGCTATGTAGTTTAGTGTCGTGCAGCACAGACCGTGGCTATGTAGTTTAGGATCGTGCAGCACAGACTAAGGCTCTACAGTTTTGATCGAGGCTACGCCGTTTAGAGTCGTGCAACTAGGACTGAGGCTGTGTAGTTTAGGGTCGTGCAGCGTGGATGGAGGTTTTGCAGTTAAGGTTCGTGCAGCATGAACCGCGTTTGTGCAGTTCAGGGTCATGTAGCACGGATCGAGGCCATGCTGTTTAGGATCGTGCGACATGAACTGAGGCTGTGCAGTTTAGGGTCCTGATGTACGGACGGGGACTGTGATGTTTAGGGTCGCTCAACGTCTACCAAGGCTTTGCAGTTTAGAGTCGTGTAACATGGACTGGGGATGTGCAATTTTTAATTGTGCAGCATGAACCAAGGCTGTGCAGTTTAGGTTCATTTTCCAGGAACAGAGGCTGCGCTGTTTAAGGTCATGCCGCATGCATTGAGGCTATGAAATTTAGAGTCGTGTAGCACAGATGGAGGCTGTGCAGTTTAAGGTCATGCAGCACGGACCCAGCCTGTGCTATTTAGGGTCATGCAGCACGGACCTAAGATGTGAAATTTTGACTCGTGCAGCACAGACCAAAGCTATGCAGTTTAAGGTCGTGAGGCATGGACCGAGGCTGTGTACTTCAGGTTCGTGCAGGACTGATCGAGGCTGTGCAGTTTAGGGTCATGCAGCACGGACTGAGGCTGTGCAGTTTAGGGTCGTGTTGCACGGACCGAGGTTGTGCACTTTAGGGTTGTGCGGCAATCGCCGAGGCTCCGCAGTTTTAGGTGGTGTTGTTTTGACCAAGGCTATTAAGTTTAGGGTCATGTAGCTTGGACTGAGGCTGTGCAATTTAGGGTCGTGTAGCAAGGACCAAGGTTGTGCAGTTTAGGGTCGTGCAGCACGAATCGGGGCTGCGGAGTTTAGGGTCGTGTAGCATGAACTGAGGCTTTGCAGTTTAGGGTCGTGGAGCACGAACTGAAGATATGTAGTTTATGGTCCTGCTACACAGACCGAGGCTGTGTAGTTTAGGGTCATGCGGTAAGTACCGAGGCTGTCGTGTCACACGGACCGAGGCTGTGCAGTTTTGGGTCATGCAGTACGGAACAAGGCTGTGCATTTTGGGGTTGTGCAGCATGGATTGAGGATTATGTAGTATTGGATCGTGCAGCACAGATTGAGGCTATGCAGTTTAGGGTCAGGCAGCACGGCCTAAGGCTGTGCTGTTCAGGGTCGTGCTGCACGGATCGAGGCTGTACAGTTTAGGGTCATGCAGCATGAACCGAGGCTGTGCAGTATGGACCTAGGCTGTGCAGTTTAGGATTGTACAGTATGGCTGAGGTTGTACAGTTTAGGGTCATGTTTTACGGATCGAGACTGTGAAGTTTTAGGTTGTGCAGCATGTACCGGTGTTTTGTCGTTTAGAGTCGTGCTGCACAGACCGAGGCTGTGCTATTTTGAGTCGTGCAACACGAACCAAGGTTGTGCAGTCCAAGTTTATTCTACAAGAACCGAGGCTGTGCAGTTTGTGGTCATGCAGCATGCACCGAGGCTGTGAAATTTAGAGTCGTGCAGCATAGATGAAGGCTGTGAAGTTTAAGGTTGTGCAGAGCCTGTGCAGTTTAAGGTCATACAACACAGACCCAGCCTGTGTAGTTAAGGTTCATGTAGCACGGACCGCAGCTGTGCAGTTTAGGGCAGTGCAGCACAGACCAATGCTGTATAATTTGCGATCATGTAGTGCGGACTGAGGAAATGCAGTTTACGGTTGTGAAGCACAGACCGAGGATGTGCAGTTTTAGGTAGTGCTGCACGGACCTAAGCTATGTAGTTTAAGGTCGTGCGGCATGGATCTAGGCTTTGTAGTTCAAGGTCGTGTAAGACGAATCGAGGATATGAGGTTTAGGATCACGTAGCACGGATGGAGGCTGTGCAGTTTAGGGTCATGTAGCACGGACTGAGACTGTGTACTTTAGGGTTGTGCGGCAATCGCTGAGGCTCTGCCGTTTAGGGTGGTGCAGTTTTGACCGAGGCTATTAAGGTTAACGTCCTGTAGCATGGACAGGCTATGTAGTTTAGGTTCGTGCAGCAGGAATCGGGCTTGTGCAGTTTAGGGTCTTGTAGCATGAACTGAGGCTGTGCAGTTTAGGGTCGTACAGCACGAACAGAAGATGTGAAGTTTAGGGTCCTACTACACGTATCGAGGCTTCGCAGTTTAGGGTCATGCAGCACGTACCGAGGCTGTATAGTTTAGGGTCGTGTCGCACGGACCGAGGTTGTTAAGTTTAGGGTCATGCAACATGGATCGAGGCTGTGGATTTTAAGGTTATGCAGCACAAACTGAGGATAATGTAGTTGTGGTACGTGCAGCACAGACTGAGGCTATGAAGTATAGGGTTATGTAGCATGGACTGAGGTTGTGCTGTTCAGGGTCACGCAGCACGGATCGAGGCTGTGCAGTTTAGAGTCATGCTGCACGGACCGAGGCTGTGCAGCACGGACCAAGGCTGTGTAGTTTACGTACGGCACAAACTGAGGCTAGGCAATGTAGGGTCGTGCTGTACGGACCTAGATTGTGAAGTTTAAGGTCGTGCAGTAGCGAGGCTGTGCAGTTTAGAGTCGTGCAGCACGGACCGAGGCTGTGCAGTTTTGAGTCGTGCTACACGAGCCTAAGCACTGCAGTATAGGTTCATTCTACAGGAGCCGAGGCTGTGGACTTTAGGGTCGTGCAGCATGCATCGAGGCTGTACAGTTTAGAGTTGAGAAGCAAACATTAAGGCTGTGCAGTATAGGGACGTGCAGCACGGACCGAGGCGGTGCACCATGGACCCAGGCAGTGCAGCATGGACCGAGGCTGTGCAGCACAGACCGAGGATGTGCAGCACGGACCGAGGCTATGCACTTTAGGGTCGTGCAGCATGGACCGAGCTTGTGCAATTTAGGGTCGTGCAGCACGGATCGAGGCTGTGCAGTTAAGGGTCGTGCAGCATGCACCGAGGCAGTGCAGTTAGGGTGGTGCAACATGTACCGAGGTAGTGCAGTTTAGAGTTGTGCAGCACGGAACGGGGCTGTGCAGTTTAGGGTTATGCAGCATGGACCAACACTGTGCGATTTAAGGGCATGTAGCACGGATCGAGGATGTGCAGTTTAGGGTTGTGCAACATGGACCAACATAATGCAACTTAGGAGCATGTAGCACGGAGTGAGGCTCTGCAGTTTAAGTTGTGCAGCACATACCAAGGCCCTGCAGTTTAGGGTCAGGCTGCACGGACCATAGCTATGCTGTTTAGCGTAGTGCAACATGGACCGAAGCTCTGTAGTTTAGGGTCATGCACCATGGACTGGAGCTCTGCTGTTTAGGGTCGTGCAGCACAAACCGAGGCTCTATTGTTTTTGGTCACGCAGTACCGACCAAGGCTCTGCAGTTTAGGGCCGTGTAGCATGAACTAAGGATGTACAGTTTAGGGACGTGCAGTTTAGGGTTGTTCAGCACGGACCAAGGCTGTGCTGTTTAGGATCGTGCAGCACAGACTGAGGCTATAGCGTTTGGGGTCATGCAGCATGGACCCAGGCTGTGCCGTTTATGGTTGTGCAGCAACGATCGAGGATGTGCAATTTAGGATCATGCACGACAGACTAAGGCGATGCCGTTTAGGGTCGTACAACATGGACCAAGCCTTTGCAGTAAAGTGTCTTGCAACACAGACCGAGCATGTGCACTTTCAGGTTGTGCAACATGGACCGAGGCTGTGCAGTTTAGGGTCGTGTTACGGACCGAGCCTATGTAGTTTAGGGTTGTACTGCATGAACTAAAGCTGTGCAGTTGAGGGTCGTGCAGCACAGATCGAGGCTGTGCGGCATGGATTGAGGCTTTGCAGTTTAGGGTCGTGCTGCATGGATCAAGCCTGTGTAGTTTATGGTCGTGCAGCATGGACCGAGGGTGTGCTGTTAAGGGTCATGGAGCACACACCTAGGCTCTACAGTTTAGGGTCATGTAGCACGAACCTAAGCTGTGCAATTTAGGGTCGTGCAGCATGGACAGAGATAGTGAACTTAAGGGGTCGTGCAGCATGTACCAAAGTTGTGCAGTTTAGAGTCGCGCGGCACTGACCGAGGCTGTGCAGTTTGACTCATGCAGCACGAACCAAGGCTGTGCAGTTTAGGTTCATTTTGCAGAATCGAGGCTGTGTAGTGTAGCGTTGTGCAGCACAGATCGAGGATAATGCAGATTTGGGTCATGCAGCAAGGACCGAGCCTATGCAGTTTAGGGTCGAGCTACACGAACTGAGGCACTATTAATCAAGGTCATGCAGCACAGATCGAGGTTGTGTAGTTTTGGGCCATGCAGCACGGACCGAGGCTGTGCAGTTTAGGGTCACGCGACACGAACTGAGGCTGTGCAGTTTAGGGTCGTGCTGTACAGACCCAGACTGTGAAGTTCAAGGTCGTGCAACATGTACTGATGTTGTGTAGTTTAGGGTCGTTCAGCACGCAAAGAGGCTGTGCAGTTTTTAGTCGTGCAACACGAACAAAGGTGTTCCAGTTTAGGTGCATTCTGTAGGAACCGAGGTTGTGGAGTTAAGGGTTGTGCAGCATGCACTGAGTCTGTGCAGTTTAGAGTCGTGCAGCCCGGACAGAGGCTTTGCAATTTAGGGTCATGCAGCACAGACTGAGGCACCACTGTTCAGGGTCGTGCAGCACGGATAGACGCCGTGCAGTATTCGGTCACGCAGGATCGAGGCTGTGCAGTTTAGGGTCATGAGGCACGAACTGAGGCTGTAAAGTTTAGGGTCGTGCTGTACGGATCGAGACTGTGAAGTTTAAGGTCATGCAACATGTACTGAGGTTGTGTAGTTTAGAGTCGTTTAGCACGCACCGAGGCTTTGCAGTTTTTATTCGTGCAACACGAACAAAGGCTCTGCAGTTTAGGTTCATTCTGGAGGAACCGAGGTAGTTGAGTTTAGGGTCATATAGTATTCACCGAGTTCTTGCAGTTTAGAGTCGTGTAGCCCGGACTGAGGTTGTGCAGTTTAGGGTCATGCACTACGAATCAAGGCTGTGCAGCATGGACTAAGGCTGTGCAGCACAGATCGAAACTGTGTAGTTTAGGGTCGTGCAGCACGGACCGAGGTTGTGCAGTTTAGGGTCATGCAGCACTGACCGAGGCTGTGCTGTTATAGGTCATGCAGCACGAACCGACGTTATGCAGTTTAGGGTTGTGCTGCACGAATCGAGGCTGTGCAGTTAGGGTCATGCAACACGTGTCGATGCAGTACAGTTTAGAGTCATGCAGCACAAACCGAGTCTGTGTAGTTAAGTGTCATGTAGGATGGACTGAGCCTATGCACTTTAGGGTTGTGCAGCATGGACAGAGGGTATGTAGTTTAGGGTCGTGTACTACAGACTGATGCTATGACGTTTAGGGTTGTGCTGCATGAACCGAGGCTGTGCAGTTTCGGGTCGTGCAGCACGGACCGAGGCTATGAAATTTAAGGTCGGTGGGTACGGACTTAGGCTGTGCATTTTAGGGTCTTGAAGCGCAGATCAAGGCTCTGCTATTTACGGTGGTACAACACAGATCGAGGTTATGGAGTTTAGGGTCATGCAGCACGAACCAAGGCTGTGCATGTTAGGGTCATGCTGCATGAACTGAGGCTGTGCAATTTAAGTTCATGCAACACGGACTGAGGTTGTGCAGTTTAAGGTTGTGCAGCATAGATCGAGGCTGTGTAATTGAGGGTTGTGCAGCACGAACCGAGGCTCTGCTCTTTAAGGTCGTGCAGTTTGGACCGATGCTATGCCATTTTGGGTCGGGCAGCACGGACCGAGACTGTGCAATTTAGTGTCGTGCAGCATGGACCAAGGTTGTGCAGTTTAGGGTCGTGCAGCACGAACCGAGGCTGTGCAGTTGAGGTTCGTGCAGCACAGACCAAAGCTGTACAGTTTATGGTTGTGTAGCACGAACCGAGGCTATGCAGTTTGGGGAACTTCTTTACCGACTGAGGCTAGTCATACAGCATACAACTAGGTTGTGCAATTTAGAGTCGCGTAACACGGACTAAAGCTGTGCAGTTTTGAGTCTTGCAGCATGGACTGAGGATATGCTATTTAGGGTTGTGCAGCATGGACCGAGCCTGTGCTATTTAGGATCGTGCAGCATGGACCGAGGTTGTGCAGTTTAGGGTCGTGCAGTACGAACTGAGGCCGTGCAGCATGGACGGAGGCAATGGAGTTTAGAATCATGCTGCACTAACTGAGGTTGTGCAGTTTGGGGTGCTGCTTTATCGGCCGAGGCTGTGTAGTTTAGGGTCATGCAGTAGAGACCGAGGCTGTGCAGTTTACGGTCATGCGGTAAAGACCGAGGCTATGTAGTTTAGAGTCGTCCAACACGGACCGAGGTTGTGCAGTTTAAGGTTATGTAGCACGGACCAAGGCTGTGAAGTTTAGAGCCGTGCAGCATGGACAGGGGCTCTGTAATTTAGGGTCGTGCAGTTTGGACCAAGGCTATGCTGTATAGGGTCGTGCAGCATAGACCGAGGTTGTGCAGTTTAAGGTCGTGCAACATGGATTGTTGTTGTACAGTTTAGGGTTGTGTAGCACGAACTGAGGTTGTGCAGTTTGGGCTCACGCAGCACAGACCAAGGCTGTGAAGTTCTGGGTCGTGCAACATGAACTGAGGCTGTGTAGTTTAGAGTACAACTGTACGGGCGGAGGCTATGTAGTTTAAGGTCGTGTAGAATGTACCGAGGCTGTGTAGTTTAGAGTCGTGTAGCATGGACTGAGGGTGTGCAGTTTTGAGTCTTGCAGCATGAACGGAGGCTGTGCAGTTTAGGGTCGTGCATTATGCATCGAGGTTGTACAACTTAGAGCCGTGTAGTCGGGACTGAGGTCGTGAAGTTGAGGGTCGTGCAGCACAGATGGAGGCCGTGCAGCACGAATGAAGGCCGCACAGTTTAGGGCCATGCTGCATGGATCGAGCCTGTGTAGTTTAAGTCCGTGCAGCGCAAACCAAGGTTGTGCAGTTAAGGGTCGTGCAGCAGACACCGAGGCTATGCAAATTAGTGTCATTTAGCACGAACCGAAGCTGTGCAGTTTAGGGTCGTGTAGCACGGACCGAGACCGTGAAGTTTAGGATCACGCAGCGTGTATCGAGGCTGTGGAGTTTAGGGTCGTGCAGCACAAACCGAGACCGTGAAGTTTAGGATCACGCAACGTTTATCGAGGCTGTGCAGTTTAGAGGCATGCGGCACCGACTAAGGCTGTGCTGTTTTTAGTCGTGCAGCGCGAACCAAGGCTGTGCAGTTTAGGTTCATTTTACAGGAATCGAGGCTATGAAGTTTAGGGTTGTGCATCATGGACCGAGGATAATGCTGATTTGGGTCGTGCAGCATGGACCGAGGCTATACAGTTTAGGATCATCCAGCACGCATCGAGGTTCTACTGTTCTAGGTCATGCAGCACTGATCGAAGCTGTGCAGTTTAAGGTCATATAGCACAGACCGTGGCTGTGCAGTTTAAGATCATGCGGCACGAACAGAGGCTGTGCAGCTTAGGGTCGTGCTATACGGAACGAGACTGTGAAGTTTAAGGTTGTGTAGCATGTACTGTGCTTGTGCAGTTTAGAGTCGTCCAGCACACACTGAGGCTGTGAAGTTTCGAGTCGTGCCACACTAACTAAGGTTGTGGATTTTAAGTTCATTCTGCAAGAACGGAGGCTGTGGAGTTTAGGGTCGTGTAGCATGCACCGAGCCTTTGCAGTTTAGAGTCGTGCAGCACGGACTGAGGCTGTGAAGTTTAGGGTCGTGCAGCACTGACCGAGGCTGTGCAGCACGGACATAGGCTATGCGGCATGGACTAAGGCTATGCAGCACGGACCAAAGCCGGGCAGATTAGGGTCGTGCATCACGGACAGAGGCTGTGCGGCACGGACTGAGGCTGTGCAGCGCAGACCGAAGTTGGACGGTTTAGGGTCGTGCAGTAGGGACCGAGCTTGTGCAGTTTAGAGTCATGCAGCATGGACCGAAGCTGCGTTAAGGGTCGTGCAGCATGAACCCACGTTGTGCAGTTTAGGGTTGTGCAGCACGGACCAAGGATGTGCAGTTAGGGTCATGCAGCACTTATTGAGGCAGTACAGTTTAAAGTCATGCAGCACGGACCGAGCTTATGCAATTAAGAGTCATGCAGCACGAACCGAGCCTGTGCACTTTAGCGTCATACAGCATGGATCAAGGCTGTGTAGTTTAGGGTCGTGTAGTACGAACCGAGGCTCTGCAGTTTTGGGTTGTGTTGCATGAAGCGAGGCAGTGCAGTTTCGGGTCGTGCAGCACGAACCGAGGTTATGAAATTTAGGGTCGGTCGGCAAGGACTTAGGCTCTACATTTTAGGGTAATGCAATGTGGACCGAGGCTATGTTGTTTACAGTGGTGTAGTGCGCACCGAGGCTGTGGAGTTTAGGCTCATGTAGCACAAACCAAGGCTGTGCAGTTTAAGGTCGTGCAACACGAACCGAGGCTGTGCAATTTAGGTTCATGCACCACGGACTAAGGCTGTGCAGTTTAGAGTTTTACAGCACGGATAGAGGCTGTGTAATTTAGGGTCGTGCGGCACGGACCGAGGCTCTGCAGTTCAGGGTCGTGCAGTTTGGACCGAGGCTATGCCGTTTGGGGTCATGTAGCACGGGCCGAGACTGTACAGTTTAGGGTCGTGCAGCGTGGATCGAGGTTGTGCAGTTTAGGGTCATGCAGCACGAACCGAGGCCGTGCTGCTTAGGTTCGTGCAGCACGGATCTAGGCTGTGTAGTTTAGTAGCACGAACCGAGGCTGTGCAGTTAGGGGAACTTCTTTACCTACCGAGGCTATGTACTTTAGTGTCGTGCAACATGTAACAAGGCTGTGCAGTTTAGAGTCATGAAGCATAGACCAAGGATGTGCAGTTTTGCGTCTTGCAACACGGACTGAGGATATGCAGTTTAGGGTCATGCAGCACGGACCGAGCCTGTGCTGTTTAGGTTCATGCAACATGGACAGAGGTTGTTTAGTTTAGGGTCGTGCAGCATGAACCGAGGCCATAGAGTTTACGGACAAGTAGCATGGACCAAGGCAATGTAGTTTAGAGTCGTGTTCCATGAATTGAGGCTATGCAATTTGGGGTGGTTCTTTATCGACTAAGGCTGTGTAATTTAGGGTCGTGCAGTAAGGACCAAGGCTGTGCAGTTTATGATCGCACGACACAGAACGAGGCTATGTAGTTTTGGGTCGTGTAGCACGGACCGAGGCTATGCAGTTTACGGTTGTGCAGCACAGACCAAGGCTCTGAAGTTTAGGGCCATGCAGCACAAACCGTGGCTCTACAATTTAGGGTCGTGCAGGTTTGACCGAGGCTATGTTGTATATGGTCGTGCAGCATAAACCGAGGCTATGCAGTTTAGGGTCGTCCAGCATGGATTAAGGTTGTACAGTTTAGGGTCGTGCAACATGAACTTAGGTTGTGCAGTTTGGGGTCACGCAGCACGGATCGAGGCTATGCAGTTTAGGGTCGTGCAGCACGACCCTAGGCGATGCAGTTTTGGGTAGAACTGTACGAACGAAGGCTATGTAGTTTAGGGTCGTGCAGAATGTACCAAGGCTGTGTAGTTTGGAGTCATGTAGCATTGACCGAGGCTGTGCAGTTTTGAGTCTTGCAGCACATACCGAGGTTGTGCAGTTAATGTTCATTATGTCGGAATCGAGGCTATGCAGTTTAGGGTCGTGCATCATGCACCGAGGTTGTGCAAATTAAAGTCATGCATCAGGGACTAAAGCCATGCAGTTCTGGTGGTCGTGCAGCACGGATCGAGGTTGTGCAGTTTAGGGTCGTGCTGCATGGACCAAGTCTGTGTAGTTTAAGGTCGTGCAGCACGAATCGAGGCTGTGCAGTTAAGGGTTGTGCAGCACGCATCGAGGCTATACAATTTAGGGTCATGCAGCACGGACCAAAGCCGTGCAGTTTAGGGTCGTGCAGCACGGACCGAGACTGTAAAGTTTAGGGTCATGCAGCGTGTACCGAGGCTGTGCAGTTTAGAGTCGTGCGGCACAGAGTAAGGCTGTGCAGTTTTGAGTCATACATCACGAACCAAGGCTGTGCACTTTAGGTTCATTTTGCGGGAACCAAAGCTATGCAGTTTAGGTTGTGCAGCACGGACCAAGGATAATGCAGATTTGGGTCGCGCAGCACGAGCCGAGGCTATGCAGTTTAGGGTTGGGCTTTACGGACCAAAGCTCTACTATTCTGGGTCGTGCAACACGGATCGAGGCTGTGCAGTTTAGTGTCATGCAGTAGGGATTGAGGATGTGCAGTTTAGGGTCATACAGCACGAACTGAGGCTGTGCAGTTAAGGGTCATGCTGTACGAACCGAGACTATGAAGTTTAAGGTCATTCAGCATGTACGGAGGCTTTGCAATTTAGAGTCATTCAACACTCACTAAGGCTGTTTAGTTTTGAGTCGTGCAACACGAAAAAAGGATGTGCAGTTTAGGATCATTCTAACGGAACCGAGGCTGTGGAGTTTAGGGTTTTGCAGCATGCACTGAGCCTGTGCAGTTTAGATTCGGAGCACGGACTGAGGCTGTGCAGTTGAGGGTCGTGCAACATGGACCGAGGCTGTGCAGCACGGACCAAGCCTGTGCGGCACGGACAGAGGCGGTGCAGCACTGACCGAAACTGTACAGTTTAGCGTCACGCAGCAAGAACCGAGGCTGTGCAGTTAAGGGTCCTGCAACACGAACTGAGGTTGTGCAGTTTTGGGTTGTGCAGCACGGACCGAGGTTGTGCAGTTAGGGTCATGCAGCACGTACCAAGGCAGTGAAGTTTAGAGTTATGCAGCATGGATCGAGGCTGTGCAATTAAGGGTCATGCAGCACGGACCTAAGCTGCGCAGTTTAGAGGCGTGGAGCACAGACCGAGGGTCTACAGTTTGAGGCCGTACAGCACGGACCGAGGCCCTACAGTTGAGGGTCGACCTGCACAGACTCAGGTTGTGCTATTTAGGGTCTTGCAGCATGGACCGAGCATGTGCAGTTTAGGGTCATGCAGCACGGATCGAGGCTATGCAGTTCAGGGTCATGCGGCACGAACTGAGGATGTGCAATTTAGGGTCGTGCTATATGGATCGAGGCTGTGCAGTTTAGGGTCGTGCAGCACAGATCGAGGCTGTAGAGTTAGTGACGTGCAGCATATGCCAAGGCAATCTAGTTTAGAGTTGTGCAGCACGGACTGAGCCTGTGTAGTGCAGCATGGACCAAGGTTGTACAGTTTGGGGGCGTGCAGCACGGCATAGGGCTGTGTTGTTTAGGGTCACACAGTACCGACGAAGCTTTGTAGTTTTGGGCCGTGCGGCATGAACCATGGAAGCGCACTTTAGGGTCATGCAGCACAGCTCGAGGTTGTGGAGTTAGTGACATGCAGCATGTACCGAGACAGTGTAGTTTAGAGTCGTGCAGCAAGGACCGAGGCTGTGCAGTTTGGGGTCGTGCAGCACGGACCAAGGATGTGAAGTTTTGGGGGGTGCAACACGGACCGAGGCTGTGTTGTTTAGGGTCACGCAGTACCGACTTAGCTTTGTAGTTTAGGGCTGTGCAGCATGAACCAAGGATGTGCTGTTTAGAGATGTGCAGCACGGACTGAGGCTGTGCAGTTTAGGGTTGTGCTGCACAGACCAAGGCTTTGCTTTTTAGGGTCGTGTTGCACAGACCGAGGCTATGGAGTTAGGGGTCATGCAGCACGAACCCAGGCTGTGCTGTTTATGGACGTGCCACATAGACCGAGGATGTGTTGTTTAGGGTCATGCAACACGGATTGAGGCTGTGCAGTTTAAGGTCATGCAGCACGGACCGAACCTGTGCAGTTTAGGGTTGTGCAGCATGGACTAAGCCTATGGAGTTAAGGGTCGTGCAGTACGGACCAAGCCTGTGCAGTTTGGGATCATGCAGCAGAGACAGAGGCTGTGCAGTTTACGATCGTGTAGCCCGGACCGAGGCTATGCTCCATGAACCGTGGCTATGCAATATTTGGTAGTGCAGCACAGGCTGAGGCTATGCAATTTAGGGTTGGTCGAGACGGACTTAGGCTGTACATTTTAGGGTCATGCAACGAAGACCAAGGCTGTGCAGTTTACTATCACACAACACGGATCGAGGCTGTGGAGTTTTGGGTCATGCAGCACGAACAAAGGCCGTGCAGTTTAGGGTCGTGCTGCATGAACCGAGGGTGTGCAATTTATGGTCATGGAACACGGACCTAGGTTGTGTAGTTTAGGGTTGTGCAACACTGATTGAAGCTACGTAATTTAGGGTTTTGCAGCACGGACTGAGGCTTTGATGTTTAGGGTCATGCAGTGTGGGCTGAAGCTGTGTCGTTTGGGATCGTGCAGCACTGACTGAGACTGTGCAGTTTAGGGTCGTGCATCATGGACCGAGTATGTGCAGTTTAGGGTCATGCAACACAAACCGAGGTCCTGCAGTTTAGGTTCGTGCAGCATGGACAGAGGCAGTGCAATTTAGGTTCATGCAGCATGAACCAAGGCTGTGTAGTTTAGAGTCGTGCCGACCGAGGCTATGTACTTTAGGGTCGTGCAGCATGTAACGAGGCTGTGCAGTTTAGAGTCATGCAGCATGGACAGAGGCTGCGCAGTTTTGAGTCTAGCAGCACAGTTTGAGGATATGCTGTTTAGGGTCGTGCAGCACGGACCGAGTTTTTGTTGTTGAGGGTCGTGCAGCACAGATCGCTGCCATGCAGTTTTAGGTCGTGCGACATGGACCATGGTTGTGCAGTTTGGGGTCATGCAGCACGGACCTAGGCTATGCAGTTTAGGGTCATGCAGCAAGGACCGAGGCTGTGTAGTTTAGAGTGGTGCAACATGGACCGAGGCAGTGCAGTTTGGGTCGTGCAGCATGGACCGAGGCTGTGGAGTTTAAGGTCATGCAGCACGGACTGAGGCTATGCAGTTTAGGGTCGTGCACCTCGAACCGAGGACGTACTGCTTAAGGTCGTGCAGCACGGACCAAGGCTCTACAGTTTAGGGTCGTGCGGCACGAACCAAGGATGTGTAGATTAATGTCGTGCAGCACAGACCAAGGCTATGTAGTTTAGGGTCGGGCAGCACGGATCGAGGCTGTGCCTTTGAGGGTCATGCAGTACGGACCAAGGCTGTGCAATTTAGGCTCATGCAGCATGGACCGAGGCTATGCAGTATAGGGTCGTGCAGGACAGAACAAGGCTATGCAGTTTAGAGTCGTGATGTTTGGACCGAGGCTATAGAGTTTAGGGCCATTCAACACGGATCGAGCCTATGCAACTTAGGGTTGTGCTGTACAGACCGAGGCTGTGCTATTTAGGGTCGTGTAGCAGAGACCAAAGCTATGCAGTTTTGGGTTGTGCTGCATGAACCGAGGCTGTGGAGTTTCGGGTCGTGCTGCACGGACCTAGCCTATGTAATTTAGGTTCGATCGGCACGAACTTAGGCTGTGCATTTTAAGGTTGTGCAGCATGTACTAAGGCTGTGCCGTTTGGAGTCGTTCAACACGCACCGAGGCTGTGCAGTTTTGAGTCGTGCAACATGAACCAAGGTTGTGCAGTTTAGGTTCATTCTGCAAGAACCGAGGGTATGGAGTTCAGGTTCGTGTAGCATGCACTGAGTCTGTGCAGTTTAGAGTTGTGCAACACGAACTGAGGCTGTGTAGTTTAGGATCGTGCAGCACGGACCAAAGTTGTGCCGCACAGACCGAGGCTGCATGGCACAAACTGAGGCTTTGCAGCTCAGACCGAGGCAATGCAATTTAGGGTCGTGTAGCACGGACTAAGGCTATGGAGTTTTGGGTCATGTAGCACAGGTTGAGGCTATGAAGTTACTTGCAGCACGGACAAAGGCTATGCAGTTTAAGGCTGTGCAGCAAGAACCAAGGCTGTGCAATTTAGGGTCATGAAGCACAGACCGAGGATGTGTAATTTAGGGTTCTGCTGCACGAATCGAGGATGTGTAGTTTTGAGTCGTGGAGCACGGATCGAGTCTATGCATTTTAGTGTTGTGTAGCACGGACCGAGGCTATGCAGCAAAGACTGAGGCTATGCAGCACAGACCGAGCAGCGTAGTTTAGAGTCGTACAACACGAACCGAGGCTGTGGAGTTTAGAGTCATGCAGCATGGACCGAGGCTTTGCAGTTTAGGGTCATGCAGCACAAATCGAGGATGTGTAGCTTAAGGTCATGCAACACGGACCAAGGCTCTACAGTTTAGGGTCGTGCAGCACGAACCAAGGATGCGCAGCTTAATGTCGTGCACCATGGACCCAGGCTATGTAGTTTAGGGTCGGGCAGCATGGATCGAGGCTATGTCTTTTATGGTCAAGCAGCACGGACCAGGGCTGTGTAGTATTGGGTCGTGCTGCACGAAACGAGGCTATGCAGTCTGGGGTCGTGCAACACAGACCAAAGTTGTGTAGTTTAGGGTCGTGAAGCATGGACGGAGGCAGTGCAGATTGGAGTCGTGCAGCTTGGACCAAGGCTGTGCAGCACAGACTAAGGCTATACAGTCTAGGGTCGTGCAGTACAGACTGAGGCTGTGTAGTTTAGTTCATGCAGCATGGATCGAGGCAATGCAATTAGGGTCATGTAGCACGAACCGGGTCATGCAGCTGGGACCGAGGCGGTGAAGTTTGGGGTCATGCAGCCTAGACCGAGGCTATGTAGTTTAACATCGTGCAGCACGGACCGAGGTTGTGCAGTTTAGGGTCGTGCCGCACGGACCAAGGACGTGAAGTTTAGGGTCGTGCAGGACCGAGGCTCTGCAGTTTAGGGTCATGTTGTTTGGACTGAGGCTGTGCTGTTTAGGGTCGTGCAGCAAACACCTAGGTATTGCAGTTTAGGGTCGTGCATTTTAGGGTCATGTAGCATGGACCGAGGTTGTGCAGTTTAAGGTCGTGTTGCTCGAACCAAGGCTATGCAGTTTTAGGTCGCGCAGCACTGACTGAGGCTATGCAGTTTAGGGTCGTGCAGTACGAACCGTGGCTGTGCAGTTTAGGGTACTGTAACGCGGACCGAGGCTGTTTATATTCAGTCTTGTAGCATGAATAAAGGCTTTACAGTTTAGGGTCATGCAGCATGGATCGAGCTTGTGCTGTTTAGAGCCGTGCAGCATGGACCGAGGCTGTTCAGTTTACGATTGAGCAGCATGGACCGTGGCTATGTAGTTTTGGGTTGTGCTGCACGGACCGAGGCTGTGCAGTTTAGGGTCGTGCGATACGGACCGAGGCTCTCTAGTTTAGGGTCATGCAGCACAGACTGAGGCTGTGAAGTTTAGGGTGGTGCAGCACGGACTGAGGCTGTGCAGTTTAGGATCGCGCAGCACAGATCGAGGTTACGTGGTTTGGGCCGTGCAGCACGGACCGAGGCTTTACAGTTTAGGGTCGTGTAGTTTGGACCGACGTTATGCCGTTTAGGGTTGTGCAACACAGACCGAGGCCGTGAAGTTTAAGGTCATGCTGCATGGACTGAGGTTGTGCAGTTTAGGGTCGTGCAACACGAAAAGAGGTTGTGCTGTTATGGGTCAGGCAGCACGGACCGAAGCTGTGCAATTTACTGTTGTGTAGCATGAACCGAGGTTGTGCTGTTTAGAATCCTACAGTACGGACAGAGACCGTGTAGTTTAAGGTTGTGCAGCATGTACCGAGGCTGTGTAGTTTGGAGTGGTGCAGCACAGACTGAGGCTGTGCAGTTTTGAGTCGTGCAGCAAGAACCAAGGCTGTGCAGTGAAGGTTCATTATGCACAAATTGAGGCTGTGCAGTTTAGGGTCGTCCAGCATGCACCGAGGCTATGTAATTTAGAATCGTGGAGCACGAACTAAGGTTGTGCAGTTTAGGGTCGTGCAACATGGATTTTGGTTGTGCGGCATGGACCGAGGTTGTGCAGTTTAGAGTCATGCTGCATTGATCGAGCGTGTGCATTTTAAGTTCATGTAGCACGGATCGAGGTTGTGCAGTTAAGGGTCGTGTAGCACTCACCGAGGCAGTGCAGTTTAGGGTTGTGCAGCATGGATCGAGGTTGTGCAGTTTAGGGTAGTGCAGCACGGACCGAGACTGTGAAGTTTAGGGTCATGCAACGTGTGCCAAGGCTGTGCAGTTTGGAGTCGTTTTACAAGAAAGGAGGCTGTGCAATTTAGGGTCGTGCAGCATAGACTGAGGCTATGCAATTTAGGGTCGTGCAGCACAGACTGAGGCTGTGCCGCACGGATTAAAGGTGTGTAGTTTAGGGTCGTGCAGCACGGACAGAGCCTGTGCAGTTTAGGGTCATGCAGCACGAACTCAGGCTATGCAGTTAAGGGTCATCCAGCACAGACTGAGGCTGTGCAGTTTAGGGTTGTGCAGCACGAACCGAGGCTCTACAGTTTTGGGTTGAGCAGCACGGCTCGAGGCTACACAGTTTAGGGTCGTGTAGCATGGACCAAGGTTGTACAGTTTAAGGTCGTGCAGCATGGACCAATGTTGCACAGTTCAGGGTCGTGCAGTAGGAATTGAGGCTGTGCAGTATAGGGTCGTGCAACATGGACTGAGGCTGTGCCGTTTAGGGTCTTATAGCACGGGCCGTGGCTGTGCAGTTTTGACATGGGCTGCCCGAACCGAGGCTGTGCAGTTTAGGGTCATGTAGCACGGACCGAGGCATTACAGTTTAGGGTTCTGCAGCACGGATAGAGGATGTGCTGCTTTGGGTGATGAAGCACAGACCGAGTTTCGACAATTTAAGGTCATGTAGCATGGACCGAGTTGTGCAGTTTAGGGTCATACAGCAAGGACCAAGGTTTTGCAGTATTGGGTCGTGCAGCAGAAATTGAGGCTGTGCAGTTTAGGGTTGTGCAGCGTGGACAGAGGCTATGCAGTTTACGGTCCAGCAGCATGAACCGAAGCTGTGCAGATTAGGGTCCAGCGTCACGGATAGAGGATGTGCAGTATAGGGTTGTGCAGCATATACCGAGGCAGTGCAGTTTAGGGTTGTGCAGCATATACCGAGGCTGTGCTGTTTAGGGTCGTGTAGCACGGACCTAGGCTATGCAGTTTAGGGTCATGCAGCACGGACCGAGACTGTGCGGTTTAGGGTTCTGCAGCAGGGACCAAGGATGTGTAGTTTTGGGTCTTGCAACATGGACCTAGGCTATGCAGTTTAGGGTCATGCATAATGGACCGAGGCAGTGCAGTGCAGGGTCGTGCAGCACGGATTGAGGCAGTGCCGTATAGGGTCATGAAGCATGGCCCGAGGCTGTGCAGCGCGGATCGAGGCAGTGCAGTTGAGCTGCACGAACTAAGCCTTTACAGTTTAGGGTCTCGCTGTATGGATCTAGAAGGTGAAGTTGAGGGTCGTGCCGCATGTACCGAGGCAGTGCTATTTATAATCGTGCAGCACAGACCGAGCCTGTGCAGTTTAGGGTCATGTAGCATGTATAGAGGTCGTGCAGCACGGACCGAGGCTGTGCAGTTTAGGGTCGTGCAGCACGGACTGAGGCTGTGCAATTTTGGGTCGTGCAGCAGGGACCGAGGCTGTGTAATTTTGGGTCGTGCAGTATGGACCGAGGCTATAGAGTTTAAGGTTGTGCAGCACGGACTGAGGATGTTCAGGTAAGGGTCATGCAGCACGCACCGAGACTGTGTAGTTTAGGGTCGTGTAGCACAGACCGAGGCTGTACAATTTAGGGTGGTGCAACATGGACAGATGAAGTGTAGTTTAAGGTGGTGCAGCAAAGATCGAGGATGTGCACTTGTGGGTCGTGTAGCACGAACCGAGGCTATGCAGTTTTGGGTAGTGTAGCATGGACCGAGACTGAAGAGCTTAGGTTCACGCAGCAAGGACCAAATTTGTGCAGTTTAGGGTCGTGTAGCAGGAATCGAGCCTGTGCAGTTTAGGGTCGTGCAGCATGGACCAAGGCAGCGCAGCTTAGGCTCGTGTAGCACGACGCGAAGCGGTGCAGTTTAGGGTCCTACTGTAAGGACCAAGGCAATGTAGTTTAGGGTCGTGCAACATTTACCAAGGCTATACAGTTTAGGGTCGTGCAACACAGACCGAGGCTTTGTAGTTCAGGGTCGTGCAGCACGAATCGAGGCTGTTCAACTAAGGGTTGTGCAGCACGGATCGAGGATGTGCAGTTTTGGGTTGTGCAGCACGGACAGAGGCTATGCTAATTAGGGTCATGCAACACAGACCGCTCTACAGTTTAGGGTTGTGCTGCATGAACCGAAGCTGTGCAGTTTAGGGTCATGCAGCATGGACCAAGGCTGTGCTGCACAGACCGAGGTTGTGCAGTTTACGTCCTGCACTAGCAGAGGTTGTGCAGCATGGACCGCGGCAGTGCAGTTTAGGGTCTTGCAACACGGTCCGAGGCTGTGCCGTTTGAGGTCATGCAGCACGGACTAGGGCTGTGTAGTTATAGGTCGTGCAGCATGGACTGAGGCTGTGCAGTTTAGGATTGTGTTGCATAGACAGAGGCTGTGCAGTTTAGGGTTCTACATCACTGACCAAGGATGTGTCGTTTTGGGTCGTGCAGCACTGACTGAGTCGATGCAGTTTAGGGTCGTCTCGCAATGACCGAGGCTGTACAGTTTGGGGTCGTGCAGCAAGGACCAAGGTTGTGCAGTTTAAGGTCGTGCAGCTAGAAATGTGGCTGTGCAGTTTAGGGTGATGCAGTGTGGACAGAGGCTTTGCAGTTTAGGGTCGTGCAGCATGAATCGAAGATATACAGTTTAGGGTCCAGCTGCACGGATAGAGGCTGTGTAATTTAGGGTCGTGCAACATATACCGAGGCTGTGCCGTTTAGGGCCATGCAGCACTGACCAAGGCTGTGTAGTTTAGGGTCATGCAGCATAGACCGAGGATGTGCAGTTTAGGGTCGTGCACCACGAACCGAAGCCGGGCAGTTTATGTTCGTGGAGCACGGACAAAGGCGGCGCAGTTTAGTGTCGTGCAGCATGAATCGAGGCTGTGCAGTTTGGGGAACGTTTTTACCAGCCGAGGCTATGTACTTTTGGGTGGTGCAGCATGTATCGTGGCTGTCCAATTTAGAATCGTGCAACACAGACCGAGGCTGTGCAATTAAGGGTCGTGCGGCAGAAACAGAGGCTGTGCAGTTTAAGGTCATATAGCACGGACCGAGGCTTTGCAGTTTCGGGTACTGCAGAATAGATAGAGGATGTGCAGTTTTGGGTGATGCAGCACGGACCAATCTAGGTAACTTAGTGTCGGGTAGCATGAACCGAGGCTATGCAGTATAGGGTCATGCAGCAAGGACCAAGGTTGTGCAGCTAATGGTTGTGCAGTAGGAATCGAGGATGTGCAGTTTAAGGTCATGCAGCGTGGGCAAAGGATATGAAGTTTAGGGTCGTGCAGCATGAACTGAAGCTATGTAGTTTAGGGTCCAGCTGCACGGATAGAAGCTGTACAGTTTAGGGTCGTGCAGCATATACTGAGGCTATGCCGTTGTGCGTGGCGCAGCACAGACCGAAGCTATGCAGTTTAGGGTTGTGCAGCACGGATCGAGGATGTGCAGTTTTGGGTTGTGCCACACGGACCGAAGCAATGCAGTTTAGGGCCATGCAGAATGGACCGAGGCTGTACAGTTCAGGTTCGTGCAGCACGGATCGAGGTTGTGCCGTATTGGGTCATGCAGCATGGACCGAGGCTATGCAACACGGACCTAGGCTCTGCAGCTAAGCTATGAGTTAGGCAATGAACTAAGTCTTTCCAGTTTAAGGTCTTGTTGTAGGGATCAAGACAATGAAATTTAGGGTCGTGCAGCATGTACCGTGGCTGTGCCGTTTATCGTCGTTCAGCATGGACCGAGGTTGTGCAGTTTAGGGTCATGCAGCATGTACCTAGGCTGTGTAGCATGGACTGCGGCTGTGCTGCACGGATCAAGGCTGTGCAGTTTAGGGTCGTGCAGCACGGACAGAGGCTGTGCGGTTTAGGGTCGGGCAACATGTACCAAGGCTGTGTAGTTTAGGGTCGCGCAGCACGGACCATGGCTGTGCGGTTTAGGGTCATGCAACACGGACCGAGGCTGTGTAGTTTAGGGTCATGCAACATGGACTGAGGTGGTGCAGTTTAGGGTAGTGCAGCACGAACTGAGGTTGTCCAGTTCAGGGTCTGGCAGCACAGACCGAAGCGGTGCAATTTAGGGTTGTGCAACATGAATCGAGGCTATGGAGTTTAGGGTCTTGTAGTACGAACTGAAACTGTGTAGTTTAGGGTCCTGCCGCTTGTATCGTGGTTGTGCTCTTCAGAGTCGTGCAGCACAAACCGAGGCTATGCTGTTTTGAGTCGTGCAGCACGAACAAAGGCTGTGCAGTTGAGGTTCATTCTGCAAGAACTGAGGCTGCGCACTTTGGGGTCGTGAAACATGCACCGTGGCTGTGCAGTTTATAGTCGTGCAGCATGGACTGAGGCTGTGTAGTTTAGGGTTGTGCAGCACAGATTGAGGATGTGCGGCACTGATCGAGGTTGTACAGTTTAGGGTCGTGCAACACGGACCGAGCTTGTGTAGTTTAAGGTCATGCAGCACGGATCGAGGGTTTGTTGTTAAGGGTCGTGCAGCAAGGACCGAGGCAGTGAAGTTTAGGGTCGTGCTGCACGAACCGAGGCTGTGCAGTTTAGGGTTGCGCAACACGGACCTAGGAAGTGCTGTTTTGGGTCGTGCAGCATGGATCGAGGCTATTCAGTTTAGGGTCATGTGGCATGGACAGAGGCAATGCAGTCTACGGTAGTGCAACGTGGACGAAGTATGTGCAATTTAGAGTCATGCAGTAGGAATCGAGGCTATGCAGTTTAGGGTCGTGCAGCATGGACCGAGGCTGTGTAGCATGGACAGCGGCACGAACCAAAGCTGTGCAGTTTTGGATCCTACTGCACCGACCGAGGCTGTACAGTTTAGGGTCATGTCACATGGACCGAGGCTGTGCAACTTAGGGTCATGTCACATGTCACATGAAGAGAGAGAAAATATGCAGTCGAAGCTAGGCTTCGCCAACTATATTAGACAGAGACGAGAGAGTGGATACAGTCAGTGCTAGGCTTCACCGATTGTATTGGATAGAGAAGAGAGAGAACATGCAGTCGGTATTAGGATTCATCAACTGTATTAGACAGAGAAGAGAGAGAACATGCAGTCGGCATTAGGCTTCATCAACTGTATTAGACAGAGAAGAGAGAGAAGGCATAACTGATACTAGTCTTCACCAACTGTGTTAGACATAAGAGAGAGAAGGCACAATCGACGCTAAGCTTTGTCGGCTGTGTTAGACAAAAGAGAGAGAAGACACAGTTGGCACTAGGCTTCGTCGAATGTGATAGGCAAACGAGAGAGAGGATGCAGCCGAAGCTAGGCTTCACCGACTGTGTTAAACAGAAGAGAGAAAAGATGCAGTCGGCGTTAGGCTTCATCGACTGTGTTAGATTGAAGAGGGAGAAGACGCAGTCAACGCTAGGCTTTGTTGACTGTGTTAGACAGAAGATAGAGCAGACGCAGTGTGTGCTAGGCTTCACCGACTGTGTCAGATAGAAGAGAGAGCAGACAGAGTCGGTGCTTGGCTTCACCAATTGTGTCAAAAGAAGAGAGAGAAGATGCAGTCAACATTAAGCTTGACCGACTCTGTCAGAAGAAGAGAGAGAAGATGCAGTCAGCGCTAGGCTTCGCCGACTATGTCAGAAAAAGAGGATACGGAAGACATAGTTGGCACTAGGCTTCATCGACTGTGTCAAAAGAAGAGGAGAGAAAAGACACAGTCAGTGCTAGCCTACCACGATTGTGTCAGAAGAAGAGAAGAGAGAGAAAAATAAATAAGGATGAGAATAAGAGAGAGAAAGAGAGATAAACATGAAAAGAAGAGAGAGAAATAGATAAGGATGAGAAAAGAGGGAGGAGAGAGAAAGAGAGAAGAGAGAAAGAGCGGAGAAGAGAAAGAGGAGAGAAGAGAGAAAATTACCTTACTGAAGGGTACCAACCCTTTTCCTCTCTCTCCTCTCTCTCTCTTCAAGACGTACCCATGAGCTCAAGCAAAATTCAGAACTTTATTGATTGATCCAAGAAAATGAATTGGCCCTCGTTTTACAATGAGGCATTGCCTGTTTATATAGAATTGGGCTAAAACATGGGTGTACGTCAAAAACTACCTAGAATTGAAGATAATTACAAATTAATTGAATTAAAAGAAATTCTAAAAATGGGTGTAAAAGGACTGTTTTGCCCCTACCTAACAAGGTGTGGAATTCTAGAACAATCCCTGCTACTGCCCAAGAGCTTGCATGATCTTCCATGACTGCTCCAAGGTTGTTATGATACCGATTTGATTAAAAGACAATTGTTTTCTTGTAGGGCTCGGCATGGCGATCGATTTGATACCAACTTCAATCCATGAATCATGTTTTTAAATCATGATCATGAGACTTGAATTTTAGATGAATCTTGTAAACTTCGAATCAATTTTGTGCTCGTTCCTTGATGTTTTTTCGTTGTTTCGTCGCTTAATCACACTGAGTCCACCGTCAAGATCATAATGCAATAAACGCAGCTAGATTCCATGTCTGGATGAAGAGTTCATCGTCTTGAGTGTTTGACCGGAATCTTGAAATTCGACGGTCGAAATTTACAGCAGCTTGGATGCCTCCGTGTTTGAAATCAAACTATTTATTGTACACCACTGAAAAGGGGTAGGTCGCACATATTCCCGTGTTGCCACCTTACCCTAAAACACCATTACAAGTGGTTATTTTCAGAGTCACGGGCAGTCAATTTCAGGGCCCATAACTTTGTCTCGGAGCACCCGATTAAGCCGAAACTTGACCGATACGTGTTTTTGACCATGCTGGATCTAATAGAGGTGTTCACACAACTATTTAACCTACCAAAAATACAGTTCTAGTTATAGGGTCCATTTCAGGGCACTAGAGACTGATTTTGCCGAAATTGTTTATTTGTGTTCACTACCTTGGACATGTCTGATAGTGATGAAACTTGGCAGGTAGTCTCACGAAATGTTGATGAACGTCTTGACCAGTTCTAGGGAAATTTTGAGACAGTTGAAATTTCCACTTGTTTTGTAGCCTTTATTTACCTGCTTCATATTTATTCCGCATCAGGGACCAAGGTGCTGAAAAATGCGTTCAAACAACCATAAAAGAATATCACCCATTCGGTCAAGGTTACCCAACCATTGCTAAACCGGCCATGGAGTAATTGGTGAACCTTAAAAATCTTTTGAAGACTAGCAAGTGGCTCCTCTTCTCCCAAGCTAGCACCACAAAAAATGATTGAATTTTGAGGCACGAACTCGTCGTACATGGCCTCGATCAGCAAAAAACCCTGAAAAAAATGAAGATCTAGTAAAGATATTCCTGCTTCCCCGTGCCCAAGAAGCCAGGTGTTGCTAACATGGCTCCATGTCTCCAATAGTACCTTGATAGTATTGGAACACCGATCATAGTAGTTGGCTGAGCACTGAACCGCTGCCAACAGGGAAGCACATTCAAGAATATTGTTCTGTGACACCAACACCCTGGCAGTCCAGGAAGAGTATCCTTTTAAATATTGGCTCTCCCTTAGTATTCGAAGGCCTTTTCCTAACCATATTAGTTCCTTTGGTCTACACCATTCACTTTCCCCCCAAAAGCTATATTCCAGTGTATACAATGAAGGAGAGTCACCTCTTCTTCAATAGTGACAATGTCGCATCAAAATCAATTTGGTCAGTGATAAAAGTGACACTGAGAGGCCACTCTGGTTTGCATACCGGTTCTGTCATCAAATAGGCTCCCCCCATACTAAATCCTCACTGGTAAATTCATTGGTACCAACGTCTCCTCCACTTGGAAGGTTCTTACATCAGGAATTCGGTAAGAAGACTTAGCCATTAAGTAAATAGATTCAAGGATTTGCAACCGAATGAAAATTACTAAGTTCCTCGGCAAGCGTCGACTGCATCTTCAGTGGACTAGCACCGGCTGCATTTACGAAAGCTTAGCACTGGCTATGTCTCCAGAGGACCAGCGCCGGCTGTGTATCCTCAGTTGGTGCAGGCTGTGTTTACATAGGCCTAACGTCAACCGTATATTAAGGACCCTAGCACCAGATGAGTTTAAGGAAGCCTAGTGCGAGTTGAGTTTAAGGAGGCTTAGCGTCGGCTGTATCTCAAAGGGTCCAATGCCGACAGTATCTCCAAGAGGTCCAACACCGACTGTGAACTCAATGCTTAACATCGGCCACGTATCCTAATGCAGTGCCGACTGTGTTCTCATAAGGCAATTGCCGGTCAGGTTCAAATCTCCCACACATCCTACAGATTCTGTAGGCATCACCTCGAACTCTATCACACCGCCTGAAAACTGCCACATCCAGCCCTGGCTCACGTCTTCACACATGTGGATTGGCAACCATTCACCTTCCCGCAACAGTCCAGCTTCATTGACACCCCGTTTCCTTACACCCTTCGGATTCCCGTCGGAAACTCCCCTTCACAACAGGAAACCCTCTATGACCCTTCCCCAAGTCACTGGGAAACCACCTATGCCCATCGAAAAAATCACCAAGATTAGTGGAAAGCCTTGAGCAGCCCACTACTGTCACTTTCACCCTTTTTTCCCTTCGTCGAAATCCTTGAAACCACGGCTGTAATTTCTTGTTTCCCCAAAAAACCCTATGTGTTAGCCGTGATACTCCTGCAACTTCAACTGATCCTACCTCCCTTCTCGCAAGAAGCAGTGTTGGTCGTTCTCAGTGTTGGCTGTGTTCTAAACAATCCTTCGCCACATTCTTCATTTTCAAGCTGTGTGTATCCTACTACTGCTATCCCCAGTGAAGTTCCACCTTGACCGTGACCTATCAATCCTAGTGGAGTTGTATCATGGTCATTCCACCTAGGCTATGACTCCTCATCCCCAGTGGGAGTCATACTCATGTTATACCCTCTCGGCCCTTGTAGGAGTCATACTCATACTGCAATATCCCCAGTGGAGTTAGGGTCATTTTACCACTGCAACCACCAGTGAGTCTGCCTCACACCTAGTTATCCTTACCCCAATGAAGTCGAACATCTCATCTGAACCCCTTTGCTGGCTTTAACCATTTTATCCCCAGGGAGTAAGATTTTCATCTATAGACTTATTCCCCATGGAGCTTCACCTACATGGTTACCCACACCATGGTCGGCGTTGCATGACCTTAAACTGTGTGGTATGGTCCGTGCTGCATGACCTTAAACTTCGTGGCTATGGTTCATGCTGCATGACTTGAAACTACATGACTATGGTTTGTGCCGCATAACCTTAAACTGCATGGCTATGGTCCGCGTTGCATGAGCTTAAACTGCATGGCTATGGTCTGCCCTGTATGACCTTAAAATTGCATGGCTATGGTCTACACTGCATGACCTTAAACTACACAGCCTTAGTCTAGATGAATGAACCAAAACTGCATGGTCCAAACTATATGACCTTAAACTATAGCGGAGGTCTAGCTGCACGACCGTAAACTACACGGTCCAAACTATATGACTCTAAACTATAGTGTATGTCCTAGCCGTATGACGTTAAAAGGCTTAGCGTCATAGTCCAAACTATATGACTCTAAACTATAGTATACGTCCTAGTCGTATGATGTTAAAAGGCTTAGCACCATGGTCCAAACTATATGACTTGTAGCAAAGGTCTAGTTGCACGACCTTAAACTGCATGGTCCTAGTTACATGACTCTAAACTTCATAGCCGCGGTCCAAGCTATATGACTTAAAACCATAGTGCAGGTCCTGACCACATGATGTTAAACTTCTTTGCACGTCTTGGCCGGATGACGTTAAACTACTTTGCATAGATCCCGGAGGCATGACTTTAAAACTCGTCCCCACATACACGCACACACCTTTTATGTGCATTTTCATGTATGTCTTCCCATTCGTGTGCATGCACCACCTTCATTACCTCCCCAGTGAGTCCATTCACTTCATTACCATTCATCATTCCCCAATGAGTCTCACCCGTGCTCACAAAATGGCGAACCATCCCACCACCCACACTCGTCGTAAGCTAGCGGGGCACCATGTTTCACGTACCATTCATACATCTTCCACCTTTCATCGATAGCCTTGTGCCATCTTCTCAAAGTGAGTTAAAACCACCACCATATTCACTCCATGGCCTCCGCAAACTGCCATTCATCACTATCACGGTCCAGCTATATGACCTTAAACTGTTGTGCATGTCCTGGCCGCATAACGTTAAAAGGCTTCGCACAGGTCTTGAAGGCATGACCCTAAACACGCCTTCACAAAAAATAATGGGCAAGGTGTATACCTGAAGAAGGGAACACCATGATTAAAATGATGGACGGGCATGGTCATGAAACCATGAGTAAAAGAGTTCCATGAATAAAAAAAACCTGGGTATGGTAAAATCTCAAAAGGGCACTGTGAGTAAAAATAGAAGAGAAGGGTGGACATGGCTGAAAGGTTACGGGTAAAAGAAGCCCAAATAAAAAGGAAGTTGGTGAAAACTGTCTCTACGCCACCGCTTCCCAAGTTCATGTTAAAACCCACAAAGGGTGTTTGAACCAAAAAACAGGTTGATGCAGCGTTTGCCTAAATAGGTGGCTTCGGCTCACATTCAAAAAAATCTTGGGTGTTACTATACTAGGACCCAAAAATACGAGCTTCAAGGAAAAGATTCTGACAGCCTGAGTCTATTAGCAAAGAGAACTATAAAGAAAGAATAATCACGAAGAAGGCAAGATAAGTCTCATGAGGAAGAAGCATCATTACCAGGAGGTTACTAAACGCACTCCAGACGCCCTAAGAAGGCTAAGTCAGCAATGACTTTGGACCTGTTACGCGAGACTACTAACAGTGGATAACGGTTATACCTAAATCCGGTCACCTCGATAAACTAAGGTACCCTACTAGCCAAGGAATAACTGGTGCACGACGTAGACGATCACCGACCGAAGGTTCTTCAGCAAACCATCCAGAACAAACAAATAATAAGTCACTCCGACAAACCAAAGAGACCCCAAGAAGGCTAAGTCAAACATGACTTTGGACCTGTTACGCAAGACTACCAACAGTGGGTAGAGGTTATACTCAAAGCCAGTCATCTCGACAAGCTGAGGTACCCTGCCCACCAAGAAATAATTGGTGCACAATGCAAACGATCATCAACCAAAGGCTCTGTTGTTGTCTAACCAAGATAATGAAACTCAAACCAAATGGGAAAAGTTCCCTTTAGCATGGCACTCGACTGCCAGACGGGCTTGATTCTGACTAACGAGGTCAGTATAAAATCCTCTGCTTCAGAATCACAAAGAGTCCGCATGAGGGTGAGGACTTCAACAAGATCCCTCAAAAAGGTCTCTTCTCCCCCTAAAGTCTCCACGAATGGACTTGTACATTGCATCCAAATGTTTGAGCATCCTAGTTGCTGCATTGTGTGAATCTCTTCGACGTTCACGTGGTCTTGTGGCTAGGAAGAAAAAAGTAAAAAAGTTGAAGGAAATTTTTTCGATTGTTGTAATTCTCTCTTCTCTCGAAGCACAACATTCGGCAAGGTAAGCTGTTTGAACCCATTTTTCAGCACCTTGGTCCCTGATGCGGAATAAAGAAGACGCAGGTCAATGAAACCTATAAAACAGTGGAAATTTTGACAATCTCAGAATGGCCCCATAACTAATCAAGATCTTTATAAGCACTCTAAAAGGTCCCGCTGCTAAGTTTCATCACAATCAGACACATCTAAGGCACTGCACACAGAGAAACAATCTCGAAAAAATCATCCTCTAACACCCTTAAATGGACCCCCATAACTAGAGCTATATTTTTGGTTTGTCAAATAGTTGTGGGATCATTGCCATCAAATTTGGCACGGTTTAAAACCCCTATGGGTCAAGTTTTAGCTTAGTTGGGTACTTCGGGATAATGTTATGGGTAAAATACTAAAAAGGGGTACGCTGCATACTATTCTCGTGTGGCCATCCTGCACCAAAACACCATTTAAAGTGGATGTTTTCACAGTCACGCGCAGTCATTTTTGGGGCCCGTATCTCACTCGCTATCAGTCGGATCGCACTCAAATTTTATGAGCATGTTCGTCTCATCAAGGTGAGCATTTCAATATGTGGTATGCCCTGTGACGATGCTTGAGCAAGGACAAATTAGAGAGAGGTTGCTGATCTGTGAAGAAAATAATAGAAAAATCAACAGCAGCACACCTCGTTCGAGCAGCCAAATCATGACGCTTGCATACCCGATCGATGCGAAAGCAATTGCATTGTGTACGTAAGTTCGGAGGCTATCTCTGGTTTGAACCACGTGTACGATGAATGGTTGGATTTCCTACACGAAGGTGAGCAGCTGCTGTAAATTCTGACCGTCGGATTTTAAGATTCTGGCAAAATATTCAATATGATGAAATCTTTATCCAGACATGTAATCGAGCTGCATTTGTTGTAACGTGATCATGATGGCATGATCAGTGTGATTCAGTTAAGAAACAGAATAAAACCATCAAGGAACAAGCGCATTATCGATTCAAAGTTTTCAAGATTCATCCAAATTGCAAGTCAGGGCCGGTTCTAAAATTCCACACATTCTTAAGCAGGGAAAATTAGTCTCTTTTGCACTCATTTTTAGAATTTTTTTTAATTCAATTAAATATTAATTATCTTCAATTTCAGGTAGTTTTTGAGCATCCACCCATGTTTGGGCCCAATTCTATATAAACATGCAAAGCCAAATTGGGAAAACAACAAAACAGGATCTTCGGTTCAACTTCTATTCATTCAATAGATTCAATTTTTTCTTGAGTTCATGGTTACGTCTTGAAGAGAGAGAAGATAGATAAGAAATGGGTCGATACCCCTCGATAAGGTAACTTTCTCTCTCCTCCCCTCTCTCCCCTCTCTCTCGTACTCTTTCTATCTCCTCCCTTCTTTCTCTCTCCTCTTTTCTCATCTATCTCTCTTTCTCTCTCCTCTTTTCTCGTCGATCTCTCTTTCTCGCTCCTCTTTTCTCATCTTTATCTCTTTCCCTCTCTTCCTCCTCTAGTCTATCTTGTCCTTCTTTCCCTACTTCTCTTTCTCCATTCACACATGGCGGGCCTATCGTCTTGTGTGATGCCTTCCTGTTCATGAGACATGAACAGTGGGTCGGGCCTTAACTTGGATGGCAGGCCGAGCCTTTGTCAAAGTTCCCCCTATTTCTTCTCGTCTGTCACAGACGACGCTAACCTATTACCATCTGTGTTCTCTCTCTTTCCTCTCATCTGTCATACATGGTTCTAACCTATCACCACCTGTGTTCTCTCTCTTTCTTCTCGTCTGTCACAGACGGTGCAAACCTGTCACCGCCTTTATTCTCTCTCTTTATTCTCGTTGGTCACAGATAGCGCTAACCTATCGCCTCTTATTTTTCTCTCTCTTTCTTCTCTTCTGTCACAGACGGCCCGAGCTTACGCCACCTGTGTTTCTCTCTCTTTCTTCTCTTTTGTCATAGACGGTATTAGCCTATTGCCTCCTATGTTTCTCTCTCTTTCTTCTTTTCTATCACTACTGGTGCAAGCCTAGCACCACCAGTGTTTTCATCCTTGTTCTTCAATCATAGAAGGCGGAGGCCTATCACCGCCTGTGTTCTTTCCCTATCCCCTTTCTTCTGACACAACTGACGCAAGCCTATTGCCGCGTGTGTCCCCTTTCTCTCTCACTTCTGTCACAGTCGGCATGAGTCCATCCCAACATTACGTGTTTTCTCTCTCTTCTCTCTTTATTTCACAACCGGTGAAATCCATCACCGGTCGAGTTTTCTCCCTCCTTCTCCCATTATCGTCTGGTTTGTCTTTATCTCTTCTTTTCCCTTTATCCTCTCTCACGCTCTTCTTCTCCCCTCATTCTCTTCTCCACGTCTTTCTATTCTCTTCTCCTTCTTCTCTTCTCCCTTTCTGTTCTTGTTCTTTCTTTCTCTTACTCTTTCATTTGATTAAGAAGGGTCGAGACTAACCTTCCATGGTAGTCTGGTCGTTTAGCCATAATGTTGTTGTGCCGATCAGAGTTATTGTTCCCACTTTATCACCACGACAGGCTAGCTATTGTGGCTAACTGGTCAATATTGATACAGTCGTCTAGTAGTAATTCTGTTGAGCCGGTCTGAGTTACCGAGCCCATTTTACTACCACGTCAGTTCACTTACCTACTAGTTTAGTCACTTTGTTGATCTCACCATCTGGTCAAATTCTTTTAACCTCAATCTTTCTTCTCTCATTCTTCTTTTCCACTTTTTAAATCTGCACGCCTGTGTACATTCCCCAAAGGCAAGGTGGGTTCCCTCGACCCACTTGTCTTATAACATTTTCCATATGTGTGTGATTGCAGAAACAGGAGAATACAGGCCAACAGAGGCGATTCCGAACCAGTTTTACGATTAGGGGGCTTTCTTCGTGATCTAAGAGGGTGCCCATGTGAGCCAGCCCTTGTAAGTCCCAAACCCACCTTAAATTCCTCTCTCATCAGTTGGTCCACTAGCCCTTGCTCTTGATCAAGGTCCAAAGAGTGCTATCTCAATGTCTAGGGTTCCCCTGAAACCCGAGATGCGTGCCGCCCGATTATCCGAATACAATGGGAGAGACCGAGGCGCCTAGCCAATAAGCTGTGGCCATCCATCACAATATTATAACAGTATCCATTACTGGTGAAGTGTCCCATCACGTAATTGTCAATATCAATATAAGCAGTGGTCATCCATCACATTATCATAATAGTATCCATTTCCGGTGAGTGTCCCACCGTGTAATGGTCAATATCAATATAAGCAGTGGCCATCCATCACGTGATCATAACAGTATCCATTACCGGTGAGTGTCCCATTGCTTAATGGTCAATATTAATATAAACAGTGGCTATCTAGCACAATATCATAACAATATGTATTACCAGTGAGTGTCCCACTGTGTAATGGTCAATATCAATACAAACAGTGGCCATCCATCATGTTCAAGCATTCAATTAATTCACATCATTCAATGTCTCATACAGATGAATCATATTCCATCATATCATCATATCATTTGGCAAATGTCATTTATTTCATCAACATTCACAAGGCATTTACACATAAGTCTTCTCAATAGCAATTGGCATTCATTATGAATTCAGTTCATCACTATTGTGCTCGTGGCCCCTTTTTCTTGCATAGCACAGTCATAAGACATCATTCACTTATCTTTATGGCATTCACATGAAATTCATCGTATGGTTTTCACATTTATCACATATCAAGAAAGGTTAGTGTCGCATGGACATAAAACTGGTGCAATGACATGTAACAGTGACATGCCCCTCTTGCGTGGGTGTAGCTCCCATTCTAGGGGGAGTTTTAGAATGCCTCAAACATGAAACTTTAATCTTATCCGCAGATCATTACAAAGACAGTAATTTGAAAGAATTTGGGTGTCATTTGATGGGTCTATAGCTCAGCACAAAGTGAGCATTAGATGCTGAAAATCTTCACTGCAACAGTGATCAATGACATATTTGCGCATTTTGGGGCATAATTCAAAATCCGTGGGGAATTTAAAAAACCTAAAAACATGCAACATTGAGTACATTCACAGATCTTCCCAATGGTGGAAAATTGAAAGTTTTTTTACACAATTTTATGGGTCAAAAGCACGGCCCAAAGAGGGTCACAATTGCTGAAATTAGCAGCAACTGTTAGTAGTGTCGTGTTTCGACCTTTTAGGCCATATCTTTTAATCCATGCACAATTTTATCATGACATAAAAGTAAACTTGAGGTAGACATATATGTCTTTCAATTGGAATTTGTTTAGTCCCATTTGGATGCCATTTGGCCATCGAACATTTCGATACAAAAACAATCACAGTTCTGGAAATTCTTATTCTCAAGTTAACATGCTTTTAAAGAACACTTAATATTTCCTGGCCAAGCTGCACTTTGGGCTTGGAACCTTGTTCAGGATAAAGAGTCTCACATTGAGCAATTTCATGAGTTTTCATACAGAAAAGGATCATATATGTGGTAAAAAGAATCATGGCATTTAATAACATAAACCTGAAATTTAAACCCCATGTTAACGCAGTCATGCTTCACACTTTTCATTCTATTATTTTACCCATTCTAAATATTTGTTCTTTACATAAACCATGGATTCATAGAAGCTAAACCCACTTACCATGACTCCCACAGTATTTCAAATCCCCACTCACTACCTTCACTAGAGGGCTGTCTTCAAGGTGCAGCAGTGAACTTCAACAAAGGAAGAAAAAGTTGAGAAAATGAGAGAGATGATGCTGCCTAGACAAGTAAAAGGCTTAAAAAGGAGAGGATGGTTGGGACAACCTTTTGCTGACACAATCGCATGCTGCTCTGACACGTACGGAGCAGCACTGACAAGTGACAGTTGTACGATTTGACCAAACACACATGGCGATGCTCCCATACACAACCGGCGATGCTCACTTACACAGCCGGTGATGCTCATTTACACAGCCAGCGCTGCCTCTTGCACTCGTGGTAATGCTCTTTTGTCTCTCTTTTACTCAGGCGGTGCTAGGTCTTGAGTTCTCAGATGGTGATGGCTCTTTACACAGCCGGTGCTATGTCATCCTTGCACAGTCGGCGCTGCGTCTTCCTTACACAGCTAGCGCTACATCTTCCTTACATAGCTACGTCTTTCTTACATAGTCGGTGTTGCATCTTCCTTACACAACCAGCACTACTCCAAAAGGCGCTAGGCCTCTATCTCACTCTCCCTCTCCGTGCGCGTCATTGGATTTGGGAGAAAAATTGTGGTCCTTACATCATCCCCTCCTTAGAAAGGATTTTGTCCTCAAAATCATATTAATTATTAATAAAAAAGGTGGGGGTATTTCTTTTAACCTCATCATCCCGTCCCCATGTTGATTCTTCCCTTGAATGATATTGCCATTGCAATCGGACAAGAGGAATTTCTTTATTGCACAACGCTTCTACCCTCATGTCTAATATCCCAAGGTCACCTTAAATTTCTTGAGCCCTGACAATCTTCTTTCTCCCACCTCATCGCAACAGATGGGCGACCTGCACTTCCTTCCATACAGGGCCTCATAACGTGCCATTTGAATGTTGGCTTGGAGACTATTGCTGTAAGCAAATTCTATCAAAAGTAGATGGTCTTCCCAGATTTCCTTAAAATCAGTGACACACACCCTTAACATGTCCTCCAAGGTTTGAATGGTTCTCTCTGACTGTCCACTAGTTTGGGGGTGAAAGGCGATGCAAAAAGTAAGTCTGGTCCCCAAAGCTAATTGCAGACTTCCCCAAAATCTGGAGGTGAATCTGGTGTCCCTGTCTGACACAATGCTGATGGGAACCCCGTGCAATCTCACAATTTCTCTGTGTACAGCTGGGCCAGCTTATATAGAGTATATGTCGTGTGAACCGGTACAAAGTGAGTAACTTTGGTTAATTGGTCCACCATGACCCAGATGCTGTCATGCCTTGCACTTGATTTGGTTAATCTAGAAGCAAAATTCATCGTGATGTGTTCCCATTTACACTCTGGTATGGGTAGGGGCCGCAGTAGTCGAACACGTTTCTGATGTTCTGCCTTCACTTGCTGGTAAGGAAAACACTTAACGACAGACTGTGCCACATCTCTCTTCATGTTGTTCCACCAGAAGGTTTTTTTCAAATCCTGGTGCATCTTCATAGTCCCTGGGTGTATCGTGTAACGGGAGTGGAGTGATTCCTTTAGGACAGCCCTTTTTATATTCTCGTCATTAAGAACTCACACACAGTTTTTAAACCTTAGCAAGTCATCACTGCCCCTAGAGAAATCGTCTTTTCCTTCCATTTTAAGTTCTTTAAGGATTTTTACCAGCTTGGGATCTCCTTTTTGAGCCGTTTTGATTTGTTGAAAGAATTGGGGTTCCATCCTCAAACACGACAACATTCCTTCTCCCTCACCATGGGGCTGAGATGGGTGCCACTCAACCACATCCTCTAATAGCTTCATTTGTCGAACCATCAAATGTGCCTCGGAGAGCGTAACTTTGTGATTTAAGGCGTCAGCTACTACATTAGTCTTGCATGGTTGGTAGTCAATTGTACAGTCATAATTTTTCAATAAGTCCATTCATGTTCTTTTCCTCATATTTAACTCTTTCTAAGAAAGTATGTACTTGAGGCTCTTGTGGTCCATGAACACTTTAAACTGGGCCCCATAAAGGTAGTGCCTCTAGATTTTTAATGCGAGCACTACTGCCACGAGCTCCAAGTCATGAGTTGGATAGTTCTGCTCCTACCACTTTAGTTGTCTGGAGGCATAACCAATGACTTTACCTCTCTTCATGAGTACACATCAGAGCCCTTTATGAGATACATTCGTGTAAACCACAAAGTTTTCATTCCCCTCGAGCAAGGCCAATATCGGGGCTATGACTAGCCTCTTCTTAAATTCCTGAAAACTCCTCTGACCATATAACTTTTACGTTCTTCTGCGTTAATAGAGTCAAAGGAAGCGCTATCTTTGAGAATCCTTCTACAAAGTGCCAGTAGTACCCTGTCAATCCTAGAAAGCTATGAACCTAGGTCACATTTGTTGGCCTTTCTCACTTAATTACGTCTTCGATCTTAGAGGGGTCAATCATGATTCCATCCTTAGAAATAATGTGCCCAAGGAAGGCCACACTGGGGAGCCAAGACTCGCTCTTGCTCAACTTAGCATACAATCTTTTCAACTTCAAAGTTTGCAAGACAATTCTCTTATGTTCGTGCAAATCCTGACTCTTAGAATATACCAAGATATCATTGATAAAAACCACAAAAAATTCATCTAGGAACGGCCTAAACACCTTATTCATCAAATCTATGAATACAACAAGGACATTGGTTAACCCGAGCGACATCAAAAGAAACTTGTAGTGATCTTATCGAGTTTTGAAAGTGGTCTTTAGGGTGTCCCCCTCCTTGACCCGTAATTGATGATAACCCGATCGGAGGCCAATACCCAGATTTCCTGGAAGATGCTTGGGGATCCTCGAGTTAGATGGGCACGGCTTCCCTCTGGTGTTTCTCCTCGAAAACTGCTGGGTTTCTTCCCAAACTTCCCCAACGGTGCTACATTCAATTTTCCTTTCTATCTTAACCGGCGATCCTCACAGTCTTTTTCTATCTTCAGGGCATGGTCTACCATCAGGGCATAGGACTTTATATTGGCCGACATCACTCTACTCTGATATCTGCTGGCAAGCCCCTTTCAAATTTAGCCGCCTTTCACTCCTTGGTATTTATGATGTGGTGCCTAGAAAGATCTGCAAATCAGGCGGCACATTATTCAACCGTCATATACCCTTACTGAAGTTCAATAAATTATGCCTCCTTCCTGTCCTTAACTGAATCGGGGAAGTACTTCTTGTCAAATACTGCCAAGAAGTTTTCCCAGGTGACCTCAATCCCTAACTCCCTCCAAGTTTGCTTTATCGAATCCCACCAGTGCTCTGCCTTCTCCACTCCTCCATGCCCCAAAAAGGTTGGGGGTGCCATTCTCCTAAACCTCTTCATGAGGCTACTGTTATTCTGCTCTGGTGTAGGGTAGACTGGGTTGGCATTGATTCGTTCATCATTTTGGTCATAGCCCCCTAGAGTTCTATAAAACTCACTGAGTGCCTCGGTATTGCCATTACTGGAACTATTGTTGTGGGTACGATCTCTCGGCATCCTTAACCGAGTTCCAAGAACACCCAGTCACCTGTCTACCCCAAAACTAATCTAAGGACTCTCCTAAACTCCCTAGGCTTAAGAATCCTATCCTGGCAGCTTTGACACCATATCTATCACGACCCTGCACTTGATCACCGTACCTTACGAGGCAACGAACGACCGAGCGCGGGTTCATGATCTAATGTAACGTTAGTCACTCCAGAAGGAGTGAACTCAACGCTTTTATTTGTGGTAATTGAGCAAACCACTGAAAAATAACTAAATGATAACTCAACTAGCAGGTGAACATTGACAATCCCAAACACCAAAAATCCATTATATATATAAATATCTTCCAAATTGGTACATTCAGTTCAGGGCGTCTAGGCCCAATATTACATATATCAATAAAGAACAAAAACCTAAGGTGAGACAACCTAGACATAAACAAGATCTAAGCGCCTTCTTCGCAGAATATAACTTCAACTTCCCACAGCAAAATACGAGCTCCAAGCCATGAACTTGTCGCTATCAAACAACAAGGAGATGAGATATAATGGAATGAGCTATACAGCCCAATAAGTAGATCTAGTGTTATGCATCTATAGTGATTCTATCCATGTGTGATAACAGTTCGATCCATCGATATAAAATCATAGTTTAGCACATATGAATATTAAATCAATACAACGAGTATGAACATTTCATTTACACAGAAGTTATCATTAAATTAGTGCGATCATGGGCATTCAATCACTGAAATCATTAACATTCAGTCAATGTAATCCTAAACATTCCTTATTCAACAAGATCATTACCCACTCACTCCCTAAATCACCTACTCTTGTAGTAGAGCCCCTAGCCATCAGGCTAAGCCAATCCCATTGCTTAAGACCTCTACCATCATACAGGAGGGAGGGTAATGACAAGCGGGGTACGACACTTCGTAATAGCCTCAACGCACTCACACAGTCACCAACATTCATGGGGGGTTCGATAGGCCCTTACCTTGCAAGGCATCAATTATTTCATTTCATTTCACGAATCTAGGGTGTGACCCTCTATCCTTTCTCGTAACCCGTTCCTATAATTATGCAGGTTAGGGGATAAGTCGGCATCACATTCCTTACTATTAATGAGTGTCCCATCACGTAGTACGCGATATCATAATAGTATCCACTACCGGTGAGTGTCTCACCGTGTAATGGTTGACAACAATATAAGCAATGGCCATCCATTATAATATCATAACAATATCCATTACCGGTGAGTGTCTCATTCCATAATGGTTAATATCAATGCAAGCAGTCGCCATCCATCACAATTTCATAATAGTATCCATTATCGGTGAGTGTCCCACAGCATAATGATCCATATCAATATAAGCAATGGCCATCTATCATAAGATCATAACATTATCCATTACCAGTGAGTGTCCCACCGCGTAATGGTCAATATCAATATAAGCAGTGGCCATCTAACACAATAGCATAACAGGATCCATTACCGGTGAGTGTCCAACCGCGTAATAGTCAATATCAATATAAGCAGTGGCAATCCATCATGTTGAAGCATTCAATTAATTCACATCAATCAATGTCTCATACAGATCAATCATATTACATCATATCATCAAATTATAAACTTTCATAGGGCATTTACCCATAAGTCTTCTCAGTAGCAATTGGCATTCATTATGAATTCATTTCATCACTATTGTGCTCGTGGCCCCTTTTTCTCACATAGTGTAGTCCTCAGAAATCATTCACATATCTTTATGGTGTTCACATGAAATTCATCATATGGTATTCCCATTTATCACATATCAAGAAATCAAAGAATCACATGGGTATAAAACTGGTGCAGTGACATGTAACAGTGATATACCCCTCTTGTGAGGGCATAACTCCCAATCTACGGGGAGTTTCAGAATGCTGCAAACATGAAAATTTAAGCTTACCCATAGATCATTACAAAGATAGCAATTTGAAAGAATTTGGGTGTCATTTGATGGGTCTATATCTCAACACAAGGTGAGCATTAATTGTTGTAAATCTTCCCAACAACAGTGTGCAAGGACATGTTCGCACATTTCCGGACATAATTCAAAATCCGCGGGGAATTTCAAAAACCTCAAAACATGCAACTTTGAGTACATTCATATAACTTCCCAATGGTTAAATTTGAAGGTTTTTGGACACCATTTACTGGGTCAAAAGCACGTCCCAAAGAGGGCCACAATTTCTGAATTTAGCAGCAACTGTGAGCGGTGTCGTGTCTCGACATTTTAGGCCATATCTTTAAATCCATGCAAAATTTTATCATGACGTAAAAATTAAACTGTGGGTCATATATTTCTTTCAATTGGAACTGATTTGGTCCCATTCGGATGCCATTTGGCCATCAAACATTTTGATACAAGAACAATCACAGTTCGGAAAATTCTTATTCTCAATTTAACATGCTTTTAAAGAACACTTAATATTTCCTGGCCAAGCTGCACTTTGAGCTTGGAACCTTGTTCATGATAAGGAGTCTCACATTGAACAATTTCATGAGTTTCCATACAAAAAAGGATCATATATGTGGTAAAAACAATCATGGCATTTAAAAGCATAAGCTTGAAATTTCAACCCCATGTTAACCCAGTCATGCTTCACACTTTTCATTCTATCATTTTACACATTTTAAATATTTGTCCTTTACATAAACCATAGATGCATAGAAGCTAAACCCACTTACCTTGACTCCCACTGTATCTCAAATCCCCACTCACTGCCTTCACGAGCTTTCCCCCTTGCTCCACTAGTGGGTTGTCTTCAAGGGCAACAGTGAACTTCAAGAAAGAAAGAAAATGTTGAGAAAATGGGAGAGATGGTGCTACCCAAAGGAGGAAAAGGCTTAAAAAGGAGAGGGTGGTTGGAAAACACTGTGGCTGATGCAATCACATGCGGCTCTGACACATACAGAATGGCACTGATAAGTGACAACCATACGATTTGACCAAACACACACGGTGATGCTCCCATACATAATCGGCGATGCTCAGTTTCACAGCCGGTGATGATCACTTGCGTAGCCGGCGCTACCTCTCGCACGCGTCGTAATGCTCTTCTATCTCTGTTTTGCTCAAGCAGTGCTAGGTCTTGAGTTCTCAGCCAGCAATGGGTCTCTTTACACAGTCGGTGCTCTGTCTTCCTTGCACAGCCGATGTTGCGTCTTCCTTACACAGCCAGCGTTGCGTCTTCCTTACACAGCCGATGCTGTGTCTTCCTTATACAGCCGGCGCTGCGTCTTCCTTACACAACCCACACTACTCCAAATGTCGCTAGGCCTCTATCTCACTCTCCCTCGCCGTGCACATCACTGGATTTGGGAGAAAAATTATTGTCCTTACAAGCATTCTTGAGCGTACTTCTCTGCTAGCAGTGATTTAGTGCTCAACCGACTATTATGATTGGCGCTCCAATACTGCTAAGGTACTGCTAGAGACATGGAGTCCTGTTAACAACACATGGCTCGTTGAGCAAGGGGAGGCAAAAATCTCCTTATTGGTTCTTCATTTCAATGGCAACCTTCCGCTGATCAAAGCAATGTATGATGACTTTGTGCCTCAAAAATCGGTCATTGTTGGTGGTGCTCACCTAGGGGGAGAGGAACCACCTGCTAGTCTTCAAAATTTTTTTGAGATTTACAAGCTGCTTCATTCCAAAATTAGCAACGGTCTGTTTGAAGACATTTTTTAGCACCTTGGTTCCTGATGCGGAATAAAAAGAGAACCCGGTCAATAAAGCCTTGACATACAATGGAATAATAAACAGTCCTCGAATTTCGCAATAACAGGTGGAAATCTTCTTAAGAAATTTAAAAGAACACCTGCCAAGTTTTGTCGCAATCAGACATGTCTAAGGCAGTGCAGATAAAGAAATAATTTTGAAAAAATCAGTCTCTAACACCCTGAAATGGACCATGTAACTAGAGCTCTATTTTCGGTACATCAAATTACTGTGTAACCATCGTCATTGGATCCAGCACGGTCGTGGGTCAAAGTTATGGGTAAAATACCAAAAAGGGGTAGGCTGCACACTATTTCTGTATGGCCTCTCTACACCAAATCACCATTAAAGGTGACTGTTTTTACAGTCTCGAGCAGTGACTTTCGAGGGCCATATGTCACTCGTCCTGAGTCGGATCATACTCAAATTTTGTGAGCGTGTTCGTCTCGTCAAGACGAGAATTTTGGTATGTGGCATACCTCCTTACGGACTCTGAACAAGGAGAAAATCTAGAGAGAAGTTGCCAACCCATGAAGAAAGTTATAAGAAAATCAGCAGCGACAGGCCTAGCTCGAGGGGCTAAATGACCACGCTCGCACATTGGATTGACATAAGACTAGTTCAATCATGTGTGCAAGGTCTAGGGCTATATCTGGTTTGAACCCCATACGTGATGAACGGTCAGGTTTTGCATACGAAGCCAATAACTTGGCGGTAATTCCAGTGCTGGAGTTTCAAATTCTAGCCAAAACTCCAAAGTTGCCGATTCTTCGTCCGGGCAAGAAATCGAACTGCCTTTGTTGCCACACAATCGTGACGGCATGCTCATGGTAATCCAATGAAGAAATCATGGAAAAAAATCAAGAAACAAGCATACTATCTATCCGAAGTTCTCAAGATTCATCCAAATGTCATGTGGCATGATCGTGGCTTAATAACACGATCCATCGCTCGATGTTGGTATCAAATTGATCGATATGTCGAGCCCTAAAAGAAAACAAATCGAGCCCTAAAAGAAAACAATCATCTTTCAGATAAATGGGCACCAGAGCAACCCTGAATCATCCATAGAAGAGCACGTATGTTCTACGGCAGTAGTAGGGACTGTTTTGAAATTTCATGAGTTGTTAGGCCGGAGCGAAACAGTCCTTTTGCACCCATTTTTAGAATTTATTTTAATTCAATTAAAATGTAATTATCATCAACGAAGATTATTTTTTGGCATCCACCCATGCTTTGGCCCAATTCTATAAATACATGCTAAACCTAATTGTAAAAAGAGGTCCTTGTTGGAAGGTATTTTTCATCAACATGGGGCCCCCGCTCAATAAAGCCTAGCAAATAGTAGAAATTCCGGTAGTCTAAGAATAGCCCTGGAATCGGCCACACTCTTCATGAGGTCTCTCGAAAATCTCCTACCAAGTTTCAACACATCCTGACATGTCTAAGGCAGTGCAGACTGAGAAATAGTTCCGACAGAATCGGCCTCTGCACCCTGAAATGACCCTTATAACTAGAGCTACATTTTCGGTTCTCAAATTACTGTGGGACAACTACCATTGAATTTGACATGGTTGAAAACCCCAGGGGTCAAATTTCAGCCCGAACGCACACTCTAGGAAGACGTTATATGCAAAAGAGTGAAACCGGAGGGGCTGCAAGCTATTCCCGTGCGGCCACTCTGCAACTCCACACTATGGAAGGGACAATCACGATTAGCGACTTTCGACGCTCTTATCTCACCCGTCCCAAGTTGGATCGTGCTCAAATTTGGTGAGCATGTTCTTCTAGTCAAGACGAATGATTCGATATGTGGCATGCTCTGTGACGACGCCCGAGTGCGAAGAAAAGCTAGAGTGAAGATGCTAATCCGTGAAGAAAGTGTAAGAAATTTAACAACATCTTACCTCGCTCGACGTCCAGATCACGTCTCTCATGAGCCCGATCGACGTGAGATCAATTCCATCATGTGCGTAAGGTCTCGAGTTACCTCTAATCCGAACCCCGTATCTGATGAAAGGTCGGATTCTGCCCACGAAGCTGACGAAACGACTGCAAATTCCATCGCCGGAGTTCCAAATTTTGGCAAAAATTCTAAAGTTACAAAATCTTATTGGGGCACATAATCGAGCTGTGTTTGCTGCCCCACGATTGTAATGGCATGCTAAGTGTAATTCAGCAAAGAAATCACTGAAAAACATCAAGGAACGAGTACACTATCGATCTGAACGTTCAAGATCCATTCAAGTTTCAAGTCACTTGATCGTGCATAAAAAGCACGATCCATGGGTCAAAGTTGGTATCGAAAAGATCGCCATGCCGAGCTCTACAAGAAAAAAGTCATCCTAAGATCAATCAAGCATTAGAAGGACCTCGAATCAGTGATGCAAGATCACACAAGTTATAGGGCAACACAAGGACTGTTCTGAAATTCCACGAATTGTTAGGAAGGGGCAAATCTGTCATTTTGCACCCTATTTTCTATTTTTTTTTAATTCAATTTAATCTTAATTTTAAGTAATTAGGGTTACTTTTGATCATCCACCCATGTTTGGGGCAAATTCTATATATACATACTAGCATTGTCCGCATCAAGGACTCAACCTTTCACAAAAGAGCGAAAGTTTTTACTTTATACAAGTTTCTCTTTCTTCTCATTGTGGGGTCACGTTAGAGAGAGAGTGAGGTCACGTTTGACCGATGCCCTCAGGTTCAAGGTAAATCTTCTCTCTCTTCTTTTCTTTTTCTTCTTCTCTCTCTCTCTTCTCCCTCTTCCCTTCTGAGCTCTTCGTAGGGGTCATGCACGGGAATGGCAATGCCGTCCATGAGGCCACACAGGTCACACATGGCGATGGCAGCACCATGCCCGAGCCTCCTTCTCCTTCTTTTCTTTAATCTCTTTCGTCTAGTGGGGCCTGTCGACGGCATTGTCCATCATCGTCCATAGACATAGATTGGATGTCTTAGTGAAGAACCCAGATGGCGAAGGGGTCCTTCCCTTTTGCGCATCTATAGCAGATGACGATACCCATTGTTGGCTGCTATAGGCCTCAACAACGTCTACCGCCGTCCGCATGCTTCCTTTGCGTGTTCGGCATTCACGGTCATCCTTCTGCATCCCACGTCCATCGCCGCGGGCCTAGTGAGGATTACTACCGCGCGTTTCACGAATGAACAATCGTCGTGCTCGTCATAAAAAACTATCGCCATCCACGCGGAGGCATGTTGTTTTCTTATGTTGCCAACGACGATGCGTAACGCCATCCGTAGTTCATTCCTCACTCTCTAGCCATGAGCAGTCGTTTCGAGCGCCGCACAAGGACCACAACATTGCTACTCCATGGTACTACATCTCCGCATCAGCATACTACTCACTTCTAAGCAGCCTGTCGAGAGACAGAAACTGACGGATGACTCCTCCTCTGCCAGTTTGTCGAAACGCTTGAAGGGTCAGCCTTTCCGTGGTATGATTGGCTGCCTCCTAACTCGATACACACATGGAAAGAGATGGAGCAGTTGTTCTACCAATGCTTCTACGAAGTCCAAGGGAACGTGGAGACCATCGAATTCCTCACCCTGATGCAAGATTCTGGTGAGTCGGTTTACAAGTTCGTCACCCGCTAGAGGGAGTTGGCAACGTTCCATGCCACTCCCATGACTGAGAAGGAAGAGGTTCAGACCTGCATACGGAACATGCTTCCCAAGATCGCTTTACATGTCGAGGAATTCAATCCACCCTCCATGTCAGTGCTCATCTCCGTGGCAATTTGTATTGACGGGTTATTAAGGCATCAGGGCAACCCTCGTCAGCAACCTGCCAGCTCAAACTTTCGTTCCAATAGTCGACGCAGCCAAAAGGCAGTAATCCGTGAGGTCGTACTGTGGTTGACTTCAAAGGCACGGTTCCTCAAACCCTAGACCTTTCCAAGGCACAGGCGTCTCCGGTCTGGGGCAAGTAGCAGCCCTACAACAGTGTCCCACCTCCTAACAATTCTAGGTGAAACGACTACTGAGCCCAGCACCAGAATAAGGTTTACCCCTTCAACCCCGAGTGGACGCCTGCACTACTTCAACTGCTGCTATATCAGAACTTGATACATTTGCTAGAGGCCAATACGGTGGAATCGGATGCGCAAGAGGAAAATGAGAGGTATTGTGCCTATCACAGAAGGGTATGCCACTCCACTTACGACTGCTATAAGCTCAACGACATGAACAAGGCCCTTATCAACAAGGGTCAGATAAAGCTCGAAGGGTTGAAGAAAGCATTCGGGGAAACTGAGGTTTCTCACATAGTCACGATCCAAGAAGATGAGGGCGCACCCTCTATCCTTCGTGCGTTTTTCTCCATAATGCTCGAAGAAGGGCTTGTCACTCCCAAACGAGCAAGGCAGCCCAAGTTCCTATCTCCATGAACCGAGAACCTCTGGTGCGCATATCACCAGATACGAGGCTATGATGTCAGCGGATGCACTGGCTTCCACAAGCTCTTGGCAGAGAAGATGTAGCAATGCCAGGAAGTTCAAGGCAACCCAAAAGGACACCCTCAAGTCCCTCTACCGCCTGTGCAAGAAAGCTTAAGCGTAGCAAAATACCGAGCAAGACCATTTGCAGACCCTCTTCAAGCCAATTCTCCAATAAATCCTTGTCACATCGAAGACTGTCAGGCAGCCATGACATCTTTCCTTGGGCATGGAAAGCTTTGGTGCCCATATCACTAAGTATGGGGCGCCACAAACTCAATGAATGTTATGTGTTCGAAGCTATAGTCGTCGAGAAAGTCTAGCAGGGCCACATCGTTTGTGCTATTCTCTCAATACGCTTCCAAGTCGTCGCTCCCGTTCCAAAGGAAGCCACATTAAGTATACGTTGAACTCTTTAGTGCCTTCGACCTCTCAGATCTGGAAAGTCTACCATTGATGGAGTAGGCTCAAATCCTTGAAACATGAGGCAGTCTACCATGCAAGGGCTACTCACCAGCCTGATAGGGCGGTCCAGACACCCCCTCAAGGATCCCATAGTTTGTCCTGTTGAAGGAATCATCCTCCTCAGCCACCAGTCGAGGAGTAATTTTGTAAGCCCCTTCCTCCACTGCCGACCTTGCAAGACTTTATCCCAAGCACAGTTCTCCTCGTCCTTTCATCTAATCAGGTGGACACCTCGAATCACCAATAACTCTGGGTTCCCCCAATATGGGTGATGACGTTAAAAGCACCCCACGATGGTCAAACTCGGGGAAGACCTAAAATATCCCCTGGGCATGCCCAATTCTAGCGACGACTTAAAAAGCCGTACAGAACGTTCTAACTCTTCTTCTCTTCCCTCCTCTTCCATTTTCTCCACAGGTGCAGCTCGATGGTGCCCAGAATTCGACACTCTCAACAAAGAGTTCGAAGACAGTAGCCTCACTCAGCCAAAGCAAGAGCGTCTTAGAGAGATGCTAGCTCAGGCGGCTAGATTCTTGACAGCCGCAGATGCCCTGTCAAACGAGCAAAAACCAAGTCATCTTCAAACTCCTGTTCCAAAGAAGCCTCCCATATGGTTTAGATATTGGAAATACCAGCTAGCATGGGGCAAATGGGTCTAAGATCGTGAAAGAATCTACAACCCACACCTCAAAAGTCTAAGGCCCTCGAGTTTCTTGATTCTCCGCTTTCCCCTAAACCTCAACCTCAAACCTCTACATCCCTAATACGAGCTTCTATTACTTCCTCATCAACCCAAACTGCACCAGCTGAATAACAAAGTCAGCCGGTGTCGCAAACCAAAACTGAACTAAAGCTTGTTCCTAATCCTACCCTACCACCCACACTAGTGACAGGATCAGGAACACAGAAGACTAATGAGGGTAAAGTGAAATATGACGTAATTGGACACATCAAAAAGCTTTCATCCCTTCTAATTATTTATGATGCACTTCTACCGTTTAAGGATTACCGTAAGTCGCTGGTTCAAGCTCTTTCTAATCCAGAGGTGTACGAGACTGAAGTGGAACCTATTGACGTTGACCCGACCATCCTGAGTGGGTGCCTGACCATCTCTTTTTTCGAAGACGACCTTTAGTTGGGAGGAAAATTCCACAATCGGCCCCCCTTTGTAAATGGTGAACTTCGAGTTTACCCTCTCAATCGGATCATGCTAGACAGAGGGTCAGCAGTCAACCTGATCCTAAGAATGATCCTCACCCAATTGGGATTAGGGTCTGACGACCTCACTCCTACCCACATCACTGTGCAAGGGTTTAATAAGTCAGGAGAAATGCCAACCGGCATAGTGGGCCTTCGTCTCAAGATCGGTGATCTCAATGATTACATCAAATTCCACGTAGACAACACCGACACCTCCTACAACATCCTTCTTGATTGAACTTGGCTTCGCGACCCGGGGGTGGTTCCTTCCATACTCCACCAATGCTTCAAGTATAGGCGAAATGGTAGGCAACAGGCCATCTACGTTGATAAAAGATTGTTCCCCATAGTTGAGACTCACTATGCCAACGGCAAGTACTATTTCACATAACTTCCACCATCAGAAAGTCAAGGGATGAAGATTGGAAGCCTATGAGAGAGACAGGACCTTCATGTCATGATGATGTTGAGGATCTGGGGTGAAGGATCATGGAACTTTTCAAAGAGGAGGAGAGACAAGCCAAGACCCTCCATTTCACCCCTATCCACCCAAGCATAGCTTTCCACCTCTCTGAGGTCATGGAATCCTCTTCCAGAAACAAAGGTTCCTGCTCTACTTCTAACTCGCCAGAACAAAATGGTGAGCTAGAGGCAACCCTCGAGCCTGAGGGAGCCCCGAAGGTAGACCTTTTAGCACTAAGGGTAACCTATACATCGGATCAGCAAAAGGTCCTACATGTCCCCATCGCTCTTCTAGAAGCAGAACTGGCATACCAACCACCAAGGAAGGTGCTCCAAGTTCCAGCCTCCTTGAACAAGGTGAGCATCATCAGCCAAAAGAGAATCCTACAATTCTCGGGGGTTGTAGAAGAAGTATAGGCAGACAAGAGCCATCCCTCTAGCTCTCAGGAATAAGACCCCGTGACAGAGCTAAGAAGCGAACTTCGTACTCTCCAGAGCCAATTGGAGATCATGCGCATCACTTCAAAGCATTTAAAGGGGTTTTTCCCTGAGACCAAGACTTATGACGAACGCAAGACCAATGCACCTCGAATCGAAACCAAAGCTCCCCCAGACTGGAGAATTTACATCGAGCAGGCTCATCGAATCCTGAGAAACATGAATTATGAGCCCCTTTCCAATCAAACACTAAGGGGTGAGCAAGCCACTGCTCCCCAATTCGAGGTCATTGAAGCTATAGCAGTTTGCCACAAGGCAAAGCAAGGGGTGGGATATTCTTTTCTGTCTCTCATTAACAGCGGATGAAAGCGTTAAAACAGAAGAAGATAGAAGAGTGAAAGACATGTCGCATAACACTCTAAGAAAAAAAAAGGACATTTCATTCATAAAACCAAAAATTCATACAATCGTCCACATTATCAATGTCAATAATTGGTGTACAAAGAGTTTTAAATAAGAGTGTTCACTCAAGCCTCAAGACTAAGCCTATAATGGTCTTGTTGTGTTCACTTGATTCCATCCTTCAGGGCTGCCGCATGAAGGAGGGCAAACATTCTGACCAAAGGAGGGTATCCCCACATACCAACTGAGGAGAAAATGGGTCTTTTTCTACCTCACGGGCAACAAACAGCAAGCCTTCCAAATCGTTGATGTTACATTCAAGAATCGCCACGTCATTCTCATTCTCAAAACATGTGATATCTTTAAGAATCGAAGGAACCTCCGAAGGAAAAATCTAGAAATCTAAGTGAACAAACTGACCCATGAGCAAGTTGGTTCTAAGGTTACCCAAGTATGCCGCTGTGGAATCGGTGACAGTCAAAGGTCATGGAAAGAACTTAAGTAAACGCTTAATAGAGGGATATTTCTCAATAGAAGCTGATTCTTCTAAAGATAAAACATTCCAAGCCTGTCGAGATATTTCAGTCACCTTCATTTTGAACAAGTCTGCGGAATGAACCTCGAACTCTAAAAGGTTGTTTATCAGCCTCTTCGCCAAAGAGGGGAACATGATCAGCTCAAAGAGAGAAGCCCGACTGAAAAGTTGATAAGCGGCTCTAAGAAGATCATGTCCATTGTCTGCAGAAACATTACGATGATTGAGCTTGGTGAGTTGTGCAGGGAAAGGCATCATGGCCTGCGAAACCACAAAGCCTCCATGCACCTGACAAGAGAATGAATAACTTGTCTTGAAAAGGAGGTGACTACAAAAGCTGAGCCTATGATAGGTTCCCTTCGAGCAGAACATGCATGGCTCCCCTTTAAGGTGGCAAGAGGAATCGCCTTATTTCCCATGATTATCAGGTCGTACTCTCTCTCACCTCCAGAGATAGGAGGTTGAGGAGAGGGATGTGGTTCATTCTCAATAATAAGAGGCTCCTCGTCCTCAATAACCATAACATCCCTACTTGAAGAAGCCAGCCTCCTGGCAGCTTTAGAAGCCTTAGCTGATCATTGAGGAGACATTTGTCGAAGGACACTAATTATCGCCAAAAGCAGGACTATCACCGTTTGCCACCAGGAGGGAACTGCTGCCTCGCAATCAACTGAGGGTTATCGTCGTTCCACGACAAAGGCATATTAACGCCTCGCTCCAGTTGTCTGCACGCGTCGCACGTGCATCCTTTGAAATCTGGGCATGTCGCTTGACACTTTCGATGTGGCATGTCACCATGTGTGTGGTGGGCGACCGTTCGCAGTCCCACGACCCTTCACCTCTTCAATCATTACGATCCCCCAACCCTTTGGGTTCCCAACAATGTTTCCCCTCCTCGTTAGGAATCCACTCCTGTCCACCGGGAAAACCTTGCCCCGCCTTCCACTCACTGCCACAATTAGCGGAAAACCACCAGAATCTCCAGAAGGCTTCCCTGCGAATCTCCCTTCCCCCTACTCTTCCCACTTCGACGAGTTCACCACAAACTCACCGGAGCTCTGTTGAGTTCCTGATGAGCTCGCTGTTGATTCTCCCTTCTTCTCCTCGAATAACTAGAGGACCTACAGAGCCTTGTGAACTCACTGCAATCTTCCCTCATCAGCAGAATGACCAGAGAAGCGTTCAAACCCCCAGCAGAGCACCTCTATAAAGTTCTTTGCTCTAAAAGCCTCGGCACTTCTCGAAAAGGTTTGCAATCACAACATGAAGCTTTGCGACCTCTTAAAACTTATCAGAAAAGCTCTTAACTGCCTGTCTTTGCAAATGTTAGCCGGGAAGTTCTCGCTAGAAGACCTCACCAAAAGCTTTGGCGCTCTCTCTCTAAAAACCCTTCTACTGTTTTACCCTTCGATAAAACAATAAAGTACGATTTTCCCCCTGTTATACCCAATAGTGCTGCAAACTGCCCTTGATAAACATGAAATGATGCTCCAATCCCCTGTTCTTGACGGCAATAAGACCAGGCCAGGGCAGATCAAGCACGAGTCTCGAGAGGGCCATCACCATGTGCCTCGTCGAAAGAACTATCGCGGCCAAGGGCCAGTGCCACATTCTTCACCGAGGGGCCTAAGGCCTCGTGCGCCATCCGACACTTAGTGCCACGCGCATGCCATGGCACTCTCAGCTGGACCATCATTTTGTACTCTCTGAAAGTTCATCTCCTACACCACAGCCTCACTCTTCAAGGTGTTCAGCCTCCGGTGATGGCTATGATCCCCATGGAGTCAAATTCCCTCACCATGGCACGGTCTAGATGCACGACCCTAAACTACACGATCCAAATTAAATGACCTTAAGATGTAGCGGTGGTCTAGTTTCATGACCTTCAACTGCATGGCCGATGCTGCATGACCTTAAATTGCACAGCCATCGTCCAAACTGTCTGACCTTAAACTGTAGCGGTGGTCTAGTTGCATGACCTTAAATTGTAGAGTCTTTGTTGCACGACTAAAAGCTGTACGACCATGGTTCGAACTATATTACCTTAAATTGTAGCGAAGGTCTAGTTGCACTACCTTAAACTGCACGGTCCTCGCCCCATTACTTTAAACTGCATAGCCGTGGTTCGAGTTACAAGACCCAAAAACTGTAATGCATGGCACGACAAATGGTGCATATGCACAACTCCAATTGAGAGATAGACCATGTCCTCGGTAAAAGGTATTTCATCAACATCCCCAGTGAAGTTAGATGTGTGCAAGAGTTATACCTACCTCTTTAAACCCTTGATGGGTTTGTTTCACACCAACATCCAAGTGAGAGTCACATCTTACTACTACCCACTATCTCCAAGGAGTTTAGGTCCCTTCTTATCCTCTCAATCCTCATCAGGTTCATCGATGCTCTGGCATGTCAACCTCAGCAGTGCAGCAAGCATGTCATTGGTCATTACCCCCAAGAGGTCACACTAGCCCACCTAATCCATAGTGAGGTCACATCAGTCTGCCACTCCTCGGGTGCCGCCATCTCTCCCTAAACCTCTCTCTTGTGTGTAGCCTTAACTATCTTCATCCCCAGGGAGTCAAATTGCTATCCACAACTCATCCCCCAAGTAGTTTTTCCTACATGACGACCCACACATTGGTCCATCCTGCATGACCTTAAACTGCACAGCCATGGTCCAAACTATATTACCTTAAACTGTAGCGGAGGTCTCGCTGCACGATCTTAAACTACATGGTCCTAGTTGCCTGAATTTAAACTGCATAACCACGGTTCAAGCTATATGACCTTAAACAATAGTGCTCGTCCTGGTCGCAAGACGTTAAACTACTTTGCCTAGGTCTTAGAGGCATGACCATAAAAATGCCCCCACGTACATGCACACACCTTTTACGTGCTTGTCTTCCCTAACCAACCTGTTCGTGTGCACACACCACCTCCATTTCCTCTCCGGTGAGTCTATATACACACACACACCCGTTACGTGCATTTTCACACATGCCTTACCTATCCAGCCCATTTGTGTGTGCGCACCACCTTCCCCATCATTACCATCTTTTCCCCTAGTGGGTCTTACCCATGCTCATTAAACGGGAAACCTTTCTGCAAGCCATACTCACCGTCAGCTAGTGGGTCACCATTGCCCACCCAGCATCCATCCATCATCAGCTCTTCACAAGGCAACTTCATGCCATCTTCCCAAGTGAGTCAAAGTCATCACCAAGCTCACCCTATGGGCTCCACAAACTGTCATTCACCACCACTACGGTCCAACTGTATGACTCTAAACTATAGTTCACATCCTAGCCGCATGACCTTAAAAGGCTTCACATAGGTCTCAAAGTAACGACTCTAAATATGCCTTCACATAAAATAAATTCGGCATGGTGTACATCTAACATGTTAAAGGGAATGTTACGAGTAAACAAGGAGGGAAATTGTGGACATGACCGTACGTCATGGCTAAAATTGCTCAGAAATAACAGAAGTTGCTGACAGCCGTTTTCACGGTGCCACTTCCCCTGTTCAATTGGAAACTCGCAAAAGGGCGCTTGGGCTGAAAAGATAGGTTGACGCACAACTACCGCCTCAGCCGACATTCAATTTCCAAATGGTCGTGATGGCAATGAGGTCTCCCTAAAATCCTCAAAAGCCAGCATCCAGGTGCATGCCAGATAGCTCATCAGGGAGTGAAAGCCGCATAAGATCTCTCAGTGACATGGCTCATCAGGCGGTGAGAGCGGCCTACGAACCCCCATGACGTGGCTCACCAGGGAGTGAGAGCCGCATAAGATCTTCCACCAATCATTCTCATCGGGGGGTGACAGCCGCATAAGATCCACCACATTTCAACATGGCTTATCAGGGAGTGAGGGTCGCATAAGATCTCCCAACAACATGGCTCATCAGGAGGTGAGAGCCGCATAAGAACCCCCATGCTATGGCTCACCAAGGAGTGAGAGCTGCATAAGATCTCCCACTAATCATGGCTCATCAGGGGTTGAGAGTCGCATAAGATCACGCACGTTTCAACATGGCTCATCAAGGAGTGAGATCTGCATAAGATCTAGCAACAACATGGCTCATCATGGGGTGAGAGTCGCATAAGATCCCCCACAACATGGCTTGCCAGGCAGTGAGAGCCGCATAAGATCTTGCAGCAATCATGGCTCATCAGGGGGTGAGAGTCGCATAAGATCCCCCACGTTTCAACATGGCTCATCAGGGGGTGAGAGCTGCATAAGATCCCCCGTGTTTCAACATGGCTCATCAGGGAGTGAGAGCCACAAAAGATCTCTTATCAATCATGGCTCATCAGGAGGTGAGAGCTGCATAAGGTCCTCCATGTTTCGACATGACTCGCCAGGGAGTGAGAGCTGCATAAGATCTCCCAGCAATCATGGCTCATCAGGGGGTTAGAGCCGCTTTCCACATGGCTCGCCAGGGAGTGAGAGCCGCATAAAATCTCTCAGTAATCATGGATCATCAGGGGTGAGAGCTGCATAAGATCCCTCACGTTTCAACATGGCTCATCAGGGAGTGAGAGACGCATAAGATCTCCCCAGTTCAACAACAACAAGAGTCCTTGAGGGTGAGGATGATGACTAAAAGATCTCTTCAGAAATGCTAAGGACCATCACAAAGGTAATAAATTGACGAAGACAGGGTCTAACCTTCCATAGGCTTTAGTTAGGTATCCCCAAACCCCCTAGCCTATATGGGACCACACTTTCGATATGGGTCAGAAGCCCCCAACTGGACCCCGCTAGATGGGACTTACAGAGATACCGTGAGCATTAAAAGCAAACCTGTTGTAGCAGCGAACCATGCCGACCAAAGGTTGATAGCATTTGGCCTTCGAAAAAAGGCTTCATAGTCCCTTGAGGGTGAGGACTTTGACAATATCCCTCAAACTTCTCGATTCTCTCAAAGCACAATATTCAGCCGAACATGCTGTTGGAAGGTATTTTTCATCAGCAAGGGGTCCCCCGCTCAATAAACACTAACAAACAGTGGAAATTTTGATAGTCTTAGAATTGGTTAAAATCTTCATGAGGTCTCTTGTCAAATTTTGTTGCATTCCAACATGTCTAAGGCATTGCAGACTGAGAAACAGTTGGCCTCAAGCACCCTGAAATGGCCCCTATAACTAGAGATACATTTTTGGTGTCTCAAATTGTTGTGGGACCATTACCATTGGATCAAGCACAGTTGAAAACCCCCAAGGGTAAAATTTCAGCCTAAACGAACACTCCAGGAATAAGTTCTAGGCAAAAGACTGAAACAAGAGGGGCCACACATTATTCCCATGCGGCTATGGTGCAACTCCATGCTATAGAAGGGACTGTCAAGACCAGTGACTTTCAATGCTCATATCTTACCTATCTCAAGTCGGATCATGCTCAAATTTGGTGAGCATGTTCGTCTAGCCAAGACGAGCGATTCGATTTGTGGCACTCCTAGTGGAGCACGAAGAAAAGCTAGAGAAAAGATGCTGATTCATGAAGAAAGTGCAGGAAATTCAACAGTGTCTTGCCTCGCTCGAGTGGCCAAATCACGTTGCTAGCGAGCGCGATGGACGCGAGAATCCCATCGTGCGCGTAAGGTCTCGGGTTTCCTCTGATCCAAACCCCATATGTGATGAACGATCAGATTCTGCACAGGAAGCCGACGAAGCGACTGCAAATTTGATCACCGAAATTCTTGAATTCGATCAAATATCTAAATGTACAAAATCTTCGTTTGAGCATGGAATCAAGCCGTGTTTGTTGCCCCGCGATCATAACAGCTTGCTCAGTGTAATTCAGTAAAGAAATCAACAAAAAAATATCAAGGAACGAGTACACTATTGATCCAAAGTTTCAAGATCCATTCAAGTTTCAAGTCACATGATCGTCTGCTAAAAACACGATCCATGGCTCAAGGTTGGTATCAAAGCGAGCGTCATGCCGAGCCCTATAAGAAAAATGATCAACCACGCATCAGAAGGACCCCGGAGCAGCCATGCAAGATCACACAAGTTCTAAGGCAACACATGGACTGTTCTAGAATTCCATGAATTGTTAGGAAGGAGAAAATATGTCATTTTGCACCCTATTTTCTATTTTTTTTATTCAATTTAATTTTAGTTTTAAGGAATTATGGTTACTTTTGATCATCCACCCATGTTTGGGCCAAATTCTCTATATACATACCAGTATTGCACAAACCAAGGACTCAACCTTTCGCGAAAGAGAGAAAGTTTTTACTTAATACAATTTTCTCTTTCTTCTCATTGTGGGGTCGCGTTTGAGAGAGAGAGTGAGGTGAGAAAAACTTCTGACCGGTACCCCCAGGTTCGAGGTAAATCTTTTCTCTCTTCTTTTCTTTTTCTTCTTCTTTTTCTCTCTCTCTACTTTTCTCTCTTCTCCCTCTTCCTACCTGAGCTCCTCGTAGGGGTCATGCACAGCAGTGGCAATGCCGTGCATGCCTCCCTTGAGGTCTCACAGGTCGTGCATGGTGATGGCAGCGCCATGCGCAAGCCTCCTTCTCCTTCTTTTCTTCTATCTTTTTCGTCTAGTGGGGCCCGTAGATGGCATTGTCCATCACCGTCCATAGATGTAGCTTGGATGTCTTTGTGAAGAACCTAGATAGCGAACCCCGTTGCCGCTCGTAAGGGTCCTTCCCTATTGTGGGTCAATAGCTGACGGCGATATCCATCGCCGCTCGCTATAGGGATCGGCAATGTCTGCTGTAGTCCGCGCACTTCCTTTGTGTGTTCGGCATTCATCACCGTCCTTCCTGCGTCCCACTCCCATCGCTGCGCGCCTCGTGACAATTACTGCCACGTGTTTCACAAATGAACAATCGTCGCACGGTTCATCAGAAACTACCGCCGCTCGTGCGGGGGCATGTTGTTTTCTTATGTTCCCAACGACAATGCCTAACGTCATCCGTAGTTCATTCCTCACTCTCTAGCCATGAGCAGTAGTGTCGAGCACTTCCCAAGGGCCACGACACTGCTACTCCAAGGTCATGAGTAGCAACTCCTAGCACCGTTGGGACCTCATATCTCTGTCGTGTCGTCTCTTCTTTTCATTCTCTTCTCGCTTGATTGAGTGTAGACTTAGTCTAGTACTGCCTTATTTGTTACGATTTCTAGTAGTATTGCCGCAGTGTTGGTTTTAAAAACCATGCTCATCTTGCTACCACTCAAAGTTGATGACTTCCCGACTGTAATTCTAGCCTCGCCTCTTCGTCAGGTTTTCTTCCCTTTTCTATCCTTATTTGAACCATACGCTTCATCGCCCTCTAGTGTGAACGTACTGTGCACTAAGACAAGGGTGGATCCCTTTGACCTACTTGTCTTGTAAATTAACCATTAAAGTGTTGTGCAAAAAATAAGAGGATTGCCGGTCAAGGAAGGCAATTCTGAGCCAGCTAAAACAGTTGGGGGTCTTTCTTCGTTATCTAAGAGGGTATTCATGTGAGTTTGCCCGAGTAAGTCTGGAACCCACCTTCAATTCCTCTCGCATCGGTTGGTATACCTGCCCTTGCTCTTGAGCAAGGTTTGGAGAGAGCGATCTCAAATCCTGGGTTCATCAGATACCCGAGATACGTGCCGCTAGATCATTTAGATTCGAAAGGTGAGATCGAGGCAGCTAACCAGTCCTTCCTAATTACAAAGGGTTGACTTAATTCCCCCTTAGACTTTCAATTGATCAATAAAGTTCGTGTTTCTTCTTTGAATTCGTGGGTGAATCTTGGAGAGAGAGAGAGGAGAGAGAAGAAAAGGGTGGGTACCCTTTGATAAGGTAATTTTCTCTCTCCTCTCATCTTTATCTCTTTCTCTCTCTTTGTTCTCTCTCTTACTTTCTCTCTTTTTATCTTCCTTCTTTGTCTCTGAGCTTTTCTCTCTTCTTCTCCGTGAACATGCGCGGTTGTGGTAGAGCCGTGCATGTCATCTTCTTCCTTCTCTTTCTCTAGCCCACACGGCGATGGCAGGACTGTGTGTCTCATTCTCTCTCTTTCTTCTTCTTCTCAATCTTTCTCTTTGTTCCTCTTTGACTGAATGTGCATGGCGATGGCAGCATCATGCACGAACCTTTCTCTCAATTTTCTCTATCTCACACACACAAGACGATGGCAACACAGTGTGCACTTTCTTCTCTCTTTTCTTCTCTATCTCTCACACATGGCGATGGCAACACCATGTGTGTTTTCTTTTCCCTACTTCTCTATCCCACACACACAGCGATGGTAACGTCATGTGCATTTTCTTCTCTCTCTTATTCTCTATCTCATATACACGGTGATGGCAACACCATGTGCATTCTCTTCTCTCTTTTTCTCTATCTCGCACACCCAACGATGCTAATGTCGTGTGTGTTTTCTTCTCTCTCTTCTTATCTGTCACACACACATGGTGATGGCAACACCATGTGTGTTTTCTTCTCTCTCTTATTCTCTATTTCACACACACGGTGATGGCAACGCTCTGTGCATTTTATTCTCTCTCTTCTTCTCTATCTCACAAACACAGCGATGGCAAAGCCATGAGCATTTTCGTCTCTCTTCTTCTCTATCTCACACACACGGCGATGGCAACGCCACGTGAGTTTTCTTCTCTTTCTTTTTCCCTATCTGACACACGCGGCGAAGGCAACACCGTGTGCATTTTCCTCTCTCTCTTCTTCTCTATCTCACACACACAGTCATGGCAATGTCGTGTGTGCTTTCTTTTGTCTTCTTCTCTATCTCACACACACGGCGATGGAAATGCCATGTGCGTTTTCTTCTCTGTCTTCTTCTTCTTCCTCTTCTCCTTCTTTCTTTATTCTCTCTTTGTTCTGTCTTTCTCTCTGTTTCTCTCTGTCCGAACCTGCATGGCAATGATAACATAGCGCACGAGTCTTTCTCTATTTTCTTCTCTCTGCTCTATCTATCTCTCTCTATCTGAACATGCACGACAATGGCAGCGCCGTGCATGAATATCTCTTTCTTTTTTCTTCTCTCTCTGACACACATGGTAGTGGCAACGCCGTGCGTACCCCGTTCCTCTCCTCTTTCCTTATTCTTCTTCTCTCTTTCCAGAAGTCTTTCACTCTCTTTCCTTCTTTCTCCTTTGGCTCTTTCCCAATTTCTCTCCTCACTTTCCTTTACCATCTCTTCTTTCCTTTCTTCTCTCTCTACTTTCTTTTCCTCTTCCTCTTTCTTAAAATCCTCTTTCTCCCTCCCTGTATTTCTTACCTTCACTCTGAGTTCTTTTCTCTCTCCTCTCCAGTCATGCACGATGATGCTCATCGCCGAGTCTTAACCTGAGTGGCGAGCCGAGCCTCTGTCCAGATTTTCCTTTTTTCATGAGGTGCACGACGATGCTCTTTGTCGTGCATGACATTATTTCTCTCCTCTTTCTCTGTCATGGATGGTAGAAGTTCATCGTGTCCACACTTTTCTCTCTTCTTTCTCTCTCTTCTCTTATCTCTTTTCTTTCTCTCTTTTCTTATCTCTCCCTTCTTTCTCTCGCTTCATTTTATCTCTTCTCTTCTCTCTCATCTCTTTTCTCTTCTTCTCTCTCTCTGCTTTTCTTATACCTTATCTCCCTCTTTCTTCTTCCTCTTCCTCTCTCATTTGACCAAGGGACAAGTCTAGCACTATCACGGTAGTCTCGTTGTCGACCAGTATTGCTGCCGTGCCGTCTAATATATCGTGCCCGTCTGGCTGCCACGTCGAACTAGGCGTTGTGCCAGGCTGGTCGATGTTGCTGTCCTATTGTCGAGTACTATTGTCGTCGTGCCGGTCTCGTTATCGTGCCGGTCTTGCTACCACGTCAGGTCAATCATCATGCCAATCTAGCCACTGTGCTAGGCTAGTCACCTGGCCAAATGTCTCTTTCTTTCCTTCTTCTTCTCTCTTCTTCCTTCTCCCAACCCTCATCTCATCATTTCTTCTCTTTTCTCCTTTGAATGTGCACGCCCTGTGTACATTCACCCAAAGACAAGGTGGGGTCACTCGGCCCACTTGTCATGTAAAATTCACCATGTATGTGTGATTGCAATAACAGGAGAATACAGGCCAGGGGAGGCAATTCCAAACTAGTTGTGGAATTTGGGGGCTTTCTTCATGATCTAAGAGGGTGCCCAAGCGAGCAAACCCGAGTAAGTCCCGAACCCACCTTAAATTCCTCTCTCATCGGTTGGTATACCTACCCTTGCTCCTGAGTGAGGTTCGCGAGAGAGCGATCACAAAGTCTTAGATTCCCCCTAAACCCCAGAAGCGTACCGCCATATCGTTCGGATTCAGAGGGCAAGATTAAGGCACCGAACCACCTTGGTGACTCCACTGGGGAATTACTATCCCTTCGTGGGATCGTCCTTTTTTAGCTAGTTTCTCCTTTGTTTTTTTGTTTTCACACACCACATGGCTTCTGAGTTCTCTAACCCATTTATCTGAATCGGGGATTTTTTGATCCTCGCATACACAAAATTCTCCTGAGAACAAGTTCCTCAAACTTCGTTCCCAACCTTCCATTTGAGCAAAGACCTAGTGTCTAGCTCCCACGTCTTAACTTGGAAAGGTGTGAGGAGGGACATAAAGGTCCCTAACTCCCAATCTCTTCTCCCTGGTAGAACTTTCACTAAGGTACCCTGCATTGGTAGCACATCTGCTTCCACTCACAGCATGCCCCCAGTCACCGGCAAGTCACTTGTTGGTCGTATTGCCAAGGTACACTGGAAGGCTGCCCAATCCCTTTCTACAAATGGCAAGGAAGTAGACATTGCTTCTGTGGGTCGCCGTAAGGCCACCCCCCACATTCCTGCACCACCTCGAGTCTCTGTGATTAGAGACTCAACATATCGAGGAGGAGCCACTATGGCCTCCACCTCATGCCCCCACACTAAGGCTCGTGGGTCATCCACTCAAGTCAACCACAGGGCAACCCTTATGGTCCCTCGAGTAAGCATTCAGGATCATGTCCCCCTTGGGCTAAAACCTGTGTGCATGCATATGCATCTCACTGCTTGGGGCAACGCCATTGTTTTGCCACCCCAAGCACATAGGAGATGACCACTTCATCCTTTCACTCGGCACACACTTGTGTGCTCCTTCTAAGGGGCAGGCTCCCACCTGTCCCCTTACAGACACATGCTCGCAGTTCTTGGCCTCTTAAGGCCATAACACCTGTTCGAGCCTGGGCTGACCCCCAAGTCATCCGGAATGCTACTTCATGGGGCATACGCGTGCCACCTTCCCAAGCCACTGCTTCCTCTCGACTCGGACATTGTCAAGAGCTGCTCCCCTCTTCTTTCGCCCTTTCTCCTTCCGACGAAAACCTTAAGACCAAGTACTCAAAGCCAGCCTCATCAAGTCCACTATGCCTCTGGTGCCCACAAAGAAGCTCGGGGCAAAGGCCTGATGGTTGATGAAGTTCTTCAACTTCCAAGGCAGCAGCCAAAGCTAGCCCCCATTCGAGGTCCACATTCGCTACCCCATCTTATGGATACAACCATCTCATGCTCTAATTTGGCAGGTCAACCTTGAACCTAGTCTTTGTTCTGAAGAGAGGTTTATCGCAGTTTAAAGCTCAAGCAAGACAGAGGAGTGCAGGTTCTAATTAAGGAGCCGACCAGAAAAGCCAAGGCACCCCGCTCTAAGGGTCTCCTCCCTCAAAACCGCTTATACCTTCTTCGAATCACAAAGACTGAAGAAGAGGTGCGAGAATCCTAAACCGTGGTCGGCGTCATAGAAGACGACTTGACCACCCAACAGCCACGGTCCCAAGACCGTCAAGAACTTGTCCTCACACGGTCTACATATAAGACTTGAGTCCAGTCAGGGCATGCTGATCGATTTGCCACATGCGACCCGCCAAGCTCGAAAGACCTCAAATGCACCTAAAGCTGACCTCTTTAGAGAAACGGTCAGTGTAATGGTTGTAAACGAAACTGGCGCTCCCAGGAAGCTCGCATGGAATTACTTTAACAGATGGTGCAAGCAATGATGGAAAAAATATTGATCGCATGGAGGTCACGCATCACTCGGCTAACCATGAGATCAACTCCCATCATTCAGATGATACATTTCCAAGGCAGCCTCCTCCTCCTGCCTCACAGGACAATTATGTCCCTCACCCCATCTCACAGGTAGACATCGATGTTATTGTGACTCATCGCCTGAAGAACAGACAAATCCTGGGAATACAGGGTGCAATGCTTTATCAAAAGTCGTACCCTTCATACATTGATGACGTGTCGTTTCCCTCAGACTACAAGAAAGGGAAGTTTCCCTTGATCAATGGTACCACATCCCCACACTAGCATATTTCCAACTTCCAGGTGGCATGTCGAGAGATAGCAGCTGATGGGAGACTCCTACTCCGTCAGTTCGTTGAAACCCTTGATGGCTCGACTTTTCAGTGGTATGCTTGGCTTCCCCAAACTCAGTACATAGTTGAGAAGAAATGGAGAAACTATTCCACCAGCGCTTCTATGAGGTTGTGAGAGAGGTTCAAACCATCAAGCATCTCACCTTGACCCAAGATCCAGATGAACCCATAGATCAATTCATAGCAAGGTGGAGAGATTTGGTCGCTCGTTATACTAATCCCATGCCTGAGAAGGAAGCATTTTAGACCTGTGCGTGAAACCTACATCATTGAGATTTCTCTACATGTTGAGGCCTCCAATTCGACCTCAATGTTAGAGCTGATCTCTAAATCAATTTGCATAGAGATTTTTGTCATGTCACCATGGCGGGTCACAACAACAGTCTTGGCATCGATCCAACTATCAAACCTGTCAAGCAGAAATCAAGTAAGTTTAGACCTGACCTCGAAATGCAAATAGATGCCGAGGTGACCAAACTCAGACACGCAGGCTTCATTCGCAAAGTCAAGTACCCAAAGTGGCTGGCAAATGTTGTTCTTGTTAAGAAGAAAAATGGTCAAATCAGGGTCTGCATTGACTTCCTTGACCTGAATACCGCTTGCCTAAAGGATGACTTCCCGTTGCCGTTCACGGAGATGCTCATTGATTCTACGGCTCACTGTCAGACTTCTACTTCATGGATTGATACTCCGGGTATAATCGGATACGGATGGCACCAGAAGATGAGGAAGCCACCACGTTCTTCACTCCAAAAGGGGTCTTCTATTACATAATAATGCCTTTTGGAATGAAGAATGCTGATGCCACATATCAGATAGTGATGGCAACCATCTTCAAGGATATGATACACAAGGAGGTCGAATGTTATGTAGATGACTTGGTGGTAAAATCTGAAGAGAAAGATGATCATATAAGAGACCTTGAAAAGGTGTTCGAGCAGTTACGGCTTCATCAGCTTAAAATGAACCCACTGAAATGTGCTTTTGGTGTGCGTTCAAGAAAGTTCTTGGGGTTTGTTGTTAGACACCGAGGGATGGAACTTGAGCCAGTCAAGATCAAGGAAATCTATGAAATGTCATCACCAACTACACTGCGAGAGTTGGGCTCTCGGCAAGCGAACTGACGTACATCTGCAGGTTCATCTCAGACCTCTCAAGTCACTGTAAACCCTTTACGCACTTGTTAAAGAAAGATACCCCATTCATTTGGGACGAAGCATGTCAAGAAGCCCTTGATGACATCAAGAATTATTTGCTCCACCCTCCCATGATTTCTACACCGATATTGAGAGGACCTCTCATCCTGTATGCAACAACTATGGACAAGTCACTCGAGGCATTGTTGGTGTAAAACAATGACGAAGGGAAAGAAACCGCACTGTACTATCTCTGCTGTAGGATGCAAGGGGCCGAGAAGAATTATCCCTTATAGAGAAGATGTGCTTGGCCTAATGTTCACAGTACAAAAGCTCTGCCACTACTTGCTCGGTCATGAAGTAAAACTTATATCAAAGGTAGATCCTATAAAGTTTCTCATGACATGCCCATGACTCTCAGGATGTCTTGCTAAGTGGGCATTATTGCTGATGGAATTTGACATCACATATGTCCCACAAAAGGGCATCAAGGCCCAAGGTTTGGCTGATTTTCTTGTAGCTCAACCCTCACCAAGCTTTTGCTGGTAAACGTGTTGGTGCTAAGTTCCCGTACCTGTGGGAGGTTCTTCGCATCAGGAATGGTGTCGAAAAGCTGGGCTAGGAAGTTAAAATTAAAGGTTTCGCTGTCGTGTGAAAGTCACTGAGGATCAATGTTACAGCCGTGTGAAAAAGACAAGGCTATCATCAACTGCGTAAATAAAGACTGGCGTTGGCTATCCGGTCTACAAACACTAAGTCACGAAGCTACTACAGTCTAGGTTCCCAAGGCATAGCACTGGCTGCATTCGCAAGGGCGTATCGTCGGCTGGTTGCTTAAAGCTTAACGACGGCTGCATTTGTGGAGACTATGGCCATCTGCCCACTAAAGTAGTAGCGTCGTGCGTCGACCAAGGTGCAATGCCATATCCCGATAAAGAGGCTATCACCTACTAATGACTCAAGATGTAGCATCATGTTCCAACCCAAGGAGTTATGCTGTGAAGGGCTAATGCTGCTCAAGTTCTGTGCAGGCTGCGCTCAAGATGTTTGCACGTGCCACATGTGTCACCTCAAGCACCGGGAGTGCTGCCTGACAACTGCCACCACGAGACGGTCTGACACAAGTTTCGCAAGTGTAGACTAACAGTCGTCCACCCCGCGATTGTCCACCTTCCTGTGGCTATTCACTTTCTCCTTGTCCCTTCAGTTTCTCACTGGAAACTACTTCTACCAACCAGGAAAATACTTCTGCTCGCCGTTGTTAATCTCCCACTACTCCCTGATGACAGAAAACCTAAAACCATCTCGAATCACAAGAAGTTCACGAAAATGTTTGGCGGCCCTCGCCTGCCTCTTTCCCCACCACTCCGGTGATTAAGAACCTCTAGCGGAATACCTCTGCAACCCACCGGTGATCTCCCTTCTTCACCTGAACCTTCAATTCCTCAGCGAAAACCTCGACGTTCCCCGGCAAGCTCTTGCAGACACCCTGTCGAAGCTGTTAAACTTGTCGGATTACCTGTGCGCTCGGTAAAAGTCTCTTCTCTCATACTATTTTACCTTTGGTAGAACAGTAAAAATGGGGTCTTCCCCTTTACATAAAAGACGGTTCCCCAAGGTACCCCTCACAAAGCATGAATACCAGAAAGATCCCTGAAGACCAAACAACAATGGGCCACACCGGGTTATGCTCAGACCCGAGGCCCAAATAGAGTCTTACTGCTAGTTGTGTAACGCCGAGCATCGACCTTCAGATGAGTTGGACCGAACTGGGCCCTAGCCCAATGCTCGAACGTAGGCTAAAAGATTGTTGTGTTCCGTATCGCCAAGCGTGACTATTGTTGCATGTACTAGCGCCATGCTCACCAGTACTACTGACACCCGTGACCACTCCCATGCACCAGTGCCGCTTGTGCTATCGTTATGTGTGCCAATGACTATCGCCACTTATGTTGTTGTTGTCCATTGCTAGTGTCGTGGATCTCTGAACTTGATCATCACTATGAGTATTCTCCCACTATCCCTAGTGGAGATGCATCAAAGCCGTAACCTCGGTCATCCCCAGTGGAGTTGCATCCGGGCCGTTCCACCTAGGCCATGACTGGTCATCCCCAATGGAGTCAAGAGAAGGAAATTTTCCCTCATCCCCAATAGGAACTATAGCCGTATTGTAGATCCCTGACGAAGTTAAAGTCGTGCTTACCCCTTCAATTCCCTGTGGGTCAGTCTCGCACCAATCTATCCTATCTCCAGGAGTCAAGTTACCTTTTATGAGCCTATTCCCCATGGAGTTCCATCTTTCGCCCTAGGGAGTTATACTTGTCCACTAATCCCTAGTGAAGTTTGCTTCCCATTTAAAACCCTGGCTATCATTTTACCCTCAGGGAGTCAAATCACAATCCACAAACCTATCCCCATAAAGTTTGACCTACTAGGCAACCCACACCATGGTCTGTGCTGCATGACCTTAAACTGCGCAGCCTTGGTCCATGCGACATGACCTTAAACTGCACAATCTTTGTCCGTGTTGCATGACCTTATATGTCACAGCCTTGGTCCGTGCTGCATGACTTTAAACTGCACAGCCTTGGTTTAGGTGCATGGCCCCAAACTGTATGATCTAAACTATATGACCTTAAACTGTAGCAAAGGTCTAGTTACACCACCTTAAAACTGCATGGTCCATGCTCCATGACCTTAAAATACAAAGCCATGGTCCAAGCTATATCACCTTGAACCATAGTGCACATCCTGGCTGTATGACATTAAAAGGCTTCGCACCATGGTCCAAACTACATGACCTTAAACTGTAGCGGAGGTCTACTAGCACGACCTTAAACTACATGGTCCTAGTTGCATGACTCTAAATTGCATAACCATGGTCTAAGCTATATGACCTTAAATCATAGTGCACGTCCTGAGCACATGACAATAAACTGCTTGGTACAGTCCAGGAGGCATGACCTTAAACATGCCCTTACACATGTGCACACCCCCTTTACGTGCAGTTTCATGCATGTCTTCCCTAACCGACCCATTAGTGTGCGCGCACCACCTTCATTATCTACCCAGTGAGTCCATTCATTTCATCATCCTTCATCATTCCCCAGTGAATCGTACCAATGCTCACAAAGCGGTGAGTCATCCCG